>CM060320.1:43656929-43659429 GCA_030674155.1 Stramonita haemastoma | reverse complement strand
CTCATTTTTTTCCGTTCCTCAGCTAAAACTCCTGAAGCTCTTCTCACCAATGGTGAGATTTTGTGCATGCCGCAATTCTTACCCCCCACTCCCACCCCATTTAAGACGGCCACATTCCGACTAGGGGGATGGTGTCTAAAGTCGACACGTGTGTGCATACTTTCTTTTGAATTTTGAAATCTGCTGCTTCCGGCACGAAGTGGGTTTCTCTCCCAAAAAGGCGGAACGGGTTTTTGACGCGTTCACAAGATTTTTGCACTTAGGACACACCTCTCTCTCTCTCTCTCTCTCTCCTCTCTCTCTCTCTCTCTCTCTCTCTCTCTCTCTCTCGAAAATTCAGTCAAAAATGCCAGTTACTGGACTTCCAGCGGCTGTGGAGAGGACCTTAGGCGCCCTGCTGACTGACAATGCAGTTTCCAGCTGGAAAGTGGCAGGAGAAGGGGACAGCGTGGTTTTTGTCTTGCGACTGAAACCAGTGGACACAACAGTGTCAACCAACATGGCGGATCCAACAGTGAATCGCAGCACACAAGCACAGTACTACAGGAAAAAATCGTTTTCTCAAAGACGACGAGATGTTCAGCGTTCACGAAAGCATAAAGAGAAGCAGGCAAGTGTTGTGTGTGAAAGTGACTGTGTCCTCAGTGCCTCGAGTCTGCCTGACAGTGGAGTAGAACAGGGGAATACAGCATGTGTAGATACACATGGAATAGACCTACCAACAACACCACACAGGACATCAACACAAAAACATCAGTTAAGTTGCCATCATTGGTTGATTTAGAACCTCCCTGTATGTCTGATTGTAGTGACTGTGCTGATATGTGTGTTTTGCAGCCTGAGGTGAACCATGATAATATTGTTGGTCCATTCGACACAAGAAATGTCAAACAGTACGTGGCTACTCTAACTGATAGATCCGTACAGAAAAGGCTAAGAGACAGACAAAGAAATACACACTTTAGAAAATCCGTGCTACATCATTCAGACGGTGAAGATATTGTGACGTGTGAGTCAGACGACATTGTGATCCAGTGCGCATGCCAACCAGACACTGAGCCAGTATGTGTATACTGGTTTGTCAAACAGCAAGAGAAAAACATGCTAAAAGAGGAACGTGTCAAACTCGCCAGTTTGCGGAATGGGAAGCGAATCCAGAACACACTACACACGGAGACCCTATCGTGTGCTTCAAGGGACTTAGCGGCACTTAGAGAACTATTGCAGCGGTTTCTTGGCTAGGCCTAGCCTAGACCTAAGGGTGTGTTTGTGACAAAGGCTGGACGAAAGAAAGGCTCGGAATGCCCTAACATATCTGGACAGTAAAGAGTTTCGTGTCTGATGTACATTACTAATCAATGCTGTGGTTTCCATGGCTTGGAGTAGCGTCGTGTGTCAGCTTAAAGCAATTATCGTTATCGTTATTCGGCAACCCCCTTCATGTATGGGCCAATGGCCTTTTTTCATGAATAAACCTTTCGAGTTCGAGTTCGAGTTCGAGTTCGAGTTCTCTCTCTCTCTCTCTCCTCTCTCTCTCTCTCTCTCTCTCTCTCTCCCCTCTCTCTCTCTCTCTCTCTCTCTCTCCTCTTCTCTCATGTGCGCGCGCGCGCGCGTGTGTGTGTGTGTATGTGCTCGCGCACATGCGTGTATATGTGTGTACATGCGCATACGTGTGTGTGTGCGTGCGTGCGCGCGCATGTGTGTGTGTGTCTATGTCTGTGTGCGCATTGTGTGTATTTGTATCCGTATAATTATGTGTGTGTCCACGCGTGCACCTGTTTGACGGGATCAAGAACGCAAAAAAAATATCCATCGTTTTAATTTTCTCTCCACATCATGAACGGCACAATATCAATTCAATCCATCATCTACAGAAACCAGCCTAATGCTTCCAACATCAATACTTTCATTTTTCACTCTCAGCACGGTAAGTTTTGGTGATTTTTTTTTATCCGTAGTAATTACAAGAAAAAAATAACGAACCAGCGTGCTGCTGCGTACGTTCAATTTTCGACACCGCTTTGAAATTACCCATGCAATATCAAACCCTTACTTGTAATACTGAGAGAGAGAGAGAGAGAGAGAGAGAGAGAAGAGAGAGAGAGAGAGAGAGAGAGAGAGAGAGAGAGAGAGAGAGAGAGAATATGAATGAATGAATGAATGAATGAATGAATAATCTTTATTTTTCAAGGGTTACAGAGTAAGTATTACATTCCTTTTTTCATCCGGCCCTTGCCCTGATCAGGGAATAAAGCTAAGAGAGAGAGAGAGAGAGAGAGAGAGAGAGAGAGAGAGAGAGAGAGAGAGAGAGAGAGAGAGAGAGAGAGAGGTGACACCCTGTTTCTTTTCAGCCCAGTTGTTGGCGGGGCAGTACGTAGCTGTTTCGTTGGGGGTGTTTCTTTTGTTTTGTCTGTGTCGTGGTGTTTTTGTTGTCGTTAATTATTCACCCTTGTCAACCCCATGCAAATTGTTCATAACATGATATTGTACACTTTGACAT
>CM060320.1:43639429-43649429 GCA_030674155.1 Stramonita haemastoma | reverse complement strand
TGGGATAGTGTAGGTGGCTGTGGTTGGTTGGTAGTGTGGGTGTGTGATGTGTGTTGTGTGTGTGCGTGGGGGGTGGTGTTGTGAGTGTGTGTGTGTATATGGGGGGGGGGGGGTTGCTGTGGTGTGTGTGTGTGGTGTGTGTGTGTGTGTGTGGTCTGTTTGTGGGTACTTAAATGTATGTGTGTGATTGTGTGGGCTAATTGTGTGTGTAGGGGGTTAGCTTATAATGTGTACGTGGCATGATGCAGTTTTGGTGGAATATGGTGTATTATGTATGTATGTATTATATATTATGTATGTATTATTATGTATGTATTATGTTGTTGTGTGTCTGTTGTCTGTTGTTGTCTGTCTGTAGTGTCTGTCTGTAGTTAATGTGTCGTGGTCGCTTGCTGCTTTGGCTTGTGATATTATGGGATGTATGTATGTATGTCATGTATGTCTGTCTGTCTGTCTGTATGTCTGTTGTATGTATGTATGTATGTATTGTGTATGTATGTGCTTTCAGTGCCTAGGCTTTATCACAGTTCTTGATTAAACCATTGAGCCAGGGGCAACAACAGTGTAAGAGGCTGTATGATCAGTGGCTTTCCCACTCATGGAATTCCACTTTACAGCTTAGTTTTAGTGATCGACTAGGACTCTCTGACTAGGAGGCTTGACTTGCACAGTCCTTACGTGCTGCAGCCCTTGGGGGCTAGTTGGCCTTTGGAAACATCTCCAACGCTGACTGTCCTTATGCCCTCTTGGCCGAGAGAGTGGGTGTGTGCTGTGGGCAAGGCACTCTCCACTATAATCCAATTTTTGCCCCATTTCCGAAACAACAACTGCCTCCTCTGCTGTTTTGGAGGTCATCGTCGAACACGACGGACAAACATAAAATGTATGTATGTATGTATGTATGTATGTAGTATGTATGTTATGTATGTATGTATGTATCATGATATGATATAGTTATGTATGTATGTATGTATTGTCCTATGTTGGTATCATCATGTCTGTTTATGTATATTATGCATTATATATGTTTTACATGTACTTATTATGTATATAACCCACTGACGTGGCTCTAATAACGATGCTTCAGCATTCAACACGTCACTCCCCTCATGGCATAACCACGTCACTGGCGCCGAACGTAATATGACTGGTGGCCCACGTCGCACAAGACATTCCAGTGTGGACTTCACAATACTTATGCACAACTAACAGCCACGACCAGAGGAAGGAACAAGCCATAACTGTGGGCCCAGACTGGGGGCTAGTAGGCTACTCACTCATACAGCATGCAGAACACGATTATGGGACTATGATTGTTCTTGGCTGAAGAGTTAGTACGTGTGTGACAAGGCAGCCTGATGCAAACGGAATTCTTAATGGGTTTGTGAGGAGCGGTGGGGTAAGGGGTAGGTAGGGGTAGGGGGTGGAGTGGGGATGGAGGATGGAGAAGGATTTATGAGAGGAAAGTTGAGAGGGAGAGGGAGGGAGGGGGAAGGGAGGGGAGAGGAGAGAGAGAGAGAGAGAGAGAGGAGAGAGAGAGAGAGAGAGAGAGAGAGAGAGAGAGAGAGAGAGAGAGAGAGATGAGAGAGGAGAGAGAGAGAGAGAGAGCAATGGGGGGTTATTGTTCTGTATCATGTCTTAATGGAAGGGTCAGGGGGGTTATACAACTTCATGTAATTGAGGATATTGTATGACGTGGGTTATGATTGCTGTGGTGTATGAATGTATGTTTGTATATGTAATATATATAATGTTGTTGTGTTGTGTGTGTGTGGTGTTGTGTGGTGTCTGTTGTACACTGGTTTTCTGTCTGCTTTCCTACACTTTCGTGTGCTCGCTGTACGTGTGTGTGTGTGTGTGTGTGTGTGTGTGTGTGTTGTGTGTTGTGTGTGTGTGTGTGTGTGTGTGTGTGTGTGTGTGGTGTGTGTGTGTGTGTGTGTGAGAGAGAGAGAGAGAGAGACAGAGAGAAGAGAGAGAGAGAGAGAGAGAGAGAGACAGAGCAGGAGACAGAGAAGAGGAGAGAGAGCATCTTCTGGAAATTCTGTGCCAGGAATTCCCTCTTTTCTATCCCTCACTTTGTTTCTGCCTGGTTCCTTTTCTACTTTCCACCTCCTTCTCGTCTATTTCTGCCGTCTTTGTCATTCTCCAGCCTTTTATTTCCCGAGAAAGACTTAAAAAGATTTTCTCTCCCATGCCAAAGTCGGATGCGTTGGGCCTGACTTGTCAGGCACTTGACGGACGCAACATTTTCGCTTAATGACAGATAACAATAGTTGCTGTCTGAGCATTTAATGAAGAAGAAGAAAGAAGTTTCGTACATTCCAGTTTACAATACCTCCGATCTTTTTAGGCAGCCGTACTCAATCTTCAGAAGATTGCTATCCCTTTAACAGCGAGTTCAGGTTAATGATAAAACGAAAGCGTTTGTCGAGGAGAAAAAAACAATTTGAACATTTCAAAGCATAAAATGCCATTTTAACATAAGCCTCGACACTTCGCCTTCTCAACAACAACAACTAAATAAACAACATGCCCCCCCCCCCCCCACCCCCCCCCGGCCAAGGTTCCCAAGATCTTAGGCAAAAAAAAAAAAAGGTATTACCATGATAGGAAGCGAAGTTTTCGTCAAGGGGTTGAACACAAACACACTCTAGAAGACGAAAGAAGATTTGGGGCGGCATAGGAGAGGAGAGGGTGGGGAGGGGGACGTGGGGAGGGGGGGGGAGGTGGTGAGAGGAGCAGAGTAGCAGCGGTGGGTGTCATAACCCCCTGATTTATGCACTGACTTTCTGCCGCTGTCGCCACCAGGGCCTCAGTTCGTCGGCCCTGATTTCATAGACCCACCATTTGCTTTGGACACAACGGGCTCTGTCGGGCCTCTGTCATTCAAAATTTGTCACCCCACTTCCCTCCCCTCCCTCTCCCTCTCCTCTTCCCTCCCTCCCCCCCCCCCTCTTTAGTCTTTCTTTCTTACTACCCATCCTACTCCCCCCCCTTCCCCTTTTTTTTTTTTACTCCATGACTGATGTCAGTACTTTTTCACACACACAAATAAAAAAAAAAACCGGGAGGTGAGGGTGGGGGGCAAAGGGGGAGGAGGAGGAGGAGGAGGTGGGGGTATGACAACGGAGAATGAGGATAGAAAAGAGTAAAAAAAAAAAAAATGAACAAAAGGTAAAAAAGGAATAATCATTTTCCCGCCATTTGCCCTCTCCCACCTCCATTTCCTCTTATCTCCCCTTCCTAGCTCTCCCCCCCCCACATATCTCCCCCCCCTCCCCTCCCCCCCCCCCTCCTTAACACAAACTTCCCCTCCCCAATTTTCCCACTCGGCCTGCCTTCTTTTGCAGTAATGGTTATTAAATAGAGTACTAAGATCCTGCTTGATACAGTTTAAAAAGAAATATGGCGCAGGACGGTATGGTTTATAGTCAGGACCCATAGTCAAGTACTCTATTCAGTCCAGGTTCTTTATAGCCCAATCAAACTACTAAGGATAGAGAGGCGCTTTTTTGTATGGGTGGAGAGAGAGAGAGAGAGAAGAGAGAAGAAGAGAATTGAGAAAGAAAGAAAATGAAAGGTGAATAAGGTGATATAAATTTCGAAATTCTTTGTGAATTGTGCATGTTAGTTGTGTGAGTGAGTCAGCGATTGGTGGGTTTATAGTGCAGGATGAATGTGTTCTGTTACGTGCATGGTGTTTCAGAGCAGTCAAGAAAAATCCTAGAATAGATTGTCATCGATTTGTTTTCCGATTTTGCAAATAGCCAGGTATGTTAATATACATATATCTAAAGCTTGAAATGAACAAGAAGCTGCTTTAGATACTAGCTACCGCTTCATGTTCTTACCTGTTGTTTGATACTTGGTATGGTTTCCTGCTCTTGGTATTTGAATCCTTATAATTGTTGTTGTTTAGTTGAGGCTATGTTTTTTATCTTGATGTTATCCCTGAAAAGGGCGGGGACTGGATGTAAATAAGCTCACGAGTGCTTATCTATTACCCTCGAATAAAAGAATTTTGCCTTGCCTTGCCTTGCCTTGCCTTGCCTTGCCTTGCCTTGTTGCACCACTGACACAATCATTCAGCATTGTGTATTTATTGCATACCCATTTCAATCACAGCAGATCGTTTTTTATCGCCAGATCAGAAATTTGCGTGAGTGAGTCGATGTATAAAGTATGGTGGCTTGGTAGTGTAGTGAGCATCTGGTTCAATTGCTTTCGAAGATGTTTTTAAATAGATAAAACAGGCTCATAGAAGTAGGTAAAAGGTAATGGGTAACGGTGTTAGGGGAGCAAGGCGTCAGAGACCTCAGCTTCTCTAGAGGCCAGCATATTGAGGCGGTGCCCATCTCCTTTCCCTGCTGCTTCCCATCCTTGACCCTAAAATGGGGCAGGTACCCATTACAGCTGGGTGAACTTGGGGACTATACTGAAGCCAAGGCGCACAAACGGTCACCCATCCACTTGGCAACCACGCTCGATGCTGCTAGGGGAAAGCGAGTGCTCTGATCACTGAGTTACCCAGTCCCCTGTAAAATATCCATTATTATTGAAACCGTCTAGGATTGTGTACGTAGCTAAGGCAGTGACACTCTCCCGTTTTTCGATCCAAAAGAAAAGAAAAGCTGTCTGACCATGTTCAGCAAAGTAACTGGCTGCTTCAATATAATTTTAGCTGGGCTGATAATGCAGGTGAGATGCTCTTCGATGAAAACGTAAGTAAAATCTCACATATGTTGTTATTCTGCAGATAAAAATAATTCAATCTGTAACTAACAGACAAATTAAAGGCACTTTGCACATCTACCGCCGGTGGTAAAACTCCCACTGGTGTTGCTAGCGGTTCTGTGTTCCGCTAACTGTTATCATTTCCTACTTCTGACACGTTTCAATTTTCGAGATTTTCTCTCTATGAGATAATAAAGTTGGCCTGAGTCTTGAATATCCCGAAGTCGGAATGCGGCTACCTTAAATGGTGAGCAAAAACGGTCGCACAAACGCGAAACCCCCCCACCCTCACCACCGATGAACTTCGGGGCTCTAACCGAGGAATCGATAACAAAAATTTGGAACTGTTGTCTGCGAATTGTCAGGACACGCTAAGCCCTGAATACAAAATAAACAAAGAGAGAAAATAATTATGAATCCACACTCAATTTTAAAAAAACAATCGAACCCAGACCTGGTTTTTTTATCATAAACCCCAGCTGCCTATGACACACCACACACACACACACACACACACACCACACACACACACACACACACACCACAACACACTTACACAGAGGCTCCCACCACACAAACACCACACAACACACACACACACACACACACACACACACACACACACACACACCACACACACAAAACACACACACACACACACACAAATGAACAGAGTTAACATGATGACGTGAAAAATAAGCTGACAGACGACACTACGGGGGTTAATCGGACTGATATGATAGGCAGCAGTAGGTATCGGAAGGAACACACATATAGGGAAAAGCAAATGCTGAAGGTGTGTGTGCTTAACGACCAACTTAAGGAAAGGAATGTGTGTCTCTTCGTGCGTGGTGTAGGGTGTGTTGTGTGTGCGTGTCGTGCGGTGCGTGCGTGGTGGTTGGTTGTGTGTGTGCTGCGTGCTGTGTGTGTGTGTGTGTGTGGTGTGTGTGTGGTGTGTGGGTGTGTGTTTGTGTGTGTGGTGTTGTGTGTGTGTGTGTGTGTGTGTGTGTGTGTGTGTGTGTGTGTGTGTGTGTGTGTGTGTGTGTGTGGTGTGTGTGTGTGTGTGTGGTGTGGTGTGTGTGTGTGTGTGTGGTGTGGTGTTTGTGTGGGTGGGAGTCTGTGGGTGTGTGGGTGGTCCATATTTCTAAGTCCACGTACTTTGTATTTGTAACATATACATAGTCACCCCCCCTAGAAAGAAAGAAATCCAATGCAAACAAAGCGACTCTATTATCTTAACAAACAGGCTTTAAAATGATTTCAAAGGATCTACTGAACAAAGAAAGCTGTAACGATATTGTTTCGTCCTGGATTAATAAAGTATTGGAGAGGATTAATGATAAGAGTTTTTCCTCCTTTAAAGGTCAATAAAATGCCTCCCCCCAAACCCCCCAAACCCTAAACTTTTAATCAGTATATGTGTTGACTGATCAATTTTTTTTTTACTACAAGTGTACGATACATTCTTACAAAAATTTTGTTTCATAAGCATCAGATATGACTCTATAAAACCGTGTGTGTGGATGGGGGATGGGGGGGGGGGGGCGACGTGCGGTGCGTGTGTGCGTGTGTGTGTATGTATGTGTGCGTGTGTGTGTGTGTGTGTCGTGTGTGTGTGTGTGTGTGTGCTGTGGTGCGTGTGGTGTGTGTGTGTGTTGTGTGTGTGTGTGTGTGTGTGTGTGTGTGTGTGTGTGTGTTGTGTGTGTGTGTGTGTGTGTGTGTGTGTGTGTGTGTGTGTGTGTGTGTGTAAGAGAGAGAGATAGGCCCATTATACTTTATCTTCGTTGATTCTTTTCTTTTTGTTTTTTTTTGTCCCTCGGCTAGAGCTCTGAGATTTACCAATGGTAAGATTTTTGCGAATGCGACCGTTTATCCCCCTCCCTCACACCATATAGGTAGCCACATTCCGAATTCGGGCTGATAGGAAAACAAATCAGTTGCATACAGGAAAAAGACACAAAAAATTGGGGAGGCGCTGCACTTGTGGCAACGCGCTCTCCCCGGGGAGAGCAGCCCGGCCCGAATTTCACGCAGAAAAATCCGCTGTGACATAAAGTGGTACAAAATACAAAATACAGTGTCCCAAATGTGACACATATTTGCAAGCAGTATTTTTATTATTAAAAAAAAAAAGATTTTGTCATCTGTTCCTCCCTGCACGAGTAGGCCTGCTCTTCCAAAAGGCGGAACAGGGGATTTTAACGTGTGCACAATATGTTCTGCGTTCCTTCGCACACGGGGCTTCGGTTTAGAGTCTCATCCGAAGGACTTTGACTTTCGATTCAATTTTTTTTCGTCAAACTGGGAAGAAAGGGCAAGGCTGGGAATGGAATCCAGTACCTCACAATTTACTTGTTAGGCAGGTGAATGTCTTAACAACCATCCTGCCACCTTTCTTTTTTTTCCCTGTCTTTTATTTAAAAGTTCGTTGATTCAACTTCTACGTCGCCTATCTGGAGAGAACAGTGTTAGTGTGTGTTAGTGTGTTAGTGTGTGTGTGTGTGTGTGTGTGTGTGTGTGTGTGTGAGAGAGAGAGAGAGATAGAGTAGATGAGGGAGAGAGAGTGAGAGAGATGAGGAGAGAGAGATGAGAGTAGAGAGAGCGTACTGTTTTTTCAGAATGCACTTGGAGTGGACTGGACTGGTCAAACATGCCTGGCTTGTCTTGAATCATGATGGTCCAGTCCCACTTTCTGAGTCGCCACAAAAAAGTGGGTTGAGTCAGTGCTTCGAGTGGTCAAAGTGAAGGGCTAAGGGCTAGTTGGCTTGGGTGCAAAAGATTGTCTGACAGAGATCAGAGAATCAGAGAGATGAGAGAGGAGGAGAGAGAGAGAGAGAGAGAGAGAGAGAGAGAGAGAGAGAGAGAGAGAGAGAGAGGAGAGAGAGAGAGAGAGAGAGAGAAGAGAGAGAGAGAGAGAGAGACTAACACACACACTCTCACACACACACACACACACACACACACACACACACACACACACACACACACACACACACACACACACACACACACACACACACACACACACACACACACACACACACAAGGAGGCAAGAGAAGAAAAACCACTTCAAAAGACAGATTTACACAAAGTGCATAACGTTGACGAAGAAGAAGAACAAGGAGAAGAAGAAGGAGAAAAGCGAGGAGACTCTCACTCTCAGAAGGCAAAGGAACTTTTTTTTTTACAACACTGTCAACAACCTCAGAAAGAAAGAGAAGGAGGGAAACAAGACTGGTGAGTCTGCTGTGTTTGCAGAGACACTTCAGCATGTCCACTCCAGTGCAAGAAATTGCCGGTGCCTCTTGAAGCTCACCTCACCACCCCCCCTCCTCTTCATATAGTGCAGGAAATAACACGAAGCCAGTGACGTTGGTACTCCAGCGGCACGGAGCTGACTGACAAGACTCTCTCTAGGAGAAGAAGAGCCAGCATGAAGTGCATGCTTTGCCTTCCTTGAATTCTCGTGGTGCCTTCGTCTCGTGTGACGTCATCTATGTGTGACGTCACTTATACTCCGGGGGAATTAAGCACTTGGAGGTTTCCATCAAACGAGCCAGTTTGGGTTAAATTGTTAGTGGTGTCTTTAATTAACGGGTTTAGGTTGTAAACTGGGGAAATGTTCTATAAACATAAAAACTTATCCCCCAAGGTCTGAAAATTGTATGGAATGCTGTGTACAGTATTTGATATAAGAAACGCATGTGGTATCAGTGATGTCGTCCATGAATGATTTTACTGGTTCATTTTCATCCATCCCATAGTCTAGTAGTAGACCTTTGGGGCACCACTGAAGATTTTGCCACCAGCTTCCTCCACTCCTGAAGGTTTTCAGCTTTCTGTAGCAAGTCCGTTCCACCCAAGGCCAGTCAGTCCACTCTCTGATGTTGTCTTCCCAGCGTTTTTCTTTTTTCTGTCTGTCTCTTCGCTTCTCCCTTCTTGTACTGTTCCCACTAGTTGTGCAAGTTGAACGTTTTGCACCTGTCATAGCGACAAGAGAAATCCCGTTAACGTCACTACAATCGTCCCCGTTTTATTCTTTTCTTTTATATCGAGGATAATGGAATAAGCATTCACGTGGGTGTTTTTTTTTTACATCCAGTCCTCGTGTGAATGCGGTTTTGTAAATTTTTCACCTGTTCCCACCGGCACACAATGGCCTACTTTTTCGAAAAGTGGAACGTGTTTTAAAGTGTACGCAATATGTTCTGCGAGCGTTCGCACACGGGACCTCGGTTTAGAGTCCCACCCACCCACGTGCATCTGTCTTGGCTTCTGCGCCACAAAATCCTCACAAGTGATATAACATATATATTTTGTTGTTGTTGTTGTGGGTTGTTTTCTTCTTTTTTTTTTTTTTGGTGGTTGCGTGTGTGTGTGTGTGTGTGTGTGTGTGTGTGTGTGTGTGTGTGTGTGTGTGTGTGTGTGTGTGTGTGTGTGTGTGTGTGTGTGAGGCAGACAAGAAGGACTAGGCGAGGGGGGGAAAGGGTGGGAGAGGGAGAGAGGGAGAAGGAGGGGAGAGTTGTGAGTTGTACCTAGTGTGGCAGGAGGTGATTTAGGAGGTGGTGTTGAGGGTGACAGAGGCCCTCTTGTCTGGGTGTGCAGAAGCCACTAACTGTCGGGGAATCGAAAGAACCGTTTTCTTTTGCCGAGTGTCAGCGATCCCTCTGTTAAAAAAAAGAACCACCAAAAAACCCCAGACCACACAGCGATCACACACAGTGCGTTACGTGATTTATCATGTTGTTGATGAGAGGGGGGGGATATGGGGGTCGGTGGAGGGTGGTCGTGGTGGGGGTGGAGATGGAAGAGGAGAGGCACGCAGGTACGTGTGTGTGTGTGTGTGTGTGTGTGTGTGTGTGTGTGTGTGTGTGTGTGTGTGTGTGTGTGTGTGTGTGTGTGTGTGTGTGTGTGTGGGCCAGTGAGAGAGACATTCATAAACATACATAATGCGCATATCCCAAGAGCGTGTGTGCATGTATGCAAGCGCATAGAATGTGTACGTGTGTGACCCACATGAGTGCGAGTGAGCATGCATAGGCACCCCACATAAGAACACGTGCGTGCATGCACACACATACACACACTTACACATAGAAGACATACACGCACGCACGCACGCACAGAGACAGAGAGAGAGAGAGAGAGAGAGAGAGAGAGAGAGAGAGAGAGAGAGGAAGAGAGAGAGAGAGAGAGAGAGAGAGAGAGAGAGAGACAGACAGACAGACAGACAGACAGACAGACAGACAGACAGACAGACAGACA
>CM060320.1:43606929-43631929 GCA_030674155.1 Stramonita haemastoma | reverse complement strand
TCTCTCTCTCTCTCTCTCTCTCTCTCTCTCTCTCTCTCTCTCTCTCTCTCTGTGTCTCTCTCTGTCTCTCTCTCCCTCGCTCTGTCTGTTCCCTCCCCCCTCTCCCGCTCTCTCTCTCCCTCACACAGACACATACAGACACATACAGACACATACAGACACACACACACACACACACACACACACACACACACACACACACACACACACACACACACACACACACACACACACACACACACACACACACTATTTGAGACACAACAGGAATATTTCACATTCAGAGGAGACTAAGCCCTCTTTTTCAAAGGATTAGGTGTTCTGTTACAATCTGTCACGAACTCTGTGATTGCGCTTGTAACAGGCAATAACACTCTAACAGAAACCTATTTTCTTAAAACACCTACAGAGAGAGAGAGAGGAGGGGGAGGCTGAAAATGAGAGGGAGAGAGAGAGAGAGAGAGGAGAGAGAGAGAGAGAGAGAGAGAGAGAGAGAGAGAGAGAGAGAGAGAGAGAGAGAGAGAGAGAGTGAATGAATGAATGAATAATTTTCATTTTGCAAGGGTAACAGAGTAAGCATGCACATGCTTTTTTTTCATCCGGCCCTTGCTCTGGGGTGCACAAAGTGTACATATTTATGCATCCATGTACATGTTATATATTAAGAATGTACACATGCATGCACGCTCATATATATCGAGCATACGTGTCAGTGTGGTCAGATGTGTGTGTGTTTGTGTGTGTGTGTGTGTGTGTGTGTGTGTGTGTGTGTGTGTGTGTGTGTGTGTGTGTGTGTGTGTATGTGTGTGTGTATGTGTGTGTGTGTGTGTGTGTGTGTGTGTGTGTGTGTGTGTGTGTGTGTGTGTGCGCGCGCGCTTGTTTTGGTGTTTTACTTTTTACTGTTCCTCGGCTAGAGCTCCGAGGTTCACCAATGGTGCCATTTTGTGTTTGCGACTGTTTTTACCCACCATTAAGGTAGCTGTATTCAGACTTCGGGGAGGATGTCTAAACATGACACCATTATGATAACGGTTTTATCATTTTTTAAATGTCATCCGTTCCCACCGGCACACAATGGCCTACTCTTTTAAAAGACGGAACGGTTTTTTTTGACGTGTTCACAAGATGTTCTGTGTGCGGTTGCACACGGGACCTCGTTAACAGTCTCGTCTGAAGGATTTTCGAGGGAGTGGAGTCAGCACTGGTGGCAACCCAAACCTGGAATCGATCCTAGGCCGTCAGACCCCGAGCACATACAAAATTCTATCCACCGGGCTATCCCGTCCTAAAAGTGAGTTGAAAAATAAAGAAGAAAAAAAGCTCCAAACCGCAGTGGATATAAACACCAAAATAGTAACGATTATCATGGGCATTTCTTCTGAGGCTTATTTTTTGATAGGAGGTAGCACAAAGTGATTTACATTATAGTAAAAACAAAAAATAAACAAAAACACACACACACGAAAAGAACATTACCGTACCGACAGTTGACAGAAACAATCTTGTCATCATCTTTTGTAATTCAGTACGAGACAAACTTTACCTCTGCTTTTGTGTGTGTGTGTGTGTGTGTGTGTGTGTGTGTGTGTGTGTGTGTGTGTGTGTGTGTGTGGTGCGTGCGTGCGTGCGTGCGTGCGTGCGTGCGTGCGTGCGTGCGTGCGTGCGTGGTTGTGCGTGCGTGCGTGCGAGCGTGGTTTTGTGTGTGTGTGTGTGTGTGTGTGAGACATCATAAATCACACTCACGAGGAGACTGAATAATAGTTATGATAAATGTCTGATAACTGGATTGCGATATCGCATTTCTCGAAGCTTATGTTTAAACTCCTTGCATACATAACCACAGACAGAAAGTAGCTTACGGACTGCGCACCTCAACTAACCTTTACAGCAGATTGCACAGACAAACAAAATGAGATTTTTTGCATTGCACTCCGATATCTGATTTTTATCGTTCTTTTTTTGCCATAAAGAAAACTGTTGAATTTTCATGAAGGGTCTAGGGGAACGACAAGAGGGGGGTAATAGGGACTGTCACATTTTTCAAAGTGGATTTTTTTTGTTTATTATTACCTTTTTTTTTGGGGGGGGGGGGGGTCTTCGGCTCAAATTACCTCATTAACATTGCAGGTGTTCCGATCTTGGGCAGAGGTGAGGGGAGGAAAATGATAATTATGGTCGTCGGTCTGCATTATGTCCTTGTCATGCAATCGTGGCGGCATCTCACTGGCGTCTTCCTTATCGTTTTATATGCTCATCGATGAATTATACAAACCTTCACATTTTTTTCCTTTTTGCCTCTCTCTACACACACACAGAGAAAAAAATGTCACATAGCCTACCTTTTTTTGGACCTGTTGTTGATAGTATCTATCTTTCTTTCAATATGCGGTGTAGTTAAAGGCACGGTATGTTCCCAGATTGTGGACAAGGAATGTATAGATGGGTATTTAAAAAAAAATTATTATTATAGACTGACAGGCAGGCAGGGGGACCAGACAGACAGACAATTAGATAGATAGATTGATAGAAAGACAGAAAAGACAGACAGACTAGATAGATAGACAGACAGATAGTAGGAGAAAGGTAATAGATAGGTCAGTGGCTACATAGCACTAATATATATATATAATATGAATATATATGTAATATATATATATTATATATATATATATATATTATGTATATATATATATAGAGAGAGAGAGAGCAGAGAGAAGATAGATAGATAGATAGATAGATAGATAGATAGATAGATAGATAGATAGATAGATAGATAGATAGATAGACAGACAGACAGACAGACAGACAGACAAAACAAACAAACAAACAGAACATCAAAACACGACTTGACAGACTTGCAGGCAAACGCGGCAAAAGGGGAAAAGCTAAGAGGCCAGCTTCACAACCAAAAATGTCTATCTATCACAAAAACAACAAGAAAAAAAAGAAAGGAAGAAATGAACAGGGCTGCCAACAGCTCTGTCCCCACATCCACCCCGGAAAGCTTTTAAAATGATAATTACACCCCCTCTTCTCTCCCTTCAAAAAAACATCAACCCTCCACAAGTCTTTACACGAGACAGGTCCCTGATAGTACATTACACGACCCCGTAACTCTCTCGTCTTTTCCCCCCGATGACGTGTGTCAGCGACATAGGGAGTTATCCTTTTTCCACAATGGCCTCTGAAGACTGCAAATTCGGCGAGCTTTGAGTGTCATAACAGCAAATTGTCGTACGGCATATGCCTATTACGCTTCCCCTGATCTAGACAAAACAAAGAAAAGTATTGTTTGACTCGCTATGGGAAACATTGCCGAAAAGAATTTGACGTTTTTTGTTTTTTTGTGTGTGTTTTTCTTCTTTTTGTTTGTTTTGTTTTGGTCTTCAAAAAAGGATTGACGAGAGATTGAGTAGTAAAGTGCTGTGTTGAGAATGATGGGGTAAAAATGTAGGTTAGAAAAAAAGTTATATCACGCATGCGTGTGCGCACGTACTTCATTTATCTTTCCATCTCTTCTTAGACGTACATTAACTTGCGAACTGGGGCGCGCAGGCGTGACTCACATACACGCACGCACGCACGCACATACACACACACACACACACACGCCACGCGCGCGCGCGCGCACACACACACCACACACATCAGAGAGAGAGAGACAGAGACAGAGAGATGAGACAGAGACAGAAAGAGAGAGAGAGAGAGGGGGGGGGGGTGTCCATGATGGAAGGTTTGGTATGGCAGGATAGTTTTTAAAACGATGGGGAAAAGTAGGTTGGAAAAAGGGGCGAAAGTGCACATATGTGTGTGTACTCTTCCCCTCACACACACACACACACACACACACACACACACACACACACACACACACACACACACACACACACACACACACACACACACACACACACACAGAGGAAAATACTGTACAATAATATGATACAAATACTTCAGGCATGTGTTATCCTTGGTCTTAAATTCCAATTCATCAAGTACTTTCTTGAATCATCACCTTGCTTTTTCCAGGTGTGTGTACACACCTGAGTATATATATGTGTGGGCGCTAGTATTACGTGCATTTCAGTATGCATTCACGTAAACAAGTTGCCAGAATTTGCACACATTTGCATCACTGTGTGCCGATTCCGAATTGCGGATGTATTTTGAAAAGAATACAGGTGACATGGTAGGCGGAACTGTATAAAAAAAAAACACCCAACCTAACAGTGACAGCAGCAAGTTTTGTATCAGACTTAGCAAACGAGGAAATGTTTGCACTATTGTTGTTATGTGCCGTGACATTGTAAAGAATGAAGGTGTGTGCTTATGCAAACCAGAAGCTTGCAGGGGGAAAAAAAGGACACCCACACCCACGCACAAACACACACACACTCTCACAAACACACACATCGTCTAATATCACTTAAGTGGAGAGACATGAAATTGAAGAACACACACACACACACACACACAACACACACACACACACACACACACACACACACACACACACACACACACACACACACACACAACACACACACATTGAACACTTTCACACAATTCCTTTAGAAAAAGTTAAAGAAACTTTTAAGAGATCTTGTTTTGCAGTTGACGTTGGGGTCGTGTCCTTGTTTATTATTTTCGACCATCTTTGCAACCCGTTTGCTAAAGTCTGCTCTTCACAATGACGCTTTGTGGCGGAGACCGGGGGAGGGGGGAGGAGGGAGAGAGAGAGAGAGGGGGAGAAGCAACCAGAATGATTGTCACCCATCTCAGAATTGTGTCCGTTTGCGTTTTTTTAAAAATATTCACATTGCCTCATTATCACTACAGGTGTCCTGTTCTAAGCGTATTGACACCAGGACACTGTTGTTGTGATAAGGGGGCACAGAGAGAGAGAGAGAGAGAGAGAGAGGAGAGAGAGAGAGAGAGAGAGAGAGAGAGAGAGAGAGAGGAGAGAGGAGGAGGGGGGGGGGGGGGAGTTGAAAACGTTCTTGTCACGCAATCTTGAAGACTTTTTCAAGGTGTCATATGGTTTTCATAAATATTTATCGATCTTCAGTCTGGGGTGTTTTTTTTTTCTTCTTTTTTGTATCTGCTTGTTAGGTGTGTCAAGTGTGGTAGCTTTCCTGAATCCAGTGGGTTACTTTCGCTGACCTGTCTCTTGATAAAATCCTGGTTCTTCTCATTCGTCTTACACACACATTGGTGGTGGTGTATGTCGGCTAGTTTCAAACTGTTGTTTTCATGTTGGTTTACTCTTCTTTAAGGGGGCGGGATAGCTCAGTGGTCAGAGCGCTCGGTTTCCCCCAGTCAAGTTAAGCAGCGTCGAGCGTGGTTAACAGTTGGATGGGTGACCGTTTGCGCGCCTGGCTTCAGTACAGTCCCCCCTGTTCATCGAGCTGTAAATGGGTACCTGCCCTCTCTAGGGTCAGGGAAGGTAAAGCAGCGAGGAGAGGAGCTGGGCGCCGCCCTCAATATGCTGGCCCCTAGAGAAGCTGAGGTCTCTGATGCCTCGCTCCCTACGGCTGTCTACGTTATAGGACACCTTTACTTTTGCCTTTTATTTTTTAAGCTTTCACCCCATCCTTCTTCTCCGTGTCATCTACCCATCTCTTAACCAAACAGTCTCCTTTTCAGTGTGAATTTTGATGATAAAAAATTGGCCTTTGTATACATGTGCAGTCAAGAGCGGAGTTTCAAGACATCCGACACTAATCCGGTTTTAGTGTATGCAGGATCTCCGTTTGTGTTCAGCATTGTGGCGATATGACATAAAGCATTGGCCCAGGATATTTACACAACACACACACACACACACACACACACACACACACACACACACACACACACACACACACACACACACACAACACACACCACACACAACACACAACACACACAGATCACACATACACAGAGTCACACACAACACAACACACAGTCACACACTCACAAACACAACACAACACACACTACACACACAACACAACACACACACACACACACACACACACACAACACACACACACACACACACACCACACACACACACACACACACACCGACGCGCGCGCGCGCGCGCGCGTGATCAGTATCACACACGAAAAAAACCTCAACCCGTTACACATACATTTTTTTAATATCCTTTACAACCACCGGATCTACAATCAAGCAAGATAACTTAAGAAAAAAAACAGCAAAACGAAATAACACAAGTTTGTCCAACTAAATCAACACGCTTCCTTCAAGCTAAGCGGTTCCAGCCAAACACAGACCTGCCGGCACGTCTCCAAGATAGGTGTTACCACGTCTGCCTGCCACAAGTCTCCCGACTTGTCTTTCTCCTCTTATGGTTACACACCCACCTTTAATTTTTGCCACTTTTCAGTCTGTTTTCCTATAATTATCACTCTTGCATTCGTACCCACGTACCAAGGCATTCATAGTAATTAAAAAACAACAACACACTTTTGTGAAAAACTAGCCTTTGACTCACTTTCGTGTGATTTTGCACAAATTTGGACGGTTTGAATTAAAACAAATTCAGTAAACACTGCAACCCCCTTAGTCCTTTGTCGTATGCTAGCGTCCTAACTGTAATATGCTTGCGCAGGTGAACACTGTAGGAACACAAGCAATCATATAATGATCATTTCCAACGTTCTCATAACTACCTGGCATTGGCTATATATCCTACCCCTCCCCCCAAATAATACACAGTGAGTTTTTTTACACTTTAAAAAAATCTATGAAAATGACCAGAACAATTTTTCCAGACTGGCACTGTATAGAAGAAAACTACATGACTCGCAAGCTAAAGCAGGAGTGTAGCCTTATACGAAACACCGGAACTACGAGGGAGGGGTCCGAACGGACATGCCAGAAAGACTGAGCGTTCTCTGGGCAAGGTAGCCCTGTCCGCGGAATGCTATGCTTGACCCAGACGTGGGCACTGGTCAAGCTTCCTCCTCCTGTCGTCCACTTGACCACGTGCGCGTCATGTCAGCGTAGGTTTGTGCCCCATGGCCGCGGAAGACTTTCAGGAAGAAACGTGAAGGAAAGAGTGTGGCGGCGCGGGTGGCAAGAGTGTCGTGTATACATTGGTTTATATTAATATTGTTGTGGCGGTAGTCATATTATATATAGAGAGATTTATTTCTACTAAGATATTGAAAAGGTTGAATTATGTTCTCTTTCTGTGTGTGTGTGTGTGTGTGTGGTGTGTGTGTGTGTGTGTGTGTCTGTGTGTCTGTGTGTCTGTGTGCTGTGTGTCTGTGTCTGTGTCTGTGTGTCTGTGCTCTTTTCTTGTGTCTTTTTCTGATGCTGAAAAGTTGGATTGTGTTCTCTTCCTTTTGGTCTGTCTGTCCCTCCCCCCTCTCTCTCTCTCTCTCTCTCTCTCTCTCTCTCTAACTCACTCTCTCTTTCTTCTCACCTCACCTTACCTTACCCACCCCTTCTCTCCTCTCACCTCGCCTCACCCCCTCTCCATTCTCTGTCTCTCTGTTTTCTGTCTTTTGTTCTGGCGCCTTTTCTCTTTCCCTTTCGTTGTGTTCCAAAATATACTCCCCCAAATCTTTATAACCGGACAAAGAGAATGTGATCAGAAACTGTTCCGGGGACTCTAGCACATAGCAAGGACGTAGGTTTGTTCTCGGACATCAAAAAAACCTTTAGGTCACTCGATCACCAAAAGCCTTCGGCGGCTCTTCAAAAGGTCACTCAGTTAATCCATTATAGTAAATCATAAAACACACAATACTTTGGCCAGTATCTTACACACACACCACACACACACACACACACACACACACACACACACACACACACACACACACACACACACACACACACACACGCGCGCGCGCGCGCGCGCGCGCACACACACACATACACACACACGACAGAGAGAGAGAGAGAGAGAGAGAGAGAGAGAGAGAGAGAGAGAGAGAGAGAGAGAGAGAGAGAGAGGCTGGCATGGCAAGGCAAGGCAAGGCAAGTCAAGGCAAGGCAAGGGAAGCAAGGCAAGGCAAGGAAAATTCTTTTATTCGAGGATAATAAATAAGCACTCGTGTGCTTTTTTTACACCAAGTCCCCGCCCTTATCAGGGATAAAATCGAGATTTAAAAAAATCTTCAAACTAAACAATAACAATAATGAGAGAGAGAGAGAGAGAGAGAGAGAGAGAGAGAGAGAGAGAGAGAGAGAGAGAGAGAGACAGACAGACAGACAGACAGACAGACAGACAGACAGACAGACAGACAGACAGACAGACAGACAGACAGACAGACAGACAGACAGACAGACAGACAGACAGAGAAAGTGTCCCTGGTTAAAATGATTTCTGTGAACCATGTAAAAACTAACCAACACCATGCTTAATCGCGCCACCACCTGGGTCTTAGGTCTTACCAAGCGCCATTTTCCCCTTAAAACTCCGGCACAAAAAGAGGTCCCGACAGGAAGATTTACGGGCCTTGTCGACTCGACTTTATACAACAGCGCGCGACAGATCTTGTGTGTGTGTGTGTGTGTGTGTGTGTGTGTGTGTGTGTGTGTGTGTGTGTGTGTGTGTGTGTGGTGGAGTGTGTGTGTGTGTGTGTGTGTGTGTGTGTGTGTGTGTGTGTGTTGTGTGTGTGTGTGTGAGGTGGGGGGTGAAAGTTATCGATACGTTTAAGTCGACAACGAGCTGAAAATCAATCAGAAAACCTAGGACTCTTCCGCGGGTCACCATTACGGGTCACCTGGATTGTGTTAGCTGATACTGGCTAGGGGATAGTAGAGTTTCGATGGTGGACGTTGTGTTGTAGTGGTGCTTATCTCACTCATGTGGGAGAACTTTTCATTCAAAACTGTTGGCGAGGAGGGTAGGCGGTTCCTGGCAATAATTACATTTTCATTGTCGTTCAATTGATTAAAAAAAAAGGGAGGGGGGAGGGGAGGGGAGGTGATGGTGGTGTGGGGGGTAATTTGGGGGTGGGTGGGGATGGGGGGTATGTGGGTTGAGGGTCGGAGGAGGAGGAGGTGGAGGAGGAAGAGGTAATTGTTAATCAGGTTATCTATTCGTCTGCTTCAGGTAAAAGTTTACTTTTGGTGGGTTTAATCTGTTAACCTGATTGGTTAAGTCCGTGTGAAGGTGTTATAGACGGTAATGTGTTTGTTTCGGGGAATCTCGTTGTCTTTGTCTGTCTCTGTCTGTCTGTCTGTCTGTCTGTCTCTCTCTCTCTCTTTCTTGCTGTGTGTTGTGTGTGTGTGTGTGTGTGTGTGTGTGTGTGTGTGTGTGTGTGTGTGTGTGTGTGTGTGTGTGTGTGTGTGTTAGTGTTATGTTCATTGCTTGGTTGTCTTTCTTTAAATATTTTTTAAAATATGCGATAAGAACCATTCTAAAGGATTCACAGACTGTTTTCAACAGGATATATTAATTTCTCAAAATTGATGTTACATGAGATATGCTTATAAAGAGAGCAACGAAATCAATATTTTTTTAACCTCAGAGAAGTGCTTTAGCCAAAGAACAAAACAAAAATAATAGACCACGTACGTGTATATCTATGTGTCCATAGAGCTGTAAATAGTACAATCAGAATCAGAATTAGACTCATTATCATCATCATATTCATCATCATCATCATCATCAGCAGCAGCAGCAGCAGCAGCAGCAGCAGCAGCAGCAGCAGCATCAGCATCAGCATCATCATCATCATCTTCACCACCACCACCACCATCACCACCATCATCATCATCACAACCACCACGGTCCTCCTCCTCCTCCCCCCCTCCTCCTCCTCCTCATCACAACTATCATCATAATCATAATCACCATACTCAGGTGCACCATCGTTATCAACAAATACAGCATCAACTAATATCCTATTTCCCCCTTACTACCACCACCACCACCACCACCACCACCACCACCACCACTACTACTACTACTACTACTACTACTACTACTACTACTACTACTACTACTACTACTACTACTACTTCTACTACCTCCACAACTACAAAAACATCAAAATACTCGTTTTATCTCAAATCAAAGTAAGAATGACACCTACTGACAATCATGATCATATCCTTTCTTTTATTTTTTCAGACAAAGCCAAAGGAGAAAAGCCTCTAGTCGAGCGAGCATGACCAGCAAAACTGAGGACACGGACCAACCTTAGCCCTCAGGATCAGCCTGTCTCACGTCTCCACAGTCTGACCCCCCCCCCCCCCACCACCACCACTTACTTCTTCCTCAACTTCAGAACAGATGACAACATTTACAAATCTGCATACACACGAGGAATGGATGTAAAAAAAAAAACACGCGAGTGCTTATTCCAATTGTCCTGGATATAAAAGAGTAAAGGAATGAAATGAAAATGAATGAATGAATGAACTGTCACTGACAAAAGACAGACCAGCCTGGGTCTATGCCCACTGCCTCATGCCAATGTCCTGGAGACTCCTGCATAATACCTCCTGCCGCTTCCTTCCCATCCTCCCTCCACCCCCTCCACCCCCACCCTGTCTGCACACAGGGTAGTGATGCTTCAGCATGTATATAAAATACATTGTGGTCAAGTGAAAGACAAAGCTTTCAGGGTGGGGACACAGACTCTTTGAGTACCTTCTATCTTTCCCTGTCTGAAGAAGAAGAAGAAGAAGAAGAAGAAGAAAAGAAGAAGAAGAAGAAGAAGAAGAAGAAGAAGAAGAAAACGAAAAGTGTGCTACGTTCTCAAACAGTGGCTGGGAAGAATACAAAAATGAAACCCATCAGATTTAACATCCAGAAATAGGGCTGGCTTCAGTTTTATGATCAGTACTGGGGACTTTTTGGTCTTTATTTTTTGTTCTTTTCCTGTGTGAAATTTTAAAAAAAATGTGCAGAGTTCTGAAACATTCCCGGTTGGACAGAAAGAAATTAAAGAGTTACATTTAGACACAAGGCTCACTTAGTCTATGTTTACGTACACCCAAAGAAATACCACTGTGCCTATGGTGACATTCAAAGAGAACCCTCTATGTAAAACAGAACCCACTCTGCCTATTGTGACATCCAAAGAGAACATCTCTGTCTGAAAGGACACACTTTGTCTAAAGTGACATCCAGATAGAACCCACCGTGTCTATAGTGACATCCAAAGAACCCACTGTGTCTATGTGACATTCAAAGAGAGCCCACCCTATCCCTAGTGGCATTAAAAAAGAGAACTCTCTCTATGGCTACTTTCAAAGACAATCCACTTTGTCTTTGGGGACATCTAAAGAAAAACCCAATCTGTCTATAGGGACATCTCAAGAGAACCCGCTCAGTCTGTGGTGGCATTCAAAGAGACCCCTCGAATATTGACTGTGGGACATCCAGAGAGAACCACTCAAATCTATGGCCAGTACATAGTTGGTTTTGTTGTTGTTGTTTATTTTCTACTGCCATTGTCCACACAGTTCTGGCCTCACCCTGAGCTGAAAAAGATCTTGAAGACTTTAAAAATCCACGCATTTAACTCTTCAGAGGCAGAGAAATCCTTCAGAGTGAAGTGGACATTTCTTCTCTGAGATCTTCAGTTTGGGGAGAAGAGGATATATATGCACGAACTCTGATGCCCTTGTGTTCTTACAGCGAGGCAAAGTGGGATCCTGACCATGCTGCCCAGAGTGCGCTGGGCCGGACAGTTCTCAGCTGGAGGTCATCTTCATCAAGCAGCCGGCTGCAGACGTCTTTCTATTGAAGAATCACCCGTCCAGAGCTGGTCCGTGTGGAAATTGCGCAAGAAGACTTCTACGAGATGCTGTTGAAGGTAAATATATCTATCTCTCTGTGTCTCTATCTGTCTGTCTGTCTCTCTCTCTGTTTGTATGTCTGTCTCTGTCCCAACCTCTCTCTCTCTCTATCTCTCTCTCTCTGTCTCTCTCTCTCTCTCTCTGTACCCCCCCTCTCTCTGACCCCCCTCTCTGTCTCTCTGCCCCACCTCTCTCTCTGTCACACACACACACAAGCACACACACACACACAAACACACACACACACACACACACACACACACACACACACACACACACACACACACACACACACACAATCATACCCTAAAACTGAGCACCTGCAGGTAGAGAAAGAAATTGATGCTGCCAAACATCATCAGCACGTTGTATCTAAGCAGTAAAATCATTCCATCACTACCCACACCTAACACCTTTGCGGGGACATCACGATCACAAAGTTGAGAGAGGACACCTCTGTATTGGACTCGCTTAGACGCGCCCCCCACCTACCCCCCCCCCCCCCCCCCATCTCCTTTCCGTAGATGATTGATATGTGAAGGCCAGGTCAGGCAGGCCACGCTTCGCCCACCATTAATGGCACCAAATGGCCATTTTCCAGATCCTTCGTTTAAAAAAAATAGTTCCAACAACGCTTTGCATTATACATATAGTGTCTTCGCTGATAATATACCCCCCCCCCCCCCTTGACGTTATCTGATTTGTTTAAAGAGTGGGTGGATTGCAGCGATGAAGGTAGCACTAGGCGGGTTTAGAAAGCGCTTTCAGTCATTCAAGACAGGTGTGAGACCTCATCATATTTAACCCGCCGCGCGGAAACACTTAAGCAAATGATGACAAATCGCCCTCCCTGACTCCCTGCAAACAAGTCTTCCCCGAGAACCGGGAACTTCGCCATGATGAGAGAGGAAATGGTCATCAATTCAAGCTCCCAGGCCCCGTACGTCCACTTTAGTAACGTACGACGGGCTGTGTGTACACTGTGTGAAGGGGGGGATGGAGGGAGGAGGGGGGGGGGGGAGGGGGAGGAAGCAGGGCCCGCCACGTGGTAAAGGTCAGTCTTTAACAGCCCATTAGTCTTGCGTGGATGTGGCGGGCTTATCTGCAAAGGATAAGAAATCAAAGAGTTCGGATGGAAGGATAGGTTTCAGAGGCGTAGTTTTCAGCGAGGACACAAGTCCCGCAGATGGAATGCAGACGTCACAATGTCATCGCGAGGGGAACTCCCGAGGTATGCCTTCGGGGTCCTCCAAAGTTGTCCATCAGGAGACCGGACTGTCTGTGGGAGGGTTTGCAGGCTGCACCAGGATTCACGCTGAAGAGTGAACGACCCGATTATAGATTGGCTTTCTCGGGGGCTCAGGGTTCGTACGATATGATAGACATTGGAGACTGGAGCGGGGCTGTTTTCTGTTAGTTGGCCGACTTTCTGAGTCGTGGCGTCATGAGTGACCTTCAGAAACCAGCGTTGCAGTTCTGTCAGATCCTAGCGACCTATGCAATTAATGACAGTCACTCCATCAATTTTTGTTTTTATATTTTGCTGTCTCATTTTCTGTGAGCCTCAGAATCAGAAACATTTTTCTTTTGTTGCATGATGATCAACGATTATGAGGATGATGTAACAATGGTGCTATGGAAGTGCATCTGCTTTGAGACTACCTGATAGGGCTGTTCTCTACGCTTACTACCATAATATATAATACTATCGATCATTAATATATAATTACTCTGGGCCCAAGAGATGTAGGCACCTGCAGTGTTGGTCAGATGATTGAAGCAACACTCTCAAATTCGCGTCCATAAAGTGGATGAAGCTCGACTGTGTGGTCCCGGTCTTCCCACTGAACCCACATCAAACTAACTCTGGGTAGGAGAAAGCCGGAGTCCGAAAAAATTTCCCATGCTCTTATGGATTCGAACCCGGGACCTACTAGACTGTAACCATAGGCTCTAACCACTGCGCCAAGGCGGCTGGTGTCCCTTCACCAACGGGCTGTTCAACTTCAGGCAGCACTGTGCCAGCAGATGAAGCAAAGTAAAGATGTTAAATTCCAGTATCATTCCTTTTCACATTAATTAATTTGGGGGTCTTCTGATCTTAAACTTTGTATTACTGTATGTTTTTTCTTCCCTCTTTGTATAGTTGTAAGTGTGAAAACGTGACTTTATGCATGTTGTAAATGTAATCATCATTTTGCATAATCAACACTGTAAATTTACCATGGGGTGGGGCTTAAAATGAGCTGTGGCTTGATGTCTGTCCTCTGTTGTTTGTTGGTTTGATCCCCGTTTGTGCCCAAGTCTTTCCCCCCATTCCACTAGACCATGAGTGGTGGTCTGGGTGCTAGTCTTTTGGACGAAACTATAAACAGGGGTCCCCGTGTGGAAAATGCATATAAGCGCTCGTGAAAGAACCCATGGAAACAAGAGAGTTATCCCTGGCAAAATTCGTTTTAAAAAGCCACGGTGATAGGGAAACAAATACAGTTGCAGACAGGAAACCAAAGCAAATGGGTGGCGCTGCTCTTGTGGCGACGTGCTCTCTCCCCGGGAAAAGTAGCCCTGAGAGAAATCCTCCGTGACTTAAAGCGTTATACAAACCTCTATGTCTTGCATGTCTACTTTCCATTCATCACTAAGCGTTACAACGTGCGATTTAAAACCTTACATATCATTCTAAAAAAATATCCTGCAAAGTCTTCAAAGCTGATGCATGACGACACATCCTAGTCTTGCGTACGCCCCTTGTTTCCCATGCAGCCTGAGGGGCTAGCTGTGTCTCAGATCTGATGTAAAAAAGACACACAAACCCATGACCGGGCGTGTGTCCCTAAATCTCCACCTTGAAAGTTTTATTGACCCTTTGTCCTCAATCTGGTGCTTTAATCATTAATTACTTTGGTGGGGTTAGGATTAGTAATATACACTGCGCTGCAGTTAAGTCAGGTCAAGTCACTGAACTGAAGTCTCAGCATGAACCGATTTTGAATGTCATATGGGTATTATCTGGACAACTTCATTAAAAAAAAAAGGTACGATGCACGCACCATGGCAAAAAAATTAGACTTGCATGTGTATAGAAATAAGATGACTCACTAAGTTGGCGTTACTCCAGTAGTAGGTATCTGGGCGTAAACGAGCACGCAAACTGCACATAGACGCTATACTACTACTACTATTACTACTACTACTTCTACTACTTCCTCCACTTTTTCTTCTTCATCTTCTGCTGCTGCTACTACTACTACTAACTACTACTACTACTACTACTACTACTACTACTACTACTACTACTACTACGACTGGAAGTGCTGCTACTATCGCTACGTGCACTACTGCAACTGGTACTACTGTAACCACTACTACACTAACTACTGCTACTGCTGTTATTGATGCTGCTACTACTAATGCTAATACTGGTACTCCTCCTCCTCGTCCTCCTACCACCACCACCACCACCACCACCACCACCACCACAACTACTACTACTACTACTACTACTACTACTACTACTACTACTACTACTACTACTACTATACTACTAACTACTACTACATACTACTACTACTACTACTACTACTACTACTACTACTACTACTACTACTACTACTACTACTACTACTACTCCTACTCCTACTCCTACAACAACAACTACTACTACTAACCACATTAATGATGATGATGATAATAATGTAAAAAAAAAATCAAAGTCAACATAAAATTGGACAAAAAAAGAAAGGTTAAACACACAAGCGCAGGGCAGACAAAAGAAGAGAAGAGGAAGAGGAGGAAGAAAAAGGGGACAGAAAGAAAGAAGGAAAGAAAACCCAACAAGGGGGTCTGGTTGGACATCCTAGGTAAGATAAAAGGAAACAGGTGCGTCTTGGAGGCCAGCTTTACTCAAAGGTGTCAGATAGATGTAACCTTCCCAACGATGGGCCAGAATCCCAAATAGACAAGACCTCCTCAGGCAGAAAGAAAGCAACCGAAAAATAAGAGAGAGAGAGAGAGAGAGAGAGAGGAGAGAGAGAGAGAGAGAGAGAGAGAGAGAGAGAGAGAGAGAGAGAGAGAGAAGAGAGGGAGAGACAGACAGACAGACAGACAGACAGACAGACAGACAGACAGAGAGACAGACAGAGAGAGACAGGGAGAGACGGAGACAGAGAGAGAGAGACAGAGAGAGAGACATAGACAGAGAGAGAAAACACTGAACACTAAACACTGAAAGAGAAGAAAGAGAGAAGAGAGAGAGAGAGAGAGAGAGAGAGAGAGAGAGAGAAGAGAGAGAGAGAGAGAGAGAGAGAGAGAGAGAGAGAGAGAGAGAGAGAGAGAGAGAGAGGAGAGAGAGAGAGAGAGAGAGAGAGAGAGAAGAGAGAAAGAGAAAGAAGACTGACAGAGAGACAGAACAACACTAGACAGACAGACACAGAAGAAACGGGAGACACGAAAACAAACAGTAATATTGAAGAAAGCTGGAAGGAAAAAAAAAGATACTGGCAAGGGGTGAAGGGGTGAGGGCAGGAGGGGGGTGGAGGGGAGAGAGGAAGGAGAGAAGAAAAGTCCTTTTAGAAGCCACGTCATAGTCTGAAAACTCCTGGGGTGTATGCAGTTGGCGAAGACTTCACACGAATCTCTGTTGACGTTGACAGTGTCTCTGTGACGTGTTAGGGTAGGGGGGGGGGGGCTGGGGTGGGGGTGGGGGGAGACACAGAAAGAGAGAGAGAGAAAGGGGGAGGGAGGGAGAGGTTGAGAGAGACAGAGAGAGAGAGAGAGAGAGAGAGAGAGAGAGAGAGAGAGAGAGAGAGAGAGAGAGAGAGAGAGAGAGAGAGAGAGAGAGAGAGAGGAGGAGACAGACAGACAGACAGACAGACAGACAAACAGACACACACACACACACACACACACACACACACACACACAAACAATCAAACAAACAAACAAAAACAGAGAGAGACAGAGATCAGACTTTTACCGTACATCAGCTTGCACCAAGAGAGAGAGAGAGAGAGAGAGAGAGAGAGAGAGAGAGAGAGAGAGAGAGAGAGAGAGAGAGAGAGAGAGAGAGAGAGAGAGACAGAAGACAGACAGACAGACAGACAGACAGACAGACAGACAGACAGACAGACAGACAGACAACAGACACACACACACACACACACACACACACAGACACACACACACACACACACAGACACACACACAGACACACAGACAAGGACAGAGAGAGACAGACAGACAGGGAGACAGACAAGACACAGAGAGAGACAGACAGACACAGACAGACAGGGAGACAGACAAGACAGAGACAGAGAGAGGTAGAGAGAGAGACAGAGACACAGAAAGACAAGACAGAGAGACAGAGTGAGAAAGGAGTGGGGGCAGGGGGTAGGAGTAGGAGGAAGAGAAGGGCAGAAAGCAGATGGGTGTGTCAAACCTGCAGGACTGAACTGACAGTGTCTCTCCCCTCCCTCCCCCCAATCCCTCCCGACATGCTGATAGGGGTCAACAGCTTGCTGGCAGGGGATCCCAGAAATCGTGCCAGGGATTTACTATAGTCACCTATGCTGTGTGGTTGCCTCCGATCAAGAACTGGGATCCTCACTTACATCTATATATATATATATATATATATATATATATATATATATATATATATATATATATATATATATATATATATATATATATATATATATATATATATATGTGTGTGTGTGTGTGTGTGTGTGTGTGTGTGTGTGTATGTATATATATATATATATATATATATATGTATATATATATATATATATATATATATATATATATATATATATATATATATATATACATATCTTTATGTGAACGCACACAGTTGTCGTTTTTCGCATGTAGGTCAAGCAGGTGTCAATGCATGCGTGTGCGTGCGTTGGCGTGCGAGTATATGTGCACGCGTGCGTGCGCGCACACACACACGCACGCATACACGCATACACGCCATTTGCATATACACACAGATGACAAAATTTTACGAAACCACGTAAACACAGGGACTGGATGTAAAAAAAAAAGGCGCATAAGTGCTGGTTCTATTATCCTCGATATAAAAGAATGAATAAATATATGAATAAGACACAGGCACACACACACACTCTCTCTCTCACTCTCTTACACACACACACACACACACACACACACACACACACACACACACACACACACACACACACACACACACACACAAAGACAGAGACAGAGAGAACAAGGAGACATGCATGTGAAACTCAGCAGTAGGCAAGATACCAGAGTTCCTTTTCCATCCGTTCTTTAATATTTTTAAGTAGAGCACACACACACACACACACACACACACACACACACACAACACGCACGCACGCACGCACGCACGCACGCACGCACGCGCGCACGCACGCACGCACGCACGCACGCACGCACGACGCACAACACACACACACACACAACACACACACACACACACACAACATTATTAGTTCCTTAACCTCATCGTGGACCCTGACTGCTGATTTGGAGAGAAGAGCACAGGCGGTAGAGATGAGATGCTTCCGAAGACTCCTTGGCATCTCCTACAGAGACCACATAAGAAACGAAGACGTGCGTAACAGAATCCAGCAAACCATTCGTCCCTACGAAAATCTTCTGTCAATCGTAAAGAAGCGTAAACTTAAATGGTACGGGCATATTACAAGATAGAAAGGACTTGCAAAAACAATACTGCAAGGTACTGTCCAGGGAGGAAGAAAAAGAGGCAGTCCAAGAAAGAAATGGAAGGACAACATCAGCGAATGGACAGGCCTAGAACTCAGCCAAATTTTGAGAAAGGCAGAACAGAGAACTCGAACTCGAATGTTTAATTGAGGAAATATGAGAGAGAGGAATGGAGGGGACTGGTTGTCAAGTCTTGAGGGGTGCCCCCACGGTCGCCAGACTAAGGGATAGATAGATAGATAGATAGATAGATAGATAGATAGATAGATAGATAGATAGATAGATAGATAGATACATACATACATACATACATAACTACATACATACATACATACATACATACATACATACATAACATAGACAGACAGACAGATAGATAGATAGATAGATAGATAGATAGATAGATAGATAGATAGATAGATAGATAGATAGATAGATAACCTCATCTTTGCCTCGAGCCCAGAGAATGAAAACTGCCAATCAGTATACAGCTGTCTTCCTACGAATGGCATGGCGGCGTCTCGTACAAATTGTACCGTCGTTTGTGTCCGACCTTAAAGAAACATTTGTGTCATGTCGTGTAGGCTAGCTATCCTTAATTTAAGACTAGAGGTATGGAGAGATGACTTGATTCTTTCTTGTTGATAAGAATGGGCGTAGACTTGTTTTCCTGGACGAAAACATGGCTATGATGTTTCAACCCCTGATTTAATCGTTGTGTTTGTGGAGGACTCTTGTTTCTGACCCTTATCTGTCTGTCTCTGTTTTGTCTCTGTTTGTTTGGCTATCTCTGTCTGTCTGTGTCTGTGTGTCTGTCTTTTTGTTACATGCGTGACTTGCCAGGCCTTGCAACACAGTGTCGCTCATATGACAGACTAGACAGCAATAGTTGCTATCTGAATATTTGACGAAGACAACTTATGAGTACTATAGCATCGGCCAAAAGACTCTTGAATGTATACATTCTTTTAGCAAAAATGTCATTGTTGTCACTCTTAGTGATATATACTCTCTTCTTATGATAACAAACCCCATGTTTTTATTGTGAGTACTATGATACAGTCTTTCTCACATAAGTACTCCCCTCGAGAAGATATTCTCCTTAAAAAGAAAATGACCTATTTTCATAGTCAATGCTCTACAACACAAATCTCTCTCTCTCTATCTCTCTCTCTCTCCACACACACACACACACACACACACACACACAACACACACACACACACACACACACACACACACACACACACCACACACACTTACACACACACACACACTACACACACACACACACACACAAACACACACACAACACACACACACACACAAACACATACACACACAAACACACACACAACACACACACACACAAACACACAACCCCCACTCCCACTCCCACCCACCCACACACACACACTGACCTATACACTCCCCCCCCCCCCTATACACACGTGTCCATACTGTCTGAGGGCTTGACCTGACCTGGCCATACAGGCTCCCCATGTCTGTCCAGTGGCCTTCGCTGTGGCCACCACAACCGGTCAGAGGAGGTTGTAAATCTTGTGGGGGAGGCCTAACTCTTGAAGACACGTTTTCAAAGTTGACACCTTGTCTGTCTGTGTCTATCTGTCTGTGTATGTATGTCTGTCTGTCTGACTGTGTATCTGTCTGTCTGTGTATGTCTATTTGTCTGACTGTATAATTATATGTATGTCTGTCTGTCTGTATGTCTATCTTCCTGTCTGCCTGCATGTCTGTCTGACTGTCTATCTGTCTGTGTATGTATGTATGCATGTCTGTCTGACTGTCTGTCTGTCTGTCTGTCTGTCTGTGTATGTCTATTTGTCTTTTTGTATGTCTGCCTGTCTGTCTGTCTGTCTGTATGTCTGTCTGGTGCCTGTTGATAGTCCTGCCGTTCTTCTTTACCTGACCTACTGTTGTTGTTGGTAAAAAAAAGAGAGTAGACTGGGGGGGAGGGGGAAGATATATATATATATATTAATATATAATATATAATAATATATAATAATAGAGAGAGAGAGAGAGAGAGAGAGAGAGAGAGAGAGAGAGAGAGAGAGAGAGAGAGAGAGAGAGAGAGAGAGAGAGAGGGTAATTAACAGCTTGCCTTCCATACTTCCTTATCCAGATTTTACGCTCTAGGTAAAAACCTAGAGCGCAACTTCATAGTCTTCTAAGACTGATGGATGCATACTACCCATAATTGAATATAGTTCAAAATAAACAATCCAAGATAACACAATACAGCACAATGAATAAGTCCCTTTCAACACATCAAAATGATGCACAGGGGGTGGGGGGGATGTGAAAAACAATTCAAGGAACATTTCTATAAAAAAAAACTATGCAAAATAAAATGACGAAATAACTGGGTGTTCCTGAAGCAAAGTATCATAACATACAAGCTGATTTTTATTGTTACCTCTCCTTTACAACAATAGTCATTTCCCAATGATGCAACAGCTACTTTTTCTTTGTTTCTCTTTTTTTTTTCTCACATTACCAGTTATTTTCAATCATTTTTGGTATTGTACTTGTAACCCATATGCAGTTCTTTTAGTCTGAGATTTAAAAAAAAGAAACAATATTTGTATGCCAAACTGATTCCTTGTTAATCTGACACGAATGTTCAATCATTTAACCTTTTACAACCCTAACTATCAATGATCCCTGATAGTGACAAAACAGACCTGTTCTATATATAAAAAAAAACACATTCATTTCCTGCCCACCCCCTTTCTCTCCTCCGTTCTTTCTCTCCCCGCAGCTCAACTGACAACAAGAGTTCTTTTCCCCTATGTCTCTTTACTTCCCCTTTGTGGCTCGTATCATCCAGAGCCGTTTGCCTGGGCACTGAATGTGTTAATAGCCAAAGCCAGTCTAAACAACTTTTAAAGAGTTTCTATTATGGTAGAGTCTTTGGCTCGGCTGTCAAAGCGTTCTACTCGGCTCTAAATAAATTCAAGGGTTAAGGGGTCGTGGGGTGAAGGGTTGTAGGGGATTGTGGAAGGAGGGGGGTGGGGAGGGAGGGAGAGATGGAGGGAGTAGGGATAGTAAGGGGAGAGAAAAAAACCTGTATATACAGTGTGTGTGCTATTGAGGGAAATAATTCTGCAAGGTGTGTGTGTGTGTGTGTGTGTGTGTGTGTGTGTGTGTGTGTGTGTGTGTGTGTGTGTGTGTGTGTGTGTGTGTGTGTGTGTGAGAGAGAGAGAGAGAGAGAGAGAGAGAGAGAGAGAGAGAGAGAGAGAGAGAGAGAGAGAGAGAGTGTGTGTGTGTGTGCATGCGTGTGTGTGTGTGAGGTGTGTGTGGTGTCTGTTTGTTTATGTTATGTAGTGTGGTGTGTGTGTGTGTGTGTGTGTGTGTTTGTGTTTGTGTGTATGTGTGTGTGTGTAAGCGAGTATGCTGCTTTCTTTGTTTGAAGCATGCGTTATGATAACCATGTCCCATGTCAACCTCCTTCCTGCCTTCCTTCCCCCCTCCCCCTCTCACTAGCTTTCCCTTCATTTATCTGTCTGTCTGTCTGGATGGCTCTCTCTCTCTCTCTCACACACACAATCTCTCTCTCCTTCTCCTCTCTCTCCTCTCTCTCTCTACTCTTCTCTCTCTCTTCTCTCTCTCCTCCTCTCTCTCTCTCTCTCTCCAACATCCTCCTCCTCCCTCTAACCACACCTCTCCCTCTCTCACCACCACACAATCTCTCGCTATCCATCACCTCCAAAGTCCACACCTTCCCCTCCACAACCACCATACACGACTGCTCCCACCTCCTGTCCATCAGCCACAACACTGCACGCTGTCCATCTTGTCACTGTAATGTCCTGTCCATCGTGTCACTCAATGTCCTGTCCGAACAATCCTGAAAACCTGATAAAAACCTGTCACACTCTCTTGTGTGCCTCTGAGAGCTCTCTCTCTCTGTGTCTCTGTGTGTTTCTGTCTGTCTGTCTGTCTGTCTCTCTGTCTCTCTATTTCTTTGGTTCTGTGTGTGTGTGTGTGTGTGTGTGTGTGTGTGTGTGTGTGTGTGTGTGTGGTGTGTGTGTGTGTTATTTTATTATTGTCTTAGTGTCCCTGTTTCTTGTCTTTTGTTACTGTTGTTGTTGTTGTCTCTTGTTTTTGATTTTTGTTTTATTATTGTTGTTGTCTATAGTAGAGTATTATTTGCGGGGACTGGCTGTAAAAAAAAGCACATGAGTGTTTATTCATTATCCTCGGAATAAAAGAATTTTGATTTGGCTGTCTGTCTGTCTGTCTGTCTGTCTGTCTGTCTGTCTGTCTGTCTCTCTCTCTCTCTCTCTCTCTCTCTCCTCTCTCTCTCTCTCTCTCTCTCTCTCTCTCTCTCTCTCTCTCTCTCTCTCTCTCTCTCTCTGTTCCCTTTTCGTGTGGGGTGCGTAGCACCTGGTCTTCTCACGTGCTTGTGACTTTGCAGAGGGTCTGCCTGCTGGCCTCAGCGGATATAATGATGGACGAGTCACAGGATCTTTAATGCGCATATTTTGGTCTTCTGCATGTGTATAAATTATCCACAAAAGCAATTATGGCACTGACATTTCTGCACTGCAAAGTTAACCTGGGATATTGCAGAAAGCCCCTAGTCCTTAATTCATCAATGCTGCCACCGAGATTCGAATCCATACATTCATGGACATGAACATGCAGACGGGATAGCTCAGTGGTCAGAGCACTCATTTTCCCCAAGTTAAGGTTAAGCAGCATCGAGCGTGGTTACCAATTGGATGGGTGACCTTTTGCACGCCTTGGCTTCAGTACAGTCCCCCCACTTCACCCAGCTGTAAATGGGTACCTGCTCTCATTAGGGTCAGGGAAGGTAACAGCAGCGAGGGAGAGGAGATGGGCGCCGCCCTCAGCTCAATATGCTGGCTCCCTAGAGAAGCTGAGGTCTTTGATGCCTCGCTCCACTACGACCACATAGGTTATGGGACACCTTTACCTTTGTTCATAGGATTGAAATCAAACGGTCTTAACCAATCGGCTTCAGTGTCTGTCATGTCACACTCTGTGTGTACTATAATTATTTTACTACTACGACACCCTGACTTGGCACAAGTACAATGCTGCGGTTTTATGCCAAGCAAGCCAAGGACTCGAACACTCGACACGAGAACGTGGTTGGTGGGGGGAGGGGGGGGGGTAGAGGAAGAGAGGAAGGAGGGTGGAGAGAAAGAGAGGGAAAAGGGGGAGAGAGGAAGTGAGGGAGGAGAAGGGGGAAGTGGGGAAGGGACCACACACGCTAATGATTGAAAGAAACGGGTTTTTGCACGCAAATGCGCAGGTTATCTTCTTAGTTGCAGACTGTCTACGTTTACGTGTGATTGGCGTGTGTGTGTGTAGTGTGCGTGTGTAGTGTGTGTGTGTGTGTGTGTGTGTGTGTGTGTGTGTGTGTGTGTGTGTGTGTGTGTGTGTGTGTGTGTGTGTGTGTGTGTGTGTGTGTGTGAGTGTAGTGTGTGTGTGTGTGTGTGTGTAATGTGGGTGTATGGGATGTGTGTGTATAATTTGTGTGTATGTCGTGATTAGTAAGTGTGTGTGTGTTTGTGTGTGTGCCCATGTATGTGTGGTTCGTGTGAGTGTGTGTATGTGTGTTTGTGTGTGTGGCCCATGTTGTGTGTGTGTGTGTGTGTGTGTGTGTGTGTGTGTGTGTGTGTGTGTGTGTGTGTGTGTGTGTGTGTTGTGCGCGGCGCATGTGGTGGTGTGTGTGTGTGTGTGTGTGGTACACGCGCGTTGCCACAGGACGGGTTGATGACTGTGCTCTTGTCACGCACACAGGAGAGTTAATCGGGTTGGACGTTTCGTTTTGTTGTGTTTTGTTTTGTTTTGTTTTGTTTTGTTTTGTTTCCTTAAACTGGAGCTCCCCTGAGGTCTTGACACGCACGAATACGCAACTGTGTTACACAACAGCTCACCTAAACATCCCACATCTCTCTATGTGTCTAGCTCTATCAGTCTCTCTCTCTCTCTTCCTGCTCTCTCTCTCTCACACACACATACACATGCACACACACGCGCGCGCGCACACAAACGCACAAACACACACACGCGCGTACACACGCTCACGCACACACGCGCGCGCGCACAAACACACACGTACACTCACACGTTTGCACACACACACACATAGACGCACGCACACACACACACACACACACACGTACACACACATACACGCACACACACACATGCAGACATGCGACCTCACCCCACACACCGAACACAGCCACACTGAAAACAATGGCGAGACAGGGAGTTACCCTCCTTTTCAACCAAAGGTCAGCTCATGCAACTCTTTTGCAATACCATCTACCCCTCGCCCCCCCTCTCTCTCCACACACACACTAACACACACACACACACACACACACACACACACACACACACACACACACACACACACACACACACACACACACACATACTCATACGTTGGTCTCTTTTCCAAATTTCGGATTGTTCTAAAATA
>CM060320.1:43566929-43601929 GCA_030674155.1 Stramonita haemastoma | reverse complement strand
AAATACCCCCCCCCCCCCCCCCCAAAAGAAACATTCCCACAGCACAGACATTCCTTGACACACCACATAAACCAAACAAATCGTCACACTTCAAACCAAAAAAAAGCCACCTTCTTCAGGTAAGCCCCCCCCCAAGGACAACAAGGCAAACCGGCAGCAAAACACTTCACCTGGAAACTGTTCCATTGAAAAGAAAGGGAGGAGGAGGAGCAGGAGGGCTAGCCAGCCAACCAGCCAGGCAGACAACCAGGTAGACAACCAGGCAGACAGACAGCCAGGCAGACAGACAGCCAGGCAGACAGACAGACAGCCTGGCAGACAACCAGCCCGAGGTTTAAAGCGATACATGTACAGTATTCTTCTGTCAACTCTTCATGCCAGAGCTTTGCACGGATGCGGCCTGTCCCTGTCCCTGCCCTGCCCTGTGCTGTGCTGTGCTGGCCATTGATGGCACTGTCACCTCACCTCTCCTGTCATTCACCTCCTTGCCGGGGCCTCCCCCCGCTGACAAATCTATCACCGCTCGCCATCTCCCCCCAAGAGAAAACCCGCCACGACGTCAACAGCTACAAAAGAAGAAGTCTCAACCTCCCCCTCCTCCCCATCCCACCCTTCCTTCCTTATCCCCCTCCCCCACCCTTCCTTCCCTATCCCCCTCCTCCACCCCAAAAGCCAGGGCGTAGCGCTGTTGTCAGTGTTCTCGTTTCGCCGAAAGACCTTTCTTCAGTCTCCCCTCGCTGATAAATGACTACATTAAGAAATCATCGAAGCGAAGCTCCCTTTTCTCATCATTACCCCCTACTTCATCCTACCCCTCCCCCCCCCCTTCTGAGCTATGTCAAAACATGTCTCTCTCCTCGTTCTCTCTTTTTAATACAACTATAAAGGTTTGGATTTCAGTCCCCCCAAAAAACTTTTAACTTCCGCAGCAACCTTGAGAAGAGAGTCGTGCTGTTTAGTAAAGCTCTCGAATATTTCTTTCTGAACTTTTTTTTCATGAAAAATAGGCGTCAACCACACACACACACACTATCATAAAATCACATGGATAAGATCGTGATCGCGGTATACTTTGACATTTACGCAGATAGATATTGTGAGAATCTGTAAAATGGTAGTAGTATTTTTTTTTTACACAGGGTTGGGTGGGGTCAAAAATATGTCTTAGTGAGAGAATGCCCTTTTGAAGCAATAGGAAGAGGGTGATGTTACAGTGATAATACGTGAAATTCCACAAGGTTCTTCGCTTTTCTTTCCCTACGATGTTCCCCCCTCTCTTTTTTTTGCTTTTTTTTTCTTCTTTTTGACCCCAGTATGTTGAATGAACGAGATATGGAAAAAGATACACCATAAAAAAAAAACCTACGCAAACAATGGCCGGATGTATCGTGTGCCTGAGTGCGTGGGTGTACCCGCGTATGTATAGTTGTGTGTGTGTGTGTGTGTGTGTGTGTGTGTGTGTGTGTGTGTGTGTGTGTGTGTGTGTGTGTGTGTGTGTGTGCTGAGAACTGGTGTGGGTGTGGGAGGGGGTGCGTAAGCTACTCTCTGTATCTGACCCCCCCCCCCCTTTTCACCCCTACAAAGATAAAGGAAGAGATACCGTGTTACCAGTAAAATAGTACCTGTCTCCTTGGTTTTGAATTTCTCGTGGTGGGTAGTCAAAATGACAATAAAGTGTCAAAAAAATTCTGTAAAATGTGAAGTAGGGACTGATATGTATGCTAAAAAGCTTGTGTGTTTGAAGATTTTTTTTTAAAGAGAACTGAATATTCTCTGCAAAGGTATTATTCCGTTTCTGAACTGCTTGATCTCTGGTCTAGGGTTTTTTTTTCTGGTCTGGGTTTTGTCTCCTTTTTTCCCTTTTCATCTCTCTCTCTCTCTCTCTCTCTCTCTCTCTCTCTCTCTCTCTCTCTCTCTCTCTCTCTCTCTCTCTCTCTCTCTCTCTCTCTCTCTCTCTCTCATAGAATTTGCCTTGTTTAAAGGCATTGCTGATATGAATTCTGTTGCAAATATTCTATCTGTCAGCAGTGAAGAGAAAATAGAAAGTCTAGCTAAATTCATTGGAGAAGCAATGAATATTAGGAAAAAGATAACGGAACAGAGTAACTAGTCCTTAGATGGTCCTTTATTGATTCTGTTAGTGTGTGTGTGTGGGGGGGGGGGGGGGGGGAGGGAGGGAGGGAGGAGAGAGAGAGAGAGTGTGTGTGTGTGCGCGGGTGTGCGTGTGTGTATTGTTCCTTGCGATGGCATTGAATTTGTCTAGTATATTTTCTGAGTTTGGGAAAATTTAATGTCTCTTATTTACACAATTCATCTGAACTTTCTTCCTCCCTTGTCTACAGTCTGTAATCTTATCATAACTTTGTCATCGTCATGTCATGTCATTCTCTCTCTCTCTCTCTAATCAAATCAAATCAAATCAAATCAAATCAAATCAAACCTCTCTCTCTAACTGCGAGAACAGTACATACCACAGAAGTTTTATAAATTCCCACGCCATATCGATTTGCATTACTCATTCCTCGAGCTCTCAGGAAGCATGAACAAACAGAAATTTGTCAATATATTTACAAATACAAGGCATTTAAATTACGTTCAGCATTGTTGTCTTGAATTATCAATTGCTTTAAAAGATTTTTTTATAATTGATGTATACATAATTATGTAACTTTAATGCTGTTGTGTTTTGTTGTATACACCCTTTCATGAGGGGCAATGGCTTATACATGAATTAAATCTCTCTCTGATCTCTCTCTCTCTCTCTCTCCTCTCTCTCTCTCTCTCTCTCTCTCTCTCCTCTCTCTCTCTCTCTCTCTGTTGTCCACCAAGGTCAAAATCATTTCAAGAAGGAATAATTCTAAAACGAATGATAAAAATCACGGACGTACGTATATACACTCCTACTCATAAAGAACCCAGTTTTTCGCTTTCTCTCAAACCAATCGTCTCGTCTGCTGTCGCGTCGTCGAGTACTAAGTCCAGTCAGATTCTAAAACTCAGGCGCAAACCCTGTATACAGACATATTCTGGACAAGACCCGACCATTACAGTTCCGTTTCCAAGTAGAACACAAACGCTAGTAGACCCCTTACATCTGTCGCTAGTCGTGTGCTAATGCGAGTTCTATGGACGCTGATAAGATTAGAAACCCCGCAGTTCAAATAATGGAAACGCTGTTTGAAAAAATGGTCACACCCAGTTCGATAAACCTCCCTCACTGCTCTGCAATCGCCTTCTGCTCTTTTTCGCCCGGTAAAGCTTCCTTTCAATGTCACAGGCCAAATACCGGCCAATACCGGCCAATACAGGCACGTCCTAGGCCGAGATCCCTAGGTGGGTGCTTGCTTTAGGATTTACGGAGTCGGATATATGCGGGAGATAGATACAGAAGCGAATGATTTGTGATCATCGTTAGGTTGATACGTACGAGGGGAAAAAGGGTTATCGTCTGCTAGGGTCGAACAGGTATCTAGTCTTCGAGGCAATGACAGTATGTTTATGCTGCTATAAAGGTGGTTGTTGTTACAGATTGTCTGATTGACGTCCTCCCCCCAAAAAAAAAAAAACACACAACCAAAAAACCCCAACCTTATGTGATAAAAATTCCACAAGTACCTTATTCTCCGGTTCTTGCCATAACTTCTACAGCATGGTGGTTGACATGCTACATGCATACACACTATCCCAAGCATACTCCATGACGCACATACACACACACGCACGCACGCAGGTACGTATGCACGCATACACACACACACACACACACACACACACACACACACACACACACACACACACACACACACACACACACACACACACACACCGCTTTCTTTCTCTCAGACTAAAATGGTGCATAGAGATCACATTGCAAATGCCCGTTGACTCCTGTTGGAGCAGCGCAGACGCGTCTATGGGATCAGCTGCACAAACTCATCACAATGTTATTTATTTATTCATTTATTTATTTATACCACTTTATGTCACAGCAGATTTCTCTGCGTGAAATTCGGGCTGTTCTCCCCGGGGAGAGCGCATCGCCTCAAGTACAGCGCCTACCCATTTTTTAAATATCTTTTTCCAGTCTGCAACTGTATTTGTTTTTCTATCAGGTGGTTTTTTCTCTACAGAATTTTGCCAGGGTCAACCCCCTTGTTGCCATGGTTATTTTACGTGCGCTAAATAATGATATGTAACACACGGGACCTCGGTTTATCGTCTCATTCGAAAGACCAGCGCCCAGACCACCACTCAGGGTTTAATGGATGGGGGGAAAGTTTTGGGCCCAAACGGGATACGAACCACCGCACACTCCGACCCGGACTTTTCGCTTTCGAGGCAGGCGCGTAACCACCTAGACCACCGATCCAGCAATGTTATGTTTGTAATGTAACCAGTTTTTAGTTGCATGGTGTAGCCAACACACACACACACACACACACACACACACACACACACACACACACAACACACACACACACACACACACACACACACACACACACACTTTCTTGTCGTGCGCAATCATAATAACATGAAAGAACGACAGAAATTCCGCAGCTAGCAAAAGAATGGTCACGCATGCTCAAGTTTTCTTCCTTCAAGTCTTCTCTCCCTGGTTGTCAAATCACATCTTATGCACATCATCCACAAAACATGACATTTTTTGTCTGTTTGTTTGTCAGACAACGCCCTATTTTTTCTTTTTTAGTGATTTAAGTCTGTTGTGGCAAGGTTTGTTTTAGCAATCATTCATGGTGGATCGGTGGTCTAGAGGTAATGCGCCTGTCTAGAAAGCGAAAAGTCCGGGTCGGAGTGTGATTTGGTTCGAATCCTGTTTGGGTCCAAAACTTTTTCCCTCATCTATCCATCAGACCATGAGTGGTGGTCTGGGTGCTAGTATTTCGGATGAGACGATAACCGAGGTTCCGTCATAATTTAGCGCACGTAAAAGAACCTACGGAAACAAGAGCGTTGTCTCGGGCAAAATTCTGTAGAAAAAAGCCACTCTAATAGGGAAACAATTCAGGTCCTGGCAGATGTACACTTACAAGGTGATTGGGAAATGGTAAAAATCCCCGCTTGAATCCACTAGACGCCGCTGCCGAGATTCGAACCCACGACTTCATGGACCCACAGGACGTAAAGTCAAACGGTCTTTTAGCCACTCTTCTATAGGTAAAGGTAAAAGGTAAAAGTGTCCCATATTCTTGGCGGTCGCAAGGGAGCGAGGCATCAGAGACCTCAGCTTCTTTAGGGGGCCAGCATATTGAGGGCAGTGCCCATCTCCTCTCCCTCGCTGCTTTACCTCCCCTTACCCTAAAGAGGGCAGGTACCCATTTACAGCTGGGTGAACTGGGGGGGACTGTACTAAAGCCAAGGCGCGCAAACGGTCACCCATCCAACTGGTAACCGCGCTCGACGTTACTTAACTTGACTTGGGGAAAGCGAGCGCTTTGACTACTGAGCTATCCCCCCCTATTACTCAGCTGTACCATCCACCAAAAACTCGAATCAATCTTCAGTACCCCAAATTCTTGTCAGTTCAAGTCATCTCGTCAAAAATCAAGTCTCAACAACAAGAAAAGGCCACGGACATACATTATACCACTCTACCACCAAGTTAAAAACACGAAACGCCAAACTAGCACCCTTCATCTTACTTGACCCAATCATCCAGCTAATGCCAGTCCACGGAGACTTTCTGATAAGGCCCAGATAGCGCTTCAAAGGACACCGCGACAAAATTATCACCCCTCGTTCGATGAGTCTCCGCTCGTTTTGGCTTCCATCACCGCTCAGCTCCTTTTGGCCCGGGCTAACCCCTCTGGACAATGGACAGCAGCCAATACCGGCACGTACTTCGCCGATTCCTGGAGCCCCGGTGCTTGCTTTGGGATTACGCTAGTCCCCGTATAGTGCCGATATCGGCAAATGGATGATTTGTAATCGCCGTCTGTTCGATAAGGACGCTGTAGAAAAATTCGTGGATCCTTGCCAGTGCTGGTTAAAAAGTCGGGTCTTCGGGTAAAGGCTTGAATTAGGGTTGTTCTGAATTATGAATCAGGGTTGTTCTGAATTCTGAATTAGGGTTGTTCTGAATTATGAACTAGGGTTGTTCTGAATTCTGAATTAGGGTTGTTCTGAATTATGAATCAGGGTTGTTCTGAATTATGAATTGGGGTTGTTCTGAATTCTGAATTAGGGTTGTTCTGAATTCTGAACTAGGGTTGTTCTGAATTATGAATTGGGGTTGTTCTGAATTATGAATTAGGGTTGTTCTGAATTCTGACTTAGGGTTGTTCTGAATTCTGAATTAGGGGTGTTCTGAATTATTACATGGGGGACTGGATAGCTAGCTCAGTAGTGGTCAGAGCACCCGCTCTTCCCAAGCTAAGGTTAAGCAGTGTTGAGCGTGGTCACTATCTTGGATGGGTGACTGTTCGTGCACGTTGGCTTCAGTACAGTCCCCCAGTTCAACCAGCTGTAAAAAGGGGTACCTGTCCTCTTTAGGGTCAGGGAAGGTAAAGCAGCGAGGGTGAGGAGATGGCGCCACCCTCAAGTTGCTGGTCCCTAGAGAAGCTGAGGTCTCTGACACCTTAATCCCCAATGACCGAATGAGTTATGGGAGAAGAAATGGCTTAGTTTATGCAAGTTAACGAAAAAAAGCGAATATTGGTTGTATACTTCAAAATACTTCATTAATTTCAAGACAAGAAATCGTGGGGCATTTGAATGATTTGTAGTTCCAAAAAAGGTAATTTTTTTGCTTGGTCTGGTTTATCTTCAGACTTGGAGAAACTTTCATGCGGGCTGCTGTTGAACGTTCGATAATTTTTTTTTTCTTTCCTGACTGAAAACGTTGTCATATTCTGCTGAATGTCTAACGTGAAAGGGAATGGTTTTAGCTATACAATGTCACACGCGCTTGCACGAGGAGAGAGAGAGAGAGAGAGAGAGAGAGAGAGAAGAGAGAGAGAGAGAGAGAGAGAGAGAGAGAGAGAGAGAGAGAGAGAGAGAGAGAGAGAGTAGAGAGGAGAGAGCGAGAGAGAGAGAGAGAGAGAGAGAGAGAGAGAGAGAGAGAGAGAGAGAAGAGAGAGCGAGAGAGAGAGAGAGAGAGAGAGAGAGAGAACAGACAGACAGACAGACAGACAGACAGACAGACAGACAGATAGACAGACAGACAGACAGACAGACAGACAGACAGACAGAGAGAGAGACACACACACAAAGAGAGAGATAAAGCACTGAACACTGAAATGATTGAATGTACATTAGCCTTGGGCCACACTACATTGGTTGGGTTTAAGAGAGAGAGAGAAGAGGAGAGAGAGAGAGAGAGAGAGAGAGAGAGAGAGAGAGAGAGAGAGAGAGAGAGAGAGAGACAGACAGACAGACAGACAGACAGACAGACAGACAGACAGACAGACAGATAGACAGACAGACAGACAGACAGACAGACAGACAGACAGACAGACAGACAGAGAGAGAGACACACACACAAAGAGAGAGATAAAGCACTGAACACTGAAATGATTGAATGTACATTAGCCTTGGGCCACACTACATTGGTTGGGTTTAAGAGAGAGAGAGAGAGAGAGAGAGAGAGAGAGAGAGAGAGAGAGAGAGAGAGAGAAGAGAGAGAAGAGAGAGAGAGAGAGAGACAGACAGACAGACAGACAGACAGACAGACAGACAGACAGACAGACAGACAGACAGGAAGACAGGAAGACAGACAGACAGACAAGCAGACAGGCAGACAGACAGACAGACAGAGACAGAGAGACAGAGAGAGACAGAGAGAGAGTTGATTTGATTTATTCTTTTATATCGAGGATAATGGATAAGCACTCTTGCTTTTTTTCATCCAGTCCCCGTGTGTATTCAGTTTTGTAAATGTCATCTGTTCCCACCGGCACACGATGGCCTACTCTTACAAAAAGCGGAACAGGATTTAACGTGTGTGCAAGATGTTCTGCGCGCGTTCGCACACGGGCCTCGGTTTAAAGTCTCATCCGAAGGATTTTTGGGGAGAGTGGAGAGAGAGAGAGAGAGAGAGAGAGAGAGAGAGAGAGAGAGAGAGAGAGAGAGAGAGGAGAGAGAGAGAGAGAGAGAGAGAGAGGAGAGAGAGGAGAGAGTCAAACTCGAATGATTTAGTAACAAAAAGCCCATTGGGGGTAGCCGACTATTTAGCATTTTAGAAAAGACAGACAGACTAGACACACAAACAGACAGACTGACTGACTGACTGACTGACTGACTGACTGACTGACTGACTGACTGACTGACTGACTGACTGACTTTCAGACAGGTGCTAGTAGGTAGACAGGCAGCCAGGCAGGCTGACAAACACACACAGAGAGAAAGAAAAAAAGAAAAAGACGCAGAGACATGAGGAGAAAGACAAAAAAAGACAGACAGAAACAAACAAAAGCACAGACAGTCGAGACAAAGGCTCAAAATGAACATTCCAGTACTCCTCCTTTTACACCAAAACAAAAAAAACAAACAAGAAAAAACGTCCAACCACCATAAGACACCCTAACTTTGCTTGCGAAATGTAAAAAAAAAACAACACCAACAACAACAACAACAACAACAGCAACAATACCAACAACAACAACACGTGCAAACTGCAAATCAAGACACACACCACACAACAAAAGAGATTTATCGCAGGATCTGCTCATTTACTGTCATGTTCACAGTCAACATGTGACATATCAAGCGGGCATGTTGACATGTCCCACAGTCCGTTTACATACAAAGCGAACATGTTGAGCATCCCCTCCAGTGACCTCTGCTGGCTTTACAAGCTCATGGTGCCATCTATCTCCAGGTAGTAGTTTTTTTTTAAAATTTAAGTGTTTTTTTTATATTAAACGTCAGGAGAAAGAGGAATGTCCACACCAGGTGATGATGATGAGATGATGATGAATGATGATGATGATTGATGAGTGATGATGAAGATGATGAAGATGATGATGAAGATGACGATGACGATGACGATGATGACAGCGCGAGTAGAGAGCTGTGTTGTCCTGATTATCATTTCCATACACAGTCTAAGGGATGGGCATCCTTCCTCTTCCTTCGTCGAACGCTAAAGACGGGCAAATATTGTTGTCTGTCATAATAGTTTTATGAGCGAAATGCGTTGCGCTGCCGTTTAAACGCCTGACAAATCAGGCCCAGCACATATCCTACTTCGGTGTGAGAGAAGCATATAAACGTTTGGGGTTGTTGGGGTTTTGTTGAGGTGAACAAAAGAAAAGGTAAAAATAAAGCAATAATATACAAAAAGTTGTCCCACAAAAAATCTAATTCCACGCAAAGAAATCGAACAGATCTCCTCTCTCATCTCTCTCTCCTCTCTTCCTTACTTCCTCATATCTCCTCCTCCTCTCCTCTCTCTCTCTCTCTCTCCTCTCTCTCTCTCTCTCTCTCTCTCCTCTCTCCTCCTCCTCTCCCCTGTCTCTCTCTCTCTCTCTCTGCTCTCCCTCTCTCTCCCTCTCTCTTCCTATGATGATGTAATTTGATGATGCTCTCTCTCTCTCCCTCTCTCTCTCTCTCTCCTCTCTCTCTCTCTTCTCTCTCTCCTCTCTCTCTCTCTCTCTCCTCTCTCTCTCTCTCTCCCCCTCTCTCTTTTCCATCCTAGACTTATTACTGTATAGATGTTTGGTTGCTATGTTGAATTAAAATTGAATTTTACTGTTTAATATAGTGATGGATTTTATTTAGTGTTTTGTGTTTAAGGGTTTTTTTGTTTTGCTTGTTTGTTTTGTTGTTTTTTTGTTGTTGTTTGTTGTTGTGGTTTTTTTTTGGTGTTTTTGTTGTTGTTGTTGTTGTTGTTGTTGTTTTTTATCATGTGTGGGGTTGTTTTTTTGTTGTTTTTTATGCTGTCTTTGCTTCCCCCCCCCTCACACACACACACACTCACACACACACACACACACACACACACACACACACACACACACACACACACACACACACACACACACACACACACACACACACGTACATACATACATACAGCACACAGACACACAGACACACAGACACACAGACACACAGACACACACACACACACACACACACACACACACACACACACACACACACGGAATGTATTATTTTTTCATATGAATGTTTTGGCTTATAGATTTGTAATGCCTTATTTGCATTTTCTCTTTCATCTTCATTAGTGAATTTTGTATCTCTTAATGTATCGGTCTGATTTTAAACTTGTTTGTGTAACCTTAAAGGGTTGTTTTTGCCCCTATTTGTTACTTCTTTTATACAATTTTGGCTCTTTGTTTTTTTTTGCTTTGGGGGATTTATTTTTTTCCCATTGTTAGGGCCTGGCCACTTTGTGAGCTTGGGCCTATAGGTTTCAATTTTTGTTTTTTTTTAAACAGAATTGTTTTGTGGGCGTTTTTAAATACTTTGTTGATTGACTTTTTTTTGATCATGATGATAATTTAAAGAGGGGCCTTTTTTTTTTTTTCTTTTTTTTTTTTATTTTTTTTCTTTTTTTCCTTTTTTTTTTTTTTTTTTTCCATCTTCCACTTCTACTTTAAACTATCCTAGCCCTTTTTTATTGGATGGGAAAATTTTCGGTTCTTTTTAAAAAGAATTGAAATTGAAATTTAATTTTAACAGCTAAAAAAATTAGAGATACGAATTTATAGGGTTTTTTTTTTTTTTTTTTTTTTTTTCCCCATCTCCAAATTTTCCAACTATGGCCTTCCTTTACTTGTTTTCCCCCCTCCCCCCTCACACACACACAACACACACACACCCACAACACACACACCCCCACACACACACACACACCCCACACACAAAACATTTGACCACACACACAGTGACAAAAATTCACACCACACACCACACACACCCCACACAAACACACACACAACACACACACAACACACATACACACAGCCCACAACACACACACACACACACACACCACACATACACACACACACAGGGCGCGCGCGCGCGCCCGCGCACACACACACACACACACTTACACACAAGAGAAAAATTTAAAATTATAAATATGAATTTTTTTGTGAACAAATAGGTTTCACATCGATGTTTAAATTTGTTAAAAAGAATTTTTTTGGGTGGGTGTTTTTGAAACATTTCGTTGATTTGGTTGGCCCCTTGATGACGATGCAATTTGAAAACGCTCTCCTCTTCTCTCCTCCCCTCCTCTCATCATTTTGTCCTCTCTTCCTCTCTCCCCTCTCTCGCCCCCTCCCCCTAAAACCTCTCCCTCCTCTGCCCCTCACTTCCCTCTCACTCCTTCCCCCTTTCCTTCTCTCCTCTCTCTCATCTCCTCTCTCTCCTTCTCTCTTTCTGGTCCTGATTTTTTTTTGCTATTTTTTTTTCATCTTCATTGTATATAAAATTTTATTTTTTAATGTATTAGATTTAGATTTAAAACTTGTTTGTTTTATAACCTTACATGTTGTTTCGCTCCTACATGATTTTTAAAAAATTTTTTTTATACAATTTTTGCTCTTTTTGTTTTTGTTTGCCTTTTGGGGGTTTTTTTTCCTTGTAAAGGTTTGGGCTAAAATTATAGTTTATAGATAATTGATGAAATTATTTTTTTTTACAAGAAGGGGTTTTTAAAAAGAGTGTTTTTTAGAAATTTTTTTTAGTTGGAATTTTAAATTGTTTTTACGTAATTTTGTGGCTGTTTTCCCTTTTTCTTTTTTCTTCTCTCTCTCCTCTCTCACCCCTCACCTTCTCTCCCCCCTCTCTCTCCTCCTCTCCCAGACTCCCTCTCGCGGTCCCCTCACCTTCTCCGTCGTCCGGCTAGTCTCCTCTCTCCCTTCTTTTCTCCACTTTCTCTCTCTCCCTTCTCCCTCTTCTCCCCTCTCTCCTCTCTCTCACTGCTTTTCCATCGGCTCCCCTTTTCACCCACTCTCCCTCTGGTTTTCCTTTCCTTGTTAGATTTGGTTAAATTGTGAGTTTTAGTTTCAATTTATATTGGGGGTTTTTTTTAATGTGAAGTGTGGTTTTTTAAAAATATTTTTGTTGAAAAGGTTTTTTTTTGATGACGATAATAATTTGGCGATGCCCTCTCTCTCTCGTCTCTCTCTCCGCCCTCCTTCTCTCTCTCCTTCTCTCAACAGTCTACTGGCCTCGTCTCTCTCTCTCCTCTTCATCCCTCGAACCCATTCCTCTTTTCCGTCCCTCCTTTTCCCCCCTCTCCTCTCCTCCTTCCCCTCATCCTCTCTCTCTGCTCCTTTTCCCTCTCCTTTTCCCCTGCCTTCCCCTTCCAGTTTCTTCCTCTTTTTTATTTGGTTTTTCATTTTTCCCCTGAATCCCTCATACCTTATCTGAAATTTTTGGGGAAAGGGGGATTTTGTTTTTTATGTTTAAAAGGTTTTTTAGTTTTTTGTTTTTTTTTTTAATCTTTTTTTTTTTTTTGGTTTTTTTTTCAGGTTTTTTCCCCCCTTTTATGCCCACTTTGCTTGTTTTTTCCCGCTTTACCAACACACACAAAACAACACACGCACGCACACAAACCACCCACAACACACACACACACACACACACACACACACACACACACACACACACATCACTCACACACCACAACAACACACACACACGCACGCACACCACGCACGACAAACACTACACGCACACACACCACAACTCCACACAGCCCTCAGCGCATTATATAATTGTAATGCCTTCTGATTTTTCATGGGTCCTTTATATTTGCTATTTTTAAAATGTTTTTATTGTCTAAGTTATTTTTTGTTTAAATAATTAATTTAGTGTATTCCAATTGGATGCGTCCGCGTTTGTTGAAATATTTATATCTTTTTTCTCCTTTTTTAAAATATTGATTGAACTAACTGCTGCTGTTGGTGATGCTGGTAGATGTAGAGGTAGAGTGAGGGTTTCTTAGCTTATATTCCCTGATCAAGGGCAAGGGGGCCGAATGAAAAAAAGTTATGAAAAAGCTAACTTAAAAAACTGCTGTTTACCCTTCTAAAAATAAAAGATTATTCCAATTCATGTCTCCCTCTCTCCCTCTCTTGCCCTTCCCAAGCTTAAAACCAAACACGTCTAGACAGACCGGTGTCCATTTAGCCATCTTGTAGTGTTAAACGTGCGGTGCGTGCGTGCGTGCGCGCGCGGCGGTGTGTGCGTCGCATATGCGAGCGTGAGCGGCGCTCGTGGTGTGATGTCTGAGTGCACTGGTGCGAGCGAGTGTTGCAGGCGTGGCCGCGGCTTGTGTGTATGTGTGAGTGTGCGTGCGGTTGGAGCCGTGGCTGAACAGTTGTGTGAAAATATAGATAAATATAAATATATATATAATATTATAAAAATATAATATATAATATAAAAATATAATCAATTGAAAAATATATACACACTATCTAGACTCTTTCTAAGCCTCGCAGGATTCTGAAGTTTAATAGCCGAGCCGCATGGAAAACGCTACTAGCCTTGATGGACAAGTAGTGTAGTGCTATAACCCCCCCCTCAAAAAAAAACCTTTTTTTTTTTCTCTCTTGTGATGGCTGGCCCAAGCCTGGCTTCATGGGGCATTTTTTTAAACGATATCATGTACCATACAATAGGCTAGCTTGGCTAGGTCCCCCTTCCCCCTTTATTCCCCCTCCCCCCACCCCCCCCCCCAAAGCATTTATAGTGTGCCGACGAGAACCTTTAAGAACTATCTACCTACCACTACCACCAGGTATGGTCTTGATGATCCCCCAAGTTGCTCGCATTCTTGTTTTTTGGCCCCAGCGATGGGTAACATTTCTGTTTGTTTTATTTTGCGTGTTTTATCCTTTTCTTTTTCGGTCAGGATCGATGACAGAGTTCATAGGCGAGGTGTGACTTATATGGAGTATAGTAATATAAATATATGAAAAATATATATATATATAATAAATATAGTATATATAATATATATAGTATATATATATATATAGTGTGTGTGTGTGGTGTGTGTGTTGTGTATTCATTTATTTGCACATTATTCATACAAGAATAGGTAAAAAAGGAGGAGGAGGACGGAAGTATGAGGTAGTGAGGAGAAGAATGAAGAAGAATGAAGAATAGGAAGAAGATAGAGATAAGAAAGAAGAAGAAGAAGATAGAAGAAGAAGGTAGAAAGGAGAAGAAACGAAGAAGATGAGCGGAGTGCATTTGCGTAATGATGGCAGGGACGGGGGAGTGAGGAGGAGCATCTTTATTCTGCGAGGGTGTGATCTTCTTCTTCTTACGTCTCACCTCTTCTCCTTGCCTCCGCCATCCTCCGTGCCTCCTCCTCCTTCCTCCTACGTCCTCCGCCTCCTCCTCTCTCCTTCTCCTCCATCCTCCTCGCTCCTCTCTCTCCTCTCGCCTCCCTCGCTCCCCTCCTTCTCTACCCTCCTGCCTCCTCCTGACCTCCCCACTCCTCCTTCCGTCCTCCGCCCTCCATCCATCTTCTCTTCTTTCGTTCTTTCATTCTTCTTCTTAAATCTTCTTCTTCTTCTTCTTCTTCTCTTCTTCTGATCTTCTTTCCCCCCAACTCTCTTAATATATCCATAGTCCCCCCCTCCCCTCCACGTCCCCCTGTTCTCCACTTCCCGACCCCCCCCTTTCCCCCCGACACCCTACACACCCACCCCTCCAGCATACCCTAGCCACAACTCACATGATCCCCCCCACCCCAAACCCGCCCCCCCACCCTCTACATCCTCATCCGTGCTACAAAAACAAAACGCAAACAACATTACAAAGCAACCAAAAAAACCAGACAAGCTCACCACAAATAACATAATATCGTATTTTATATGGAAGACATAAACCTTACGTAGCAAAGAAAAATGTGCAACTGAGGTGCCAGCTTGAAAACATACTTCCTTTACTACTAATTCCTACCCCATAACTTACTTGAGGATGTTCCCTTGGGGACATTGCAGTGAATTTTTACTGGCATTGTGTTAGGGCATCGTTGAACCTAGTCGGAACCCATCTCTCATACAGGTATGAACAATTAACGAATTAGCAGCAGGTAGAAGAACAATAAAAAGGTTGTATGGATTTCAGGTGACAAGTACCACAAGAAAGAGACAAAACAGACACAAACCTAAACCTAAACAAATGTGCGCTGACAATTAAGGAAGATGAGAGACGGTTTCTGGTTGAGACAGTCAAGTTCTTTTTCCAATTTCTATTTCTTGTTTTTATTCCCTTTCTCGTTCCCGGGCTAAGCATCGCAAATTACAAATTGACTAATGGTGAGAGTTTTAGCGTATGCAGATACCTTTTTTTTCTTTTTCTTTTTTTAAATTTCTCCTCTAGTTTAGTGTAGCCGCATCCCGATCTCGCGAATGATGTCTTAACACAACACCTAATTGCATACCTTCATTGATTCCTACCAGCACAAAATAGGCCTACTCTTATGAAAGGCGGAACGGGTTTTTATCGTGTGTGCAAGATGTTCTAGCGTGCATTCGCATACGGGGCCTCGGTTTATATAGTCTGATCCGAAAGACTTTGACAGTCAATTTCGATTTTTTTTTCGTCAAACTGGGAAGAAAGGGCAAGACTAGGAATAGAACCCAGAATCTCATAGTTTACTTGTTAGGCAGGTGAACACCTTAGCTGTCCTGCTACCTTCCTTCTTAAGACCGTACTTTCAATAGACTACCTGAGCCTGAGGTGATAGGATGATGAGTGGCACTAAAGCAGCTTCCAAGAAAAAGACCATCCGCCATGGAACAGTGGTCAGTGCCGTGGGTTACGGGGTAGAGTGTCGCAGGTTCGAATCCCATAAGAGTCATGGAGATTTTTTTTCGGACCCGACCAGATCCAACCCAGAGTGAGTTTGTTATGGGCTCATAGGGGAGACAGGGATCACACAGTCAAGCTTCATCCATTTTACGTCTGTATCTCTAGAGCCCGGTTGACACTAGGATAAATCATGATAGGAAGTGTAGACTACAGTCCGGTCAAGTAGTCTCAAAGCAGATGCGCTTCCCCCATGGCAGCATCATTACATCAACCCCATTACCACTGATCATGTATCACGCATGAAAAGAAAATATAATTATTGTCTTTGATACAGTAGCTCCGACTGGTCCGGTGACCTCAGTTTTGGTTTACCCCTAGTACTCTTTTGTGCCTAAGTTTGTGTCGAAGCCTTTGGGGTTGGAGGTCCACGGAAGGGGGTCGTTGGAGGGACGTTGTGATGGTCGCCACCCTGGGTGGGCGTCTCACTCAGTCTGGCTCCGCGACTGAGCTAATACTATCGTTAGTAGGGGGCTTAGTAGGTGGTGTCCTGTGTATGTTAGCCCTGAACAGGCACCACTGAACACTACCAAAAAGACCCAGCAGGAGTGCAGGGCCCTTCTGGCTGGTGGCCCTACTGTGGCCTAACATTGATGGGCTTTCTGTGAACTTCTGACCCTGTGGGAACGACAGAATGAACCTGGGTATGGCGGGGGCCGAGAGATCGGGGTGTGAGTACATTCGAATTTGCTAAAACCATAAATTGTTATTGATTGCTTGTGTGATGTATAGGTCGAATGCAAGCGCTTTGATTTGTTTTTACAAGATATAGCGCTATACAAATTCCATGTATTATTATTATTATTATTATTATTATTATTATTTTATTATTATTATTATTATTATTGTTGTTGTTGTTGTTGTTGTTGTTGTTGTTGTTATTATTATTATTATTATTATTATAACAGCTGGACAGGAACGTCATGGAAGACGAGGCAGCCAAAAAAAAGGGGGAAAAAAGAGCCTTGCAAAGATAACAGTAAATTAGGTTAATTAAGCTACAGACTTTGAGTACAAGGGCTTTTAGTCTGTAGTATAATATCTGTTGAGCATTACGTGGGATGAAGTTTCTTTAATATTTTTTTTGGTATATGAGTTTCAGCTTGCAGTATTTTTGGAAAACTAAATACTAAATATGTTAAATCATTCATGGATTCTTTTGTTAGTAAAGCATGGAAACGAATTCATGGTATTTAAAAAAAATGTTTTGGTAGCACAAGAGTTCTGTTTTTAGAAGTACCTTGGTTACTTATTGAAACATAGTCATGCTACTTTCACGTGTAATAAAAATATGTTGGTAATAGTTAAAGATTTTCCCAACATAAGATTTTCATGCAGTTCCGTATAGTATTTTCAAAAAAAAGTTATGATAGCTCACAGACCGACGGGACATGAAAAATATCAATCATACCAGTACTGGTTTACATCATTAAGTAGGAAATATTCTTAGGCAAAATGTTGTTGAGATTTATAAAATAAAGAGCTATATTTCTTCGTGATATTTCGAAACAGTATTTTTAATCTTGAACTATAATACTATGAAATAGTCAAAACATTATTTTGAAGTGAGGGGGGGGGGGGGGACACTACATAGATCTATACCACTCCTTACACACCAAGTTCAAACTGATCAAAGTTTTTTTGTGTTTTTTTTTAAAGAAAAAAAAAAAGAATTTCGCCGTCTCTAAAAACAAGAGGACTAAAAGTGATTATTCTCGATCCTTCTTTTACGATAGTCTTTGCCTATGAAGACTTTGGCCCTTTAAGTCCTTTAACGACAGTCCTGGCAGCCCGAGTCCCAACGCTGGTGCTTTTTATGATCCCTGTGATTACAATAGCTTTGATCCCCAAGACTGGAGCCGAAGACCTTTGCTCTAACACATTTCCAATATTTCGGCCGAGGGGTACATTTGCTGGCTGTTGCAAAAGATCTCTGTCCATAATATTTGCCCACTAGGGCCCTTCATGTTGCCAAGACAGTCGTAAAAAAGCCCCAAGGGCCCAGGTTTTCATGGCCGATTGCCACACAGGATCAGTGAGGGGGAAAAGATAGCCCCGAACCCTAAGTTCTGTACAGTCGCTTTTTTTTCTTCTTTGTCTTTGTCTTTGCCTGTCTGTCTGTGAGCTCTCAGTGTCTGTCTGTCTGTCTGTCTGTGGGCTCTTGTCTATCTGTGTGTCTGTCTGTGTGCCTGTCTGTCTCTGTCTCTCTCTTTGATGTGTGTGTGTGTGCGTGCGTGCATGTGTGTGTACGTGTGTACGTATGTATGTACGTAGGTGTGTGTGCGTATGAAAACATTGATAGATTTCTGTAGGCGGATTGCCAAAGTGACAGAAATGCGTGAAATGAATTCTGTAAAAAGCAAAGTATTGTCACGCATGTTCACTGCTAATTCTTCTTCTCTTTTCATTCCTGTTTTGTTTGTTTGCTTTTATGTTAGCTCTCTCTCCTCTCTCTCTCTCTCTCTCTCTCTCTCTCTCTCTCTCTCTCTCTCTCTCTTTATGCTATGTCTAGGTCTCTATGCTAGGGTACTATGTCTTGACTTTTGAGGATGAATTGTTTATGGGAGGGGAGTAGTTTGTGTCTGACTGGTTTTGCTTATTCATTTGATTCGTTATGTCATTTTTCAATGATTTCCTGATTATCAGTAATTGGATGACAATATGACTGATGGATTTTTTTTCTTCTTCTTTTGCTATCTTACATTTCTTTGTCTATCAATTCATTGATTTATTCATAATTGTTTCATTTTTGCCCATGAGGGCCTGGTGTAAAGAATCCTCTGGCTTATCCAATTACCCTCATTAAAATTTCGAGAAATTTCGAGTTCGAGTTTCTCTCTCTCTCTCTCTCTCTCTCTCTCTCTCTCTCTCTCTCTCTCTCTCTCTCTCTCTCTCTCTCTTCTCTCTCTCTCTGTCTGTCTGTCTGTCTGTCTGTCTGTCTGTCTGTCTGTCTGTCTGTCTGTCTGTCTGTCTGTCTGTCTGTCTGTCTGTCTGTCTGTCTGTCTGTCTCTCTCTCTCTCTCTCTCTCTCTCTCTCTCTCTCTTTCTCTCTCTCTCTCTCTCTCTCTCTCTCTCTCTCTCTCTCTCTCTCTCTCTCTCTCTCTCTCTACGTTCCTTTGCATGGTTGGGTGTGTAGTGCACCAGCTGGTTTCTCCTGTGCTGGTGACTTTGCAAGAGGTTTGCCCACTGACCTCACAGCTCACATGTTCTAACTTCAGGGTAGCTCGTTTCATTGTACAGGTTGCATGCTGGGTATGTTCGTGTTTATGTAACCCACCGAACGGTGACATACATTACGGGTAACCCATCGAACAGTGACATAAATCACGGGATCTTTAACGTGCATATCAATTTCATATTCTGCACGTGTACATACACAAAGGGAGTTAAGGCTCTGGCAGGTCTGCACTTGAAGTGGACATGAGAGATCGTAAAAATGTCCACCCTTACTTAAGTCCAGAGACGCCGACACCGAGAGTCGAACCCCCGACTTCATGGACCCAAGGTACGGGATTGAATTCAAAATGGCCTTAACCACTCGGCTAAAGCGTCTGTCAGTTTCCTTTGGTTTGTTTCATCTTAAAATGATCATATTTTCTATCTGCCTTTTAGGCATACAGAGAAAAATCTGTGAAGAACTCCAGTGTATATTGACAGTAAAAACCTTTTTTTTTTAAACTAGCATAAAGAGAGAACGTATTTCTCCAGCATACAGAACATTTCTGTTTTCTGCAAATTTCAAGCATATTTGTTTGTAACTTTTGTTTCTATAGTTTCTATCTAATATTTTCCACTTGGGTTTATAATCTCATCCAAAAGACTTTCGGTCGGGTGGAGTAAGTACTGACGTTAACTCTAGTAGGGGAAAATCCTCTCGAACGGGTGACTCCGTTGTGGTTTGATCCCGGACTGTCAGATCTTGAGCACAACGTTCTAACCACTGCTCTGCCCCGAAGCATATCGATTTGATTGGTGGAATTGATCGTTCTGATTTGTGTTTTCGTTCCTTGGCTAGAGCTTCAAGGTTCACCAATAATGAGATTTTTACATATGCGACCGTCCCCCCCCCCCCCCAACCATTTAGGTAGCCCCATTTCGACTTTATAGATGGTGTTTAAACACATGTGTGCATGCGTTTTGGGAAGTTTTTCATCCTTTCCTAACAGCGCGAAACGGCCTGCTCTTCCGAAAGACGGAACGTGTTTTCAACATGTGCGCAAGATTTTCTGTGTGCATTCACACATAGGGCCTTGGTTTATGGTCTCACTCCAAAGGACTTTGACATTCAGTTCGATTTTTTTTTTTTTTTTTTTGGGGGGGGGGGGGGGGTTCAAACTTGGAAGAAAGGGCAAGGCTGAAATCAAATTCAAAAAACCTCTCGGTTTACTTTTATTATTTTAAATCAGGTGAACGCCTTAACAAAATATAAGAAGGAAGGAAGGTGGCAGGACGGTTATGTCGGTATAATATTTCTCAACAATTCTTAAAACACGGTGTCAACCCTACTATGGCCTAACTGTCGACCGGATACCGACAACAGGAAGGAATAAATGAATAAATGCCTGCTTAAATCTTGCTGACAGTTTGAGAGGAAACCCCCCCAAAATCCCCAATTCGAACAGTTCACTCACTTTATCGGCCATAAATCCAAGCTTCAGCAAACAGACTTTCACAGCTCTGAAAAGACCCAACATTCAACTTCAATTTCCCAATCTCAGGTAAACACCAGGACCTTTCAAGCTTGTGGCCAAGTCCCTTACTAATGTGTATCCAATGGCTGTTGATAAGATAGACGTAGATAGGGCAAGCGGTTCTCTCCCCCCCCCCCCAAAAAAAAAGCACTGTTGAAATTATCACTCTTACGTTGACAAGCCTCTGTTTGCTTATGCTCATTACTCGCTCTTCTATGCTTCCTTCCACGCAAAAATATCACCACTGGCAAACCTAGGAGGTCTAGCCGAGGAAACGAAAGAAAAACAAACAAACGAAACCTTCCTACCTACTGCTATGGACTGGCGCCAAACTAGGCACGTTCTTCGACCAATTTCAGGGCTGGGTGTTTGTTCTGGAGATCACAGGGGTCGAATAGTGGCGAGAAGGCACCCATCAGTCTCGGAAGACTATGGAGTTGCGCTCTGGTCTTTAAAGCGCAAAGCCTCAGTAATTAAGTATGGAGGGCAAGCTGTTACCCATGCAACAGACCCCCCCTCTCCACGCCACTGGAATGATCCATTGGAAAGGAAAAATGACCGATACAAATGGTTCCAGTACCGTCGCAGGAGCCACCAGAACGTTGCCATATATAGCCCCGAGCCACCCTGTGGACTCCAACTCCCCGATTTTTCCTCAAGGATGGTATCTAAACACGACACGTGTGTGCATGCTGGGTTAAAATCATCCGCTCCTACCGGCACACAATGGCCTGCTCTTCCAAAAGGCGGAAGGGGTTTTAACGTGTGCGCAAGATGTTCTGCGTGCGTTCGCACACGGGGCCTCGGTTTCTAGTCTCATCCGAATGACTTTGACATTCAGTTCGATTTTTTCGTCAAACTGGGAAGACAGGGCTAGGCTGGGTACGAACCGAGAAACTTACGGTTCACATATTGGCGGGCGAACGTCTCAACCAACCTGCCACCTTCCTTCCTTTCAGATATATCATACTTCAGAAATTGTGTTTTAAGTTTGTGTGGAAAAACAAAGGCAGAATCTCGAGAAAAACCACAGTCAAACACACAAAACATGGAGGATTGGGAATACCATCTCTAAAACAATATACTATGGGGTTAAAACTTATGTGGATAAGAAAACTTAAACTAAGTAATCATAAATGGAGTTCCATAATTGAAGAGATTTACCCTTTTGTCAAAGATCTGGACAAATAATTATAGCTACTGTATACCCATTAGGAGAAAATGTTCAAACACATTCTGGACTGACACATTCCACGCATACAAAATGTTTGGCAGGAGAGTCCAACTTGTTGATTCTGAAGATCTTTTGGCTGAAAACATATTTTATAATGAGAATCTTAAAGTTGGTGGAAACTTTTTTCAAGTGAAAGAACGGATAGAAAAAGATATATATCGAATTGCAGATTCAGTTCACGGAAGTGGAAATTTTTTGACGTACGTCCTTTTCAAGGAAAAATATAATATCAGGACAAATGTTCTTACATATTTAGGCTGTGTTCAAGAAATTAAAAAGTGTATTCGTACAATGGGTATTAATATAGATGATAATAGATCAAACAACCTTCAAAAGGCTTTGAACTTGATTTTGACTGTTAAAAAAGGAACATGCCCTTATCATGATATTCTGGTTGCAGACAACAAACTGCTAAAGTGTTGTGACAAGTGGAACAAAACAATACCAAGGGATCTTAACTGGATAAATGTTTTGACAAGGTACATAAGATAAAAGAAATTAAAATAAAATGGTTCCAGATACGGAATGATCCACAAAATTCTAGCTACAAATAATATTCTTGAAAAAATAAAAATTGTCGAGAACAATGATTTCACATTCTGTACTTCTGAGAAAGAAACTGTTGACCATCTATTCTATGCTTGCAGCCAAACTTCTTATTTTTGGACAGAATTGCAAAACTTTCTTCATGAAAATTGTGCCAATACACATGGTCTAGTGCTATCAAAAGAACATATTTTATTTGGACTTGATTCTCGATCAAAAGGAGATGAAATACAAGACGAAATACTAATCACTGCAAAATGTTTTATATACAAATGTAGAGTACAAAAAGCGGCACCCATGTTTTCGGTTTTTAGAAAATATATGACAAAACAAAATCAAATTAAAGAATATATTGCCAAAACAAACGTGACTTATATAGTGTCTTTGCAGCTAAATGGCAACATTACAAACAACTAGTTGATGATGCTTAGATAGTTTTTGAAGAAACCTGGGGGGTTTTCCTGACATCACAAACAAAAAACCAAAACAACTTAAACACAAATGCAGCACATGCTAGACTTTAAATTAAAAAGGAAACCAGGCCAAGAAGACGTATGACCCAACGCTGTCCCTAACCTGTCATCGCCCACAGCCAGTTTCGTGTAAAACAGGGGCGTGTGTTGAGCATCACCCCCTCATGACCCCTGTAGATGGCGGGTAGAGGAGATCCCCCCCCCGCCCCCAACACACACACACACACACACGCACGCACGTACGTACGCACACACACACACACACACACACACACACACACACACACACACACACACACACACACCATCATCATTATCAACAAGGCACGCAGAACATCTTGCACACACGTTAAATCCTGTTCCGCTTTTCGTAAGAGTAAGCCATGGGGTGCCGGTGGGAACAGATGACAACATTGACAAAACTACATACACACGGGGACTGGTTGTAAAATAAAATAAAAAGCACACGTGTGCTTTTATTTCCATTATTCTCGATATAAAAGAAGAAATGAATAAAATAAAATAAAATAAAATAAAAAATCATCATCATCATCATCATCCATCGCAAGATAGCTCGTCCCCAACGTCAAGTGATGTTTTTTTGTTTTTTTTCCAAAGTTTGGTGCTGACAAAGTAGTGTGGGGAGGGTTTTGTGAAGAAGAAGAAGAGGGTTAATAATAATAATAATCATCACCTTCTTCCAGTCCCCCCAGCCACGTGTGGGAGTTAGGTCAGAGGCTGTCACGTTGATACATACACTCAGCTAGCAGCAGCACCTGCAAACTCGGGTCTACTGGGGGACATCTTGTATGTACTTGATGTTGGCTGTCCACGTTGAGGGTAGATAATGAATGGTCATGGAGGTGGGGGGGGGGGGGGGGGCTGAGGGCAGTGTTGTTGTTCTTTTTTTTCGTTGTTGTTGTTGGATTGTGATGAACTTTGTCTCGGTCTGTCTTGGTCGGTCTGTCTCGTGTGTGTGTGTGTGTTGTGTGTGTGTGTGTGTGTGTGTGTGTGTGTGTGTGTGTGTGTGTGTGTGCGTGCGTGTGTGCGTGTGTGTCTGTGTGTAGTCTGTGTGTGTGTGTGTGTGTTCTCTCTCTTCTCCTCTCTCTCTCTCTCTCTCTCTCTCTCTCTCTCTCTCTCTCTCTCTCTCTCTCTCTCTCTCTCTTTCTCTCTCTCTCTCTCTCCAGGAGTCTTGACCTTCACAGGTGTGTGTGTGTATGTGTGTGTGTGTGAGAGAGAGAGAGAGAGACAGAGACAGAGAGACAGAGAGAGACAGAGAGAGAGGGTGGGGGTAGACAAGACGTTACTATGTGAGGTTTTGTTGTTGATGTTTTCTGTAAGATGTTCTCCCACACTATTGCGTCTTTGTCCTTTTCATCGGAATGGGGACGTACAGAATAGCTCAGTGGTCACAGCACTCGCTTCTCCCGAAGCTATGGTAAAACAACATTAAGCGTGGTTACCCATTGGATGGGTAACCGTTCGTACGCCTTAGATTCTGTACAGTTCCCCAGTTTACCAAGATGTCAATGGGTACCTGCCCTCTTTGGGGTCAGAGAAGGTAAAGCACCGAGTGAGGGGAGATGGGCGCCGCCCTCAATATGCCGGCCTCTTTAAAGAAGCTGAGGTCTTTGACACCTCGCTCCCCAACGACCACACAGGTTATGGGACACACCTTTTACCTCTTTTTTCTGGTTTATCTCCCTTTCTTTGCTACTCATAGAAAAACTGTTAGTGGCTTATGGTGCGGACGATGACTTAACAGATAACCATAAACATGGGTGCTTTTCACGTCACCTTTTTACTGGGGAAACAGCTTCAGCTCTTCTTACTTGTAAATTTTTGGGGGTGAAAACTCTCATCATTTTGTTGATCTTTTGATGCCCCCAAAGAATCAGACACGATAATCTTTATGCAAAACTTTTTATTCCGACATGGAATAATATTGTTCCGTGTTTCCTACATACCCTGTATAAGGTGTGACATTTTATACTTTTTTTTTCCTTTTCTTCACAACTCCAGCAGCAGTTTCGTTCTTTGTGTGTTCGACGATCTGTGTAGATAACGTGTGGTGCCTTGGTGTCTGAGCATTTTCACAATATGTTTATGGTAAAAAGGTAAAAGTGTTCCCATAACCTATGCACTCATTCAGGAGCAAGGTGTCAGAGACCTCAGCTTCTCCTGGGGCCAGCCTATTAAGGGCGGTGCCCATCTCCACTGCCTCGCTTCCCTGACCCTAAAAGAGGGCGAATACTCATTTACAGTTGGGTGAACAGGGGGACTATACTGAAACCAAGGAGCACAAACGGTCACCCATCCTAGAGGCAAAAATGCTCAAGGCTGCTTAAGCTTAACCTTAGCTTGGGGAGAGCGAGAGAAATGACTACTTTGCTATCGCGCCCTTCTTGTCTCCTGTATCATTATCTAACATACATCGACAATGACAGACCTGGCTTATAAAATAATTGCTAAGTACAGTGCTATTTTCTAACTGATAGCCCCGATTCTATCACATTTCCGTTCTTTTCTTCCTGTGATTATTCTGTTATTCTGTTTTTTAAAAAAATTCTCTGATAATCTTCACTGCAAATCCTCACGTCTGAAGATTTTCAGTGCTACCTTTGCTTACTCTAAGCCATGTTTGTATTTGCGAAAGATGACCAGATACAGAGATTCAGATCGTCCTCGAGTCTTTGGTAAACAATCTTCAGGGACTATGGGGAATCTTTTTTGTCTAGGTCGTCTTTAGCTTTTGCTTGCTTTTGCAGACAATAACACTCCACTCTTCTCTTCGACTAGACAAAAGATGAGAAAGTTTCACACATTTTTTCATATTTTGTTTGAATATCTTTAACCTGTGGAGACCCTGAGAGAGATCGGCTCTGCCATGTTCAACTTTCCCAACACACACTGTCTGGAAAATTCAGAGCGGTGCTTCAATGACTCCCTTATGAGCTCTGTGTGTGCGCGTGGGCGCACGCGCGCGCGCGCGCGTGCATGCCTGCGTGTGTATATATATATGTGTGTGTGGGGGTGGGGGTGGGGGGGTGCATGTGTGCGTATGTCTGTGTGTGTCTCAAGTGCCTGTGTGTATATCTATGCGTATGTGTCTGTATGTATGTGTCTACATCTGTAAAACACACACACACACACACACACACACACACACACCACACACACACACACACACACACACACACACACACACACACACACACACACACAGCGACCAAAAAAAAACCCCAACAAAAAACAATCACACACACACACAGACGTGCTTTGCACTTTTAACCCGACATGGACTCTAATGCTTTTATACAACCAATCCAACACCCCCCATCCACCACCCCCCCCCCAAAAAAAAAAAAGGACCAGTGTAAAACAAACACACACACACACACACACACACACACACACACACACACACACACACACACACACACACACACACACACACACACACACACACACACACCAAAAAATCAAAAACCAAAAAAACCCCAAAACTGAAGCAAAAAAGAAAAAAAAATCTGTGAAGGACAAGAGAAAAAAAAAATCCCAGTCAACTTAAACGAAAAAAGCCAACCAAAAAACCCAACCCCCCTCCTACTACCCCAAAACACAAAACTAAAAAGAATGGCGACTTAAAGTGTTAGTAGTGACCATGAAAAGAGGGTGGATGGGAGATGGGGCGGTACACCAAAAATCAAACTGGCGACCCGAGATACTAAAAGAAACCCATGAAACGGACGTTAAATCAACTGGACTGCTGTTCCAAGGATTTGTCTGTCCGCTCGGTCTGTCTGTCTGTCTGTCTGTCTGTCTGTCTGTCTGTCTCTTGGTCCTCTTGTTTTTGTGAAGGTTTTTTGTTGTTGTTGGAGATTTTTGTTTTTATTTTTGCTTTTTGTCATTCTCTTCTCTGTCAGTGTGTGTGTGTGTGTGTGTGTGTGTGTGTGTGTGTGTGTGTGTGTGTGTGTGTGTGTGTGTGTGTGTGTGTGTGTGTTGTGTGTGTGTGTGTGTGTGTGTGCTTTTCTGTCTGTCTGCCTGCCTGTCTGTCTGTTTGTCTCTCTCTGTCTCTCTCTGTCTCTCGCTGCATTTGTCTGTCTGTCTGTCCATCTTTCTGTCTGTATGTCTGTCTGTCTCTTGCTACATTCTTGTCTGTCTGTCTGTCTTTCTCTCTCTCTCTCTGTAACAGTATGTGTGTGTACATATGCATTTACAAAACTGCATACACATGGGGACTGGATGTAAAAAAGCACATGAGTGTTTATTCCATTATCCACGATATAATTTTTTTTTGGGGGGGGGTAAAAATGTGGCTGCATAATTTTATGCGTTTATGCTGTTGTGTATGATTGTGCTCTTGAATGCGTGCGTGTGTGCGTGCGTGCGTGCGTGCGTATATCTGTCTGTCTGTTTGTCTGTATGCACCTACGTCTGTCTGTCTGTCCGTCTGTCTGTCCGTCTGTCTGTCTGTATGCATGTATGTATGTATGTATGTAACAGTGTGTGTGTGTGTGTGTGTGTGTGTGTGTGTGTGTGTGTGTGTGTGTCAATCAATCAATCAATCAATCAATCAAATTTTTATTTCCAGATGGTACATTGAGTAAGCAGCGATCTGCTTTTTTCCATCAAGCCATCTATCTAAAGAAAAGAAAAGAAAAAAATCAAAACAATAGCAAAAATCAAATCCTAAACAAGACAAAAAACCAACAAAAAACAAAGTAGAAAATCCCTAGCAAACAAACAAACAAACAAAAAACCAACGAAAGAAAGAAAAGGGGAAAAAGCAAACAAAATTAAAACAACAGCAACAAACATTTCACCAACATTAACTTGCTAACATGATTTCAACAACTTTAAAATAAACTATGCCTATAAATAATACAAGCAACTACTATAACAACAACCAAAAGAGAAAATAAAATAAATAAAATAAATAAATAAAATAAAGAAATAAAAATAAAAAAATATTTTAAAAATCTACTCGAAAGCCATACACACATATGCACATACACCCACACCCACCCACACCCACCCCCACACACACACACACACACACACACACACCCGTGCATCTACACACACACACACACACACACACACACACACACACACACACACACACACACACACACACACACACGCGGTTTGCGCTCTTCCACTCAGCTCGTATACTCGTAGGTACATGCACACATTTAAAGTCTTTTTTAAGAAATCATATAGTGTCAAAAAAAAAAAAAACCAACAAAAACACACACACACACACACACACACACACACACACACACACACACACACACACACACACACACAACAGCTTATATCAATTACAATGTAACCAAAAAACATTAAGACTTAATAATAATAATAATAATAATAATAATAATAATAATAATAATAATAATAATAGTAATAATAATAATAATAATAATAATGATAAAACAATTTTTTTTTAAAATGAATAAATACAACAACAACAAAAAATTTTAAAAATAAATAAGTAAAATAATAAAAAATCTATAAGCAATTTATGTCAGATTACAATATCTCTATACTTCAATTCATACTTTATATTTTTAAAAGAAGATAAGGAAAAAACAACAAACACAACGATACCTTATGATAATACCCATCATCACTGAGAGGAAATAACATATACGCTAACAAACATACAATCAAACAAAAGAAAAACAAAACCAACCAAACAAACAAAAAACACATAAAAACACACCAAAAAACAAACAATCAAACCAAAACATCAAAAAACCAATCCACACGGATTATATATTAGAAGGAAGAAAAGAAAAAACAACTAAAGCAACAATACCATATGATAATACCCATCACCACTTAGTGGAATAACAACAAACATATGGGCATGCACACATTAAAAAAAAGAAGAAAATTTTAAATCATATGGTGTCAAACAGCTTATATCAATACAATGTCACCAACCATTATTTAAGACTTAAAAAAAAAAAAAAAAAAAAAAAAAATAAATAAAAACACCAAAAAACAAACAAAAAAAACCACCAAAAAACAAACAATCAGACCAAAACATCAAAAAACCAATCCACACGGATTATATATTAGAAGGAAAGAAAGAAAAAAACAACTAAAGCAACAATACCATATGATAATACCCATCACCACTGAGTGGAATAACATAACAAACATATGGGCATGCACACATTTAAAATTGTTTTTTTTAAAAAAAATCATCATGTGGTGTCAACAGCTTATATCAATACAATGTCACCAACCATTATTTAAGACTTAAAAATAGAAAATAAAAATAAAAAAATAAATAAAAATAATTAAAAAAATCCATGAAATGTCAATAAGCAACTTATGTCAGATTACATTATCTCCACACTTCAATTCATACTTATGTTATGAGAAGAAAAGAAAAAACAAAACAAAACAAAACAAACAAACAAAAAAACAAAAATAAAACCCCGAAAAACAAACGCAACAATACATATGATAATACCAATCTCCACTGAGAGGAAATAACATATACACTAACAAACATTCAAACTAACCAAAAAACTAATAGACAAACAAAAGCAACAGAGAACCAAACAAAGATAATGAACGAAAAAAAAACAAGCAAAACAAAACTAAAGCAAAAAACAAACAAAAAACAAGCAAACAAACAAACACAACCCCCCCAAAAAAACCCACACACAAAAAAACCCCACACACTCAAAAAAGAAAAAAATTTGGAGGGGGGGTGGGAACGGGTGGGGAGGGGGTATCAAGAGGAAGGGGGGAAACACAAACAGCAACCAGAAGAATTATAATAATGATTTATGATTATATTTCATGAATAAAAAACCCTACACATATGAACAAAAACAAACAAACAAACATTCAAACAAACAAACAAAAAACAAACAAAACACAACAAAAAACATACACAACAACAACCAGAACAAAAAAGTAAGGCCTTTCCACTTATCAAAATAATATAAATATAATAGTGCTAATAGTCTCATTAGTATAATTAATAAAATAAAATAAAAATTAAATATTTATCCTGAAACTATTAAACTGGGTAAGTGGAAAAAAAAAAAAAAAAAAAAAATCCAATCTAGTCGTCAAATCAGTGGTTTGGTTTTCTCCTTGTGAATTTGCAGAATATACACGTGTTTACATACATCACTTATTCCCTATCCTGTTCAAAATTAAATTATAAAAAAAAAAAAAAAAAAAAAAACCCTTTCTCCCCCTTTTCCCCCCTTCCACATACATATATAGCAAGCAAAGTGTAGCTTTTTCAGTCACAGTGAGTCATACGTGAAAGATTTTTCGGGGTTAGCAGAGAGTATCAATATCTTTAGTCTGTTCTAAGTATGGTTGATTGGATTGATGTGTAGTTCTTAAACATTTTTGCATAAGCGCATTAAGTGATTTTTCAACTGATTTTTGAACTGATTTTTATTTTTGATACATTTTAAATGTTTTGGGAGCTTGTTCCATAAATCACTACCTGAATATAGGAAGCTTGTTTTGTAAAGATTGTTTCTGGGTCTGGGAAATGTTAGTAGATGGTTATGCCTGTGCTCATTAATTTTGAATCTATTGGTGATCTTGGGAGGGGCATTTCCATTGACAACTTTTTGTACAAATAGAGCTTTATTGAGATAAAGCCTGTTTTGAAATGTAAGAATATTTGTTAGCTTATAATCATTGATGGTTAGGGAGCTTGATTTTAATAGGACAAGTTTTAGCGCTCTTTTATATAATCGATGGATGAATTTCAAATTAGTTTCACTGCAGTTGTCCCAAAGAGATGAGGCATAGTCAACTATTGGCAAGATGTGTCCACAAAAAAAGAGTTTGCGTGAATGACTATCTAGAAAGTGTTTTATTTTTGATAGCTGACGTACCTTGTTTGTAAGACGTTTTCCTTGTGCCATCACATGGTCAGTCCAAGTAAGATTATTGTCGATAATTACACCCAGAATTTTGTGTGAGTCAACTTCTTCAATGATTTTTTGATCTATCAACAGAGGTTGAAATTTACTTTTCATTTTTTGCCTCTTTTGTCGTGCTAGTACGTACATACTTTTAGTTTTTTGAGCATTTAAGGACATATGGTTTAATTGAGTCCAAGTAATCAATTTGTTGATATTGTTTTGAAGTTTGAGTGTTAGTCTGTGGGGGTCAGTATCACTACAATAGAGGGATGTGTCATCAGCAAACATTTCACAGCTACAATCTAGAAATAAGGGTAAGTCATTTACATATATTGAGAACAAAAGAGGACCCAATATTGATCCTTGTGGTACTCCATATCTAATAGATACTAATTCTGATGTTTGATTATTTGCAGTTACCAACTGCTGTCTATCTAACAAAAAACTTTTTAAAAGATTGATTATTTCAGGTGTTAGTTTGTATAGGTGAAGTTTACGCACTAGCAGGGAGTGATTAATTACATCAAATGCTTTTTCAAAGTCAACAAAAATTAGGCCTGTATAGTTATTTTCATTTATGTTGTGTAAGAGACTGTCTGTTAGTTGAGTTAGAGCTGTGTGACAAGAATAGTTTTTACGAAAGCCTGACTGATCTTCATTTATTAGGTTGTTGTTAACAAAGTAGGAATATAAAGATTTTTGGATATGTTTTTCAATGGGTTTGGATAAGACCGATAGGATTGAAATTGGTCTGTAATTTGAAGGACAAGAAGAATCTCCAGATTTGTGGACTGGTATGACTTTTGCCTTTTTAAATATGAGAGGAATGTTGCTTTTATCTATACACAAGTTATATAGATATGTCAGTGTTTCAGCTATAATAGGACCAGAAAGGTTCAATATTTTTCCATCCAGATTGTCAAGGTCACGTGTTCTGGAATTTTTTTTGAGAGATAGACTTTCCAACACGTCTTTAATTGTCATTGGCAATAATTCAACTGGGAATTTAATTTCTTTTGATTCAATATATTGTTCTAAGTATTGGAGATCATTTTCATTTGACTTATCACATGATATGATTTTAGTAGCGATGTTTGAGAAATGGGTGTTCAGTTCATCAGCTGTTATGTCTTTAACTGTCTTTTGGCTTTTTGATATAGGTCTATTACATAAAATATTGATGGCTTTCCATACCTGGCGAGAGTCGGTAGTTGTAATTAACAGTTTTTGAAAGTAATCACGTTTTGATCTCCGTTTTAGTGAAGTTACTTTGTTTCTTTGCATTTTAAATTCTTCTTTTGTACCATGGGTTTTCAAATAGTCTCTTGAGCGCATTTCTGACTCTATGTCTTTTGTTATCCAAGGAGGTTTTATTTTTTCTTTAACTCTTTTTTTGATGAAGGGGGCATGCCTATCATACACTGAAATAAATGTGGTAATCCAGAATTCTGCAGCTTCGTTGGGGTCTCTGATTTGATATATGTCTTGGAATGGCGAATTTATCAAGTCTGAAAGAAAGTCTTGTTCGTTAAAGTTATTAAATTTTCTGTAAAAGATGGTTTTATGTCCTACTTTGGGAATTTTGACACGATGTTTAAACCAAGTTAAACACACAGCATTGTGATCACTGCATCCACAGGAGGGGGCACATACTTCTGTTATGTTTTGTTTTGTAGTAGTATAGATATGATCTATCAAAGTTCTAGAGTTATCTGTTATCCGAGTTGGTTTGTCTATTAGTTGTTCCAGGCCATGCATAGTGATGTTGTGACTCCATTTAGGCTTGGGTTTTAATAAGTCGATGTTAAAATCCCCAAGAATAATTGTTTCATAGTTTAAAAATGTCACTTCATCCATAAGAGAGTTGAATTTTTCAAACCATTCTGTGGTTTCTGAAGGATTTCTGTATATGAATCCTATTAATATTGGATTATTGTGTTTTAATTTTATTTCAACCCAAATTGATTCAATGTCATAAACATCAAAGTTGTATAATCTTTTGCAACTCAGTGAAGAAGCGAAATATGTTAATAACCCAGTGGACTTGGGCTTGTGTGGATCCTGTCGAAAAATCTGATATCCTGGAATATTCATGCATGTGTCAGTTACGTGTGGTGAGAGTCGAGATTCAGCAAGGCAAAACAAATGAAATTGATTCTCATCATTGTGCAGTATGGTCGAAATATCATCTTTTTTGTTTGTTGCATTGTTGATATTCAGGTAGCCTACACGGAGGCCTTGCTTTGTGGGCCACTTGTCTAAAGTTAGAGACATGTTAAGATTGATTTTAATATATATATATATATGTATGTATGTAAGATCTATCAAAATAAGAGACTTGATTATGAAATTTTTTGACAAAATAAGCTATAGTTCAATTTCGAAAACTAAAATATAAACACAAATCAAAATCTGTAAGGAATGAATGTGTTATAATAAACAACTTTTTGAATCCAGTCCTGTTTTTACATAGATCATATACTACGGTCATAAAAAATAATAAAACATATAAATTGGGAAAAATATTTTAAGAACAACTAAGATACAACAATTTTTGCTAAATCAATATAACCAATCACACACTAAATATTAATATGATACTAAACACAAAGAGATACAGTGACGAATAATAATAGATGAAAAAGCAAACAAAAATATAGTATGGCAGAGTTGGTTCAAAAACTCCAATCCACACTAGCCCTAGGCAACAACTGCCCTGTTGCAAGAGTCTCTGGATCCGATATACCTGCTAGATGTAGAAGGCAATTTATCCACTCAAATGAGATATACACTGCAGCATGACATTGATCAACATTTGATGTTGAGGAGAAAAAAAAAGAAAAAAAAAGAAAAAAAAGAAAAAAGAAAAAAGAAAGGGGGCTGGGGCTGGGTGAAAGTATGGGGAGAGAGAGAGAGAGAGAGAGAGAGAGAGAGAGAGAGAGAGAGAGAGAGAGAGAGAGAGAGAGAGAGAGAGAGAGAGAGAGATTTCCATTCAAGCAATCATTTATCATCATGGGAACACTGCATTTAACATTTGGACACCTGCACAAACACATTTGTAATTATATAGAACATTATACATGGGCTGTATGTTTGATGCGGGCTTGCAGGCAGACATTTATTGCACGCATGCACACACACGCATGCGCCACACACACACGTTCACATAATTACATACACATACACACGCAGTGCATACGCAAAAGCAAGCACGCATGGTTACATACCAGGCAAGCACCCACAAGCTCACCGGCATATCCACAGACACACAAACACGCACACATACGCACGCACACACACACACACCACGCACGCACGCACTCACGCGCGCACGCACGCACACATATACACACACACACTCACGCATGCTTACATACACACAAACACACACACACACACACGTGGTGAAACATGCATATACATGTTCACTTACACATACACTCAAACACCACATACACACACTCCCCCCCTCCCCTTCCCTCCACACATACTCACTGGTACACACACACACACACACACACACACACACACACACACACACACACACACACCACACTATTGGGTCAAGCAATGGAGTAGATCTGAAAGTATTTTCACAAGTGGCTGTGTTTGTGTGTGTGTGTGTGTGTGTGTGTGTGTGTGTTCGCGCGCGGCGTGAAAGAGACAGACAGACAGACAGACAGACAGACAGAGAAGGGAGGAGGAAAAGGTGTTCATTTCTCTCTGATATCCTTTTCTTCTGCAAGATGATAAGCACACAGGTGCGCTGTCAGTTTTATTTTCCCTCATTCTACAGCTGGAGCTCCGAAGTTCGCCGATGGTAAGATTTTGCATATGCGACAGTTTTACCCACCATTAGGGTAGCCGCATTCCGACTTTAGGGAGTATCCTGAATTAAAAAACAAACAACAAAAAAACAACAAACAGCTTTGTGCTTGAAGCTTATCTGATTTTACATTGTTTAGACGTGGACAGTATAGCTCAGTGGTCAGAGCACTCGCTTTTCCCCAAGCTAGTGTTAAGCAGCATCGAGCGTGGTTACCAAGTGGATAGTGACCATTTGCGCGCCTTGGCTTCGGTACAGTCCCCCCCCCCCCCCCACAGTTCACCCAACTGTAAATGGGTACCTGTCCTCTTTGGGGTCGGGAAAGGTAAAGCAGCGAGGGAGAGGAGATGGGCACCGCCCTCAACATGTTGGCCCCTAGAGAAAGCTGAGGTCTCTGATGCCTTGCTCCCCTACGATCACATAGGTACAGGGACACCTTCACCTTTTACCTAGAGGTGGACTTCATGAAAAA
>CM060320.1:43551929-43561929 GCA_030674155.1 Stramonita haemastoma | reverse complement strand
GCTACCGCCAGAAATGCAAAGTAACCTAAAGCTGATTTAATGCCTTTTCAAGATTTCTACCATATTAAAAGCGCTTCCATCTTTTTGGAATATTTGCTTCACTTAAACTGCGATTTTTGTTCCCGTTTGTGTGAAAACGACATAAAGCGTATTGCCGGTGTCTGGTCTTGTGCTGCCATTGTGGCTGAGCCCCTGCTTGTTTGTCTGCTGCAGTGGAAGTTTGTTGGTTGTCCTTTTTAGGTCCCCATAAATCGTCAACTTGTTCGACAGTATAGAATGCCTCCCTGTCTGAACCAAGCCTCAAAGTGTGTGTGTATCTTTTTTATTTTATAAGGCTGTCACTTTGAGCCTTGAGGTATGGGTGAGTGAAGGTGAAAACTACTACTTTCATTTCTCTTTCTTTTTCGAAAGTCAGTGGAATGATATGCCACTTTATCATGACTTTACTTTTGGATCAGTGGAACATGACAACTGAACTTATAAGTTGACAAGACAGTTGATGGCTCTGGTGTAATTTGACGAATGACTGTATTCCAGCTTGTACTGGTACATTAGTTTCCTTCACCTTCACTTGTCCTGTAGTCCCATGGATGGTGGGGGCACAACTGAAAATTCTGCAAGCAGCCTCCTCTTCCACATTAGTTTACAGGCACTTAAAAAAAAAGAAAGGCAGGAATAAATTAGCACTATTATGAAAATTGGTGGTGGACACTTGTGATAACCATGACATATTGTTGTTAAAGCTGACGACTTAAAACAAATCTAATATATTATATAGATGCATGGAACCCAGATGTGGAAAACATCTGAGTGTTCGGGTATGTTGACTTGAAAGCAGACGACATGCTGTCAGAAGAACGTGTCAAACAGGTCACTGTATAGAAAGAGAAACCTGCTAGAAAAAACAAACTGCTACCAGCAAACCTGGAAACTCCACGTAGACTGATTTAAATTATATCCTGATTAACAAAAGCAGTGTGCCTATGATCTGTGGTTATTGGTTCAATAACATTCCTTGATTAACTGACAAAATGGTTTGTTTGTCATGGCATCCATGCCAAAGACATATATAGAAGTGGGGGTACATTATGTACATACATAATTATATCTTATCCTTCTGCCAAGTCGCTAACAACAGTACAAGCATATCACTATATTATATTCCTGGAGCAGATCACAAACACTTTCAACACGCAAAATGAATACTCTAACACAGCAAAGGGGGAGACACAAGAATACAAGATCTGAAATAGCCTAAAGTAAATCATCCTGTCCTACATCATGACAGCGCCAAGACAAGCATACACAATGAGCAGGCACACACACACACACAACACAAAACACACACACACACACACACACACACACACACACACACACACAACACACACACACACACACACACACACACACACACACACACACACACACACACACACACAACAAACACACACACGGACACACACACATACACACACAAACACACACACACACACGCAGCCTAACAACCATACCAAGGCATCAGAAGTAATCCTGACAGCTACCCCCAACCACGCAGCCCAGAACCATGATCTGGCAGACTCATGAATAACTTTCACGCCCCATCAACCCGTAGAGAGCATTGCGCATGCTTCACTAGATCCCTGACCAATGAAAACATATGTTCGTGGATCTTGCATGGCCGCCGTGACCTACGTACACCAACAGAAAGGGCCAAACAGGTCGACTGATTTAATGACTTTCCCACATTTCTGTCGTATCAAAGGCGCTTTCAAACTCTGTGAATAAATCGCGTACTCTACTTCAGCTGACTTTTTGTTTGTTGAAATGAAAATGGTATAAAACATATTTCTTGGGTGTTTTTTTTTCATGTTGTCGGCTGATTTTAAACAGTCTTTGCACGTCTGCTTGATTGTTGGAGAACTGCAGAGTTGGTTGAACTTGTCTTGGTTGAATGTGTACGAATTAAACAGGTTTTAAAGTGGAGTGGGTTTTTGTTGCATGACATCTTATCAATAGAGTTACGTTCTACAATAATGGTGTTTGTAGCTTGCCCATGCGGTTTTAAAAGAAACTTTTCAAATTTACAAGTCATCGGAAAAATAAATTAAGCTCTCTGTCTCTCTATGTCTCTCTCTCAACAAAAAGATCCCATGCTGATGATAGCTTATGTCAATAATTACGTCATGCGCTTATGGATACTATTTGAGAATGGCGCCTCATCACTTTCTGCAATTTATTTGTGTAAAATAAGAGAAAGTGAAGCTAAACGGGGTAGGCCTACCTACAAAAGGAAACATGTATTTTATACAGTCCTAATCCCTTGCATACTTTTGCCAGGAAACTAGATGTACGTTCACTGCTGTGAATTCACTTAATCAGCGATGATTGTCTTTAAACGTGACCATTTACATACCAGTGTTGTTGATTGACACAATGTGTCAGGATTCGTAGCAACATTTCATTTTCAAGGTAGTCCTTACATCCTTGTATTTGCATGCATCTCTTCAAAAATTTCAAATAAAAAAAATCCCTTTCATTTTTAGGCATGTCAGTGTCATAACATACGAGGCACTAAACCTTTGCCAGAAACCACTGGCATCGAGCGCATTTGGTCATCTTCGTTTATTTGGTTTTACCAGTATTGCTTGTTTTTAGTGACTCTGTCGAATAACAATCTCAGGAAACAGGGATCTATATTTAAAAAATATATATATCGCACTCGACCATCCGATGAACTTACCATACTGGGCAGTACAGGGGACACACCACATTTTATTTCGGAAAAAAAACAGAAATCAAACTCGCAAACCCTCTCAATGCCAAGTTATGTCAACCGAGCATTTGTAGACCTCCGCTAAACATCTCAGCGAGCTGTCACGAGCGTAAGGTGGACTAGGCCTACCAGTAGATCAAACCTTTCAGGGAATGACTTTCACACAGACGGTGCTCGTCAACAGGCCTCGCCTTCAGCCCCTCTTTACACAGGCAAACACGGGATGAAAGGCTTCTCCCACAGGGTTCGCTTGTTGTCTGGGCTGTCCTCAACTGGCAACTGTTCTTAACGGGTACAAACTTGTTATTCTACGAAAGTCTGAGTTCAGACTTCTAGAAAGTAGAAAGGTGGCAGGACGGTGAAGGCGTTCTCCTGCCTAACAAGGAAACCGTAAAGTTCTGGGTTCGATTAACCAGTCTTACCTTTTCTTCTCAGTTTGACGCAAAAATTGAACTGACTGTCAGAGTCCTTCACTTGAGACTATGAACCGAGGTCCTTAGTGCGAATGCACGCAGAACATCTTGCGCACACATTTAAGACCTGTTCTGCCTTTTAGAAGAGTAGGGTATTCCGAGTCGGTAGAAACAGATCCCAACATTTCAAAAGCATATGCACACAGGTAGTGGGATCATGCACCACTCCCAAAGTCAGAATACGGCTACCTAAATGTGAAAATTGTGAACCTTGAAGCTCTAGCCCAGGAACGAAAAGAAAAAGACTACTAGAAATAAACTTCGAAAAGATTTCGAAACTCTTTCTTTAAAATACAAACTCGAAATAAAACTGAAGCAAGACAACTTAAAAAATAAAGCATTTACAGAGTAGATTAGGAAAATTGTTACCAAGTAAAGTTGAATTTTAGTAAATAACATAATAAACATTTCTCATCATCATTATTTTGGATGTGTTGTAGTTACAGTAATGTTGAAGAAAAGGAAGACGTGACAGCCACTTCAGGATCAAGTTTCAGTAATGTGACATCAGGGGTTCATTTCCCATTCTTTTTAAACTTTAGTGGTATGCCTGTTACCCACGGGGACAGGATAACTCAGTGGTCAGAGCACTCCCTTTTCCCCAAGCCAAGGTTATGTAGTATCGAGCGTGGTTACCAAGTAGATGGGTGACCGTTTGAGCACCTTGCCTTCAGTACAGTACCCCCGTTCACCCAGCTGTAAATGGATACCTGCCCCTAAAGATAGGGGCAGGGAAGGTAAAGCAGCGAGGGAGAGGAGATGGGCGCCGCCCTCAATAATATGCTGGTCCCTGGAGAAGCTGAGGTCTCTGACACCTAACTCCCCCAACGACCACATAGGTTATAAGACACCTTTACCTGTTACCCACAGTGCCTCCAGTTAGGGACCTTACCTTTTTGGGTGATTACCAGAACAGCAATTTCCTTTCCTGAAGGTGCCAGAGGAAGCCCCTGTTGGTCCAACAGCCAACATCGAAATGACCACAGCCAACATCTTAGAGCAGGGGCAAAGCTATTGGAGGATGTGGAGGTGACAGATTCAGTTGTAACTTCGGAGACTCAGACGTGTTAATTGGTTTATGTTTGTTGTCGCCAAATGCTCCCGCTAATTTGCTTTTTAATGTATTTTTCATAGGGGGGGGGGGGGTGGGGGGGGTTGGATGGATGCAGAAAATGAGAATAAGGAGAAGGTAGGGGTGGGGGGGGGGGGGGTAATATGAAAGAAATAACAAGGTGTGAGTGTGTGTGTGTGTGTGTGTGTGTGTGTACGTGTGTGTGTGTGTGTGTGTGTATGTGTATGTGTATGTGTGTGTATGTGTTGTGTGTGTGAACATACACAGTTCTCTCTCTCTCTCTCTCTCTCTCTCTCTCTCTCTCTCTCTCTCTCTCTCCTCTCTCTCTCTCTCTCTCTCTACACCTACACACTACCACACCACCACACACACACACACACACACACACACACACACACACACCACACACCACACACACACCACAACATCCACCCACCACCCAAACCTCACCTCCCTCCTACCAATCCCCATCCCCACCCCCAGCCTCCCCCCTCCCTCCCCCCCCCTTCCCCTCCCCCCCCCCCCCCCCCCTATTAGCCACAGACAGAGACACTTCTCACCAGGGCTTAATGCTAATCAAAACAGCAGGCCAAAGAAATTTTCACCAAACGAACCCAAGCCCATCCGATTGTCAAAACACACACACACACACACACACACACACACACACACACACACACACACACACACACACACACACACACACACACACACACACAACACACACAACACACCACCACTCCCTCTCTCTCTCTCTCTCTCTCTCTCTCTCTCTCTCTCTCTCTCTCTCTCTCTCTCTCTCTCTCTCTCTCTCGCCTACCCGTGGTCAGCTTTTAAACAGAGGCTTTGCTTGTCCACAAACCCACCTAAAAGAGGGGTACATAAGTAACGCCGCCATCCATTCATGCATGATTTTGCAAGTCTCGTCTACTTACTTAGCCATCATCGTTACATTTTTCTGTCAATGGGCCACGCACTCCGGGTGCCAAACGCTAGGGTCACTTGGTAAGCTGTGATTTGCATGCAATATACATAAGAATTGTTTTGTGCTTGTTTTTTGTTTGTTATTGTTTTCTGTATCGTCTTTTTTTTTTTTTGGGGGGGTGGGGGGGGACGAATAAAGCAGATGAAAATGTATCATTTGTAGACCAGTATCACCGAGTCGTTTGTCATGTTACATTGTTTTTACACAAACTGTGCACTGTTTTAAAACGTGTGTGTGTGTGTGCGTGCGTGAGTGCGTGCGTGCGTGCATGCGTGTGTTTGTGTGTGTGTGTGATTGTATGTGTGTATGTGCGTCTGTGCATGTGGTGGTATGTATGCGTGCGTGTGTGTATGCAGGTGTGCGTGCGCGTGTGTGGTTTGTGTTTGCGTGTGTGTGTGTGTGTGGTGTGTGTGTGAGAGAGAGAGAGAGAGAGAGAGAGAGAGAGGGAGAGAGAGAGAGAGAGAGAGAGAGAGAGAGAGAGAGAGAGAGAGAGAGAGAGAGAGAGAGAGAGAGAGAGACCAGACTTTATACCCAAAGCCTCTATGCAGTGCATTATTTTTACATACAACACGTACACACATAATTCTACATACAACACATGCATTTTACATACAACACAGGCACGTATACATGCACGTGAGCGATCATACACACACACGCACACACATAACACACACACTCACTCACTCACTCACACACGCACACACTCACTCACACACACATACACACACACTGTACACACACACCCATTGTACACACACACACACATATTGTACACACACACACAAACAACACACACAACACACAACACACAACACACACACACACACACACACACACACACACACACACACACACACACACACACACTGCGTATGCACCACAAATGTATATATACATATGTGTGTACGGGAAGCACGCATTATTTTGTACCATGTATACGCCCAATTGACAAAGGTCCTCAAATTAAAACTCTCTCTTTCTCTCTCTCTCCCTCCCCTCTCTCTCTTCTCTCTCTCCCTCCTCTCTCTCTCCCTCCCTCCCTCCCTCACTCTCCCTCCCTCCCACTCCCTCTCTCACCCTCTCTCCCTCCCTCTCCTTCCCTCCCCTCCCTTCCGCCAACCACCAACCCCCACCCCCACCCCCTATCCCTCTCTGCATGTTAGTCTTTTGGGTAGCAGCTTTGATATAAACTAAAATCCAGTGACTCCCAAAAACCCGATGGCGCCTGTGCGGATGATCTCATGTTGAGAAAGAGATCGCTAAATGAATGAAAACAAAGAGCGGGGCTGTTTTTTCCAATGTAAAACAGATAGCCCCCTTGTCTAGACAGGGCTTAGGCAGCTTCCAAAATAGCTGCCTGCTAGTATGGCTTTTGTTTTAAACTGTCGCTTACAGATCAACCGCCTTCTTTTTTTGGTGTGGATTTGTTTTTTGAGGGAGGAGGGGGGAGGGGGGGGGGGGGGGGGGCAGGAGTGGATTTTTTTTTTGGGGGGGAGGGGTTTGTTCTTTTTTTATATATATAATCATATAGCCAGAATCGAGTGAAGCAAGAGGAATATCAAGTAGTTGTTTCACTGATACTGAATAACATAGCTGTTATGTGGGGGTAGCCCTTCATAATGATTCGCATTGCACCTGAGGTCAATTAAAAACAATTTAAATATGTTATTTATGTGCAATTTAAAAAAAGGCTATTCATTTCAGAAGACAGATTGAAAATAGGACAATTCTATTTCATTTTTATTTAAAATAAAATAAAATAAAATAAAAATAAAATAAAATAAATAAAACAGATTGAAAATCGGACTGTTCTATGAAAAGTTATTACGTATTAAAAATGATAGACTGCACAAAGGGACAAAATAAGAAATGGACAAGTTTTTTTGCATCGTAATAGGTGTTCAGAATGAGTGGCTTGGTTGGTTTGAAATGCGTTTTAAACAAAAGAAAACAAAACTACGCCTCAATACTTCAGTACAAGGTAGAGGAAGGGATATAGTTTTATAATGAATCAAAATCTCAAAATAGGCAACTTGACCCCCACCTGCCTAAAAGTGGCTCCTAGCAGAAAAGAAGGTGAGGTGTAAAGCGACTCATTTCGTGATGGAGTGTCACATATATGATATCTATTGTACAGGCCAAAAATTATGTCAGCCATTAATGTAAGCCAAGTGCCAAGACCTAGGTTGAAACACTGCTATGCTCTAAAATGTCATATTGGGATTCCTGTCTTCAACAACGACAAGTTAGCTCTCCGCGTAACAACCTGTACTCGCTATGAAAGAAAAAAAAAATCCTCTGAAGTTGGAGCACGGCTGTCTACGCGGCCAGGCACTTGAAAAAAAGTCACACATAATAATATACACATTATACGCAAACTTCTCATCAAGTGTACGCGTACGATCTCACAATGATTTTCCCGGGTGCTCTCTCTAAGTGTGACGAGCGAATCAAGAGAGCATATTCTGGGTGATTCCTGGTGTGTTAATGATGGGAAACGCTTACAAGCAGCCCCCCCCAAAAAAAACACAAAAAAACACACACACAAACAAACAAACAAACAAACAAAAATAAATAAAACAAACTAAAACAAACAACAACAAACGAACAAGCAAAAAACAACAAACCCCCAAAAACAACAAACCCAAAAAACTAGATTGACATCTGAAGCGTTCTGAAATTGTCGATGCAGTAGCCACAATTTCGGAATGTACTGCGTAGTATTCTGTTTTCACTTTTTTCTTCTTCTTTTTTTTTTTTTAGTATTCCCTATTGTAGGAACCCACTATGCCGTTCTAATAATACTCAGAGCCCTTTGCAGTCGCGACAAATTTCTTAGTGTGAAATACCCCGGGGATTAGTTCCGGCATAATATCATGGCGCTATCTTTTTTTTTCGGTCTTGGCTTATCTATTGTTTGTTGTTGTTGTTGTTGTTGTTATTTTTGATTGGGTTTTTTTGTTTTTTTTGGGGGGCAAGGCAATGAAAGGAAGATTTTTTACAGAATTTGAACAAGGTGAACTGCTGCCGTGGGTTCTTCGCATGTGCAATAAAATGACTGTTAAAAACTGGGAGAGCATAGTCTCATTGTACAAAAAAAAGACTGGATATCAGACCATCATATATGTATGACCTACTGAAAATTTCTGCTACTTCTTCAAACATCTCAGACAGCATCTACTGTTCTCTGTCAGTTGAACGAAACTGTATTACTCTGCAAGTGCATCCGACTTCAACTTGCGAGAGAACTATTGTCCTACAAGTCTTTCTAAGGGGAAAAAAAGGCAGGGGAATGGACCAAGAAGGCAGAAAACAAACAGGAAGGTGACAGAAAGAAAAGGAACACGGCACAAACAAAGAGACGGATAGAAAAGATAGAAATCATTGCACAAATTTCAGAAGATGGGATGCTATTTATACTGATAGGTCCCTGTTATCCGCACAGCCAGGGGGGGGGGGGGGGAGGGTACGAACTGAAATTAAGAGAAACAATCCGAGAACAATGACAAATGTCCGGAATAAATGACTGTGTTGCGCTGCAATTATTAGATGTCTTGTATTGAGTTGTATTGATATTTATTGCATTTGTATCTTAAGATTGTATTCTATTGCATTGCTTGTATACCACTTTCACAGTCAAATTAATTTTTCTGCATGAAATTTAGACTGCTTTCCCCCAAGGGAAAGCGCGTCCCCACAAGAGCAACGTCACTTAGTTTGTCCCTTTTCTTTTTCTTCATCATGCGTAATTGTTTCTGTATTCTAGTAACCACTCTTGTGTTCCTTAGATTCTTTTCCCATGCACTAAATCCACGTTACACAACGGGACCTCAGTTCATCTCTCAACCGAAAGACTAGCACCCAACCACCACTCAAGGTCTAAGCAGACGCGGATTCAAACAGAGACAGAACCGATGATGGCTTCCCGCCTTTTCAGACTGTAGCGTTATCTCCAGATCACGAGTACGAAAGCATTAAAGTACGTTACGGGCACAAGGAATCGAACGCGGGACCTACGGCATACCAGACAGTCTAAAAGGGCTGGTCAGTCCTTGACCACCTAACAGGGCTGGACAGGTAAACTGCAGGTGGCACGGCGGGGCATCGATAAACGTTATGAGCGTATGAATAATGGGATGTGGACGGGGCTGTAAACACTGACAGACAGGGAGACAGACAAACAGACAGGCAGGCAGACAGACAGATGTTCACAGTATAATTATGTGTATGTATGTGTGTGCGTGCGTGCGTGCGTGCGTGTGTGTGTGTGTGTGTGTGTGTGTGGTGTGGTGTGTGTGTGATGTGTGTGTGTGTAGATGTGTGTGCGTGCGTGTGTGTGTGTTTATTTATTTTGTTTTTATTCTTTTATATCGAGGACAATGGGATAAGCACTCATGTGATTTTTTCATCCAGTCCCCGTGTGTATGCAGTTGTGTAAACATTGTCATCTATTCCCACTGTCACACACAACGGCCTACTATTACGAAAAGACAGGATTTAACGTGTGCGCAAGATGTTCTGCGTGCGTTCGCACAGGGGCCTCGGTTTATTTCTCATCCGAAAGACTTTTGGGGAGAGTAGAGTCAGCACTGATGTTAACTCCAGAGGAAAAATCCCATCGAACGGGAGTCGAATCGGGTCATCAAATTGCCAGCGCGATGTTCTGACCACTAGGCTATCCCAATAGGAGC
>CM060320.1:43541929-43544429 GCA_030674155.1 Stramonita haemastoma | reverse complement strand
AAATGGCAGTATTTTAATGTCCCATGACAGGCAATGGAGATGAGATGCTTTCGCCAAATGTCTTGGCATCTCATACAGAGATCACAGTTTTAATTAACTAATGAAGAGGTGAAAACCAGACTTTAAAATGCTGTCAAGGCCATATGAAGAGCTCCTGGCAAAGAAAACCATGGGAAGACAAAATCAAATCAGAGAGTGGACTACTGGCCTTGAGTGGGAATAATTTGCTATGGAAAACTGAAAACCGGCAAGGAGTGGGGGAAGCTGGTTACAAAATCTTCAGGGGGTGCCCCAATAGTTTGTGAGACAAGGGGATAGGTGAAAGATGAAGGTTAAAGTTTAGGGGGCGTTGGGCCAGGATTATTACGTGTTTCATGGCAACTCATCACATTTTCACTTATATGACAGACAACAGTAGTCGCTGTCAGAACATTTGGTGAAGGAGAAGAAGCAGAGTTTACTAGAGTTACTGAAACAGCTGGGGGGGCAGGATTGCCTAGTGGTAAGAGCATTGCACTTGCAATCAGATGGCCTGGGTTTGAGCCACCACCAAGGCACCTACCTAGTACCTGTTCAGGGGGATTTTCCCCCTTACAGTTAACATCAGTACTGACTCCACTTCCCCGAATGTCCTTCAGATGAGACTATAAATCAAGATATCCCTTGTGCCAACATAATCATGCAGACATTTTGGGTTACACATTACAAACACATTCCACCTGACAGAAGAGTAGGTCATTCTACGCTGGTAGGAAGAGATGACAAATTTTTAAAAATACGTGCATACTGGTGTCGTGTTTAGATATCACCCCTGAAGTTAGAATGCCGTTACCTTCATAGTGGGCATTCATGGTCGCATATCCCAAACCTCACCTTGGTGAACCTCAGAGCTCTAGCTGAGGAACAAAAACAAAACAAAAAAAAACCTGCTAAAAAAATAAATAAAAGCAAAGTAACTACCAATATTATCAAAACTGCTGAAGAATTAGAATCTCTTTCTTGGAATGGGGTGATGACAATGCAAAAAAAAAAAGGGTGCCTTTTTTTCAAAGTTGCTGACCATACCAAAATGATGTTCCCCCTTTCTTTTCTGTCCACACAAACACACATATACAAACACACAATATACAAACACACACATACACACATGCACACATACACACATGCACACATGTACATGCACACGCACTCACGCACCACACACACACACACACACACACACACACACACACACACATACACACACACACACACACATACACACACAGAGTTCTTAGGAATAAAAACCAAATCCAGAGAGAAAAACAGTTCATGTTATTTGATGTCATATTGAATTGCCGAAGAAGACCCAGCTTATTTAGTCACAGACACTTAGTCCCCCCCCCCCCCCCCCCACACACACACACACACACTACCTTTGAGGGATAAATACAACAACAACAAAAACATTCAAAAAGAAAGATCATGCCTACATCCAAGCCAACAGTGAATCAGTCACACAACAGCCACTGACCAGCCTAAGGGCATGTGTGTATGTTTGGGGGGGGGGGGAGGGAGGGAGGGGATCAAATAGAGCTGTCAGTTTTCCGTGTCGGCTAAAAAACACACAGCACGCTGTTCCCCCTATCTGCTTTCTGCCTCCAACTGTGCTGGAATTACAGTTATCCCTGTCAGAAACCCACACTTTCTGCCACCTCCACCTCTCTCTCTCTCTCTCTCTCTCTCTCTCTCTCTCCTCTCGCTCTATCTTTAATTTCAGAAAAGTTGATATCACATGTGATTTGAATGGATGGTCGAATCAAAAATTGTTTTTCCATTTCAGTTTGATAAAAAAATTCTTTCTTTTCTTTGTATGTACCAGGTGATTTGTACCTAATTTTACGCCAATGTTGAAAGTTGGTTGATTATAAATGAATGGATCCTCTCTTTTGGCCAAACTTAATTGTACTGATCACATGTTTCACGTTTTGATTGCCGTTTCATAAAAAAAGTATTTGTGTTACCTCCCTTGTTAAAAGGCCAAGTTGGGCAATGACAATAAACTGTTAAATTGTTAAAGGGTCTCTCTGTCTCTGTCTCTCTCTATAATTATGTATAATATATATATATGAATGCTGGGGTGGTAGGTAGATTGCCTCCCATGCGATCAGAGCCCTGTCACAGCATTGTGTTACTAAATCCAGACACACCTGCGAATTGTGGGATGCTCTTGTTTCCTTGGGTGGTGGTCGAAAGCCCTCCATAGCATACTCTTTGCCTTCATGGTGAATGGTGGAATTTATGCAACCTCTTTTTAGAGGTCACGTCCTAACTGGCTAGCTGTACCCACCTGAGAAGCTGTGCAGAGATGGGACATCACATGGGCTAATGTCCACTCTGTTACAATGGTGTCAGAAGTGGGATGCTTTCCCCACAGTGTTTGCCGCCTGACTGGGCACCAGTTAGGCTGTGTTGGAACGCAACTGGTACAAGTTGGCCAGGATGGATGTGATGGGGTGGC
>CM060320.1:43529429-43536929 GCA_030674155.1 Stramonita haemastoma | reverse complement strand
CTCTATGTCTTGCATTACCCCTTACATGCCAGCATATTCTATCTCTATGTCTTGCATTACCCATTACATGCCAGCATATTCTATCTCTATGTCTTGCATTACCCATTACATGCCAGCATATTCTATTATTTCGGAATTGGATCAAGCTCGATAAATTTTCCTGGTAAGCTTGGGGAGTACTCTTGTTATGTTCGCTGTTTCGTATTGTATTTTATCTTTACCAGAATCTTTTAATCACTGTCATTGTGGGTCGCGTTGACCTCAGTGTTGATGTAGAGATAATGTGCTGAGGAGTAAGAATAATTCTTCTACCTTCATGGTGGACAAAACTGGTGGCATACGTAAAATCTCAGCATTGCAACCCCCATGAGCTTTAGTCGAGGAAGGAACAGTAAATTTGTGATAATTTCTGTTTACATATGGACCAGGTCCGCACAGGGGAACTTCTTGTACACTTAGCGACGAGAGAACCACTCAACGACACCATACACGTATGTGCATGCAAGCGCATTTGTATGCATGCCTACACACATACACACACATAAATACACACACAAACACGCGCAAAAACACACACACACACACAACATACACAACAACACACACACACACACACACACACACACACACACACACACACACACACACACACCAGAAATCATGTTTTTTTCCCCATCGTGTTCGACAATGACCTCCAAAACAGCAGAGGTAGCATTACTGCTGTTTCGGAAATTGGGCAGAAATTGGATTATAGTGGAGGAGCTTTCCCCACAGCACCCCCCCCCCCCCCCCACTCTCTCTGCCAAGAGGGCAAACACACACACACACACACACACACACACACACACACACACACAACACACACACACACACACACATCTAATACCAAGACAAGAAATCTATATTACAAACACAAACACATTCCCCGGCTTGTCAACTCCAATCTCTGACCACAGATTTCAGACCAGCTCAGAGAAGCGAATAAAAAAAGAAAAAAAAGGGGAAAAAAGCCCCCAAAAGCCTGTATCTGTATTTGTAAGCTCTGGGGAGGGGAGAGGGGGTTGGCCATGGGGAGTTGTAGGGGGGTGGGGTGGGGGGGGTAGGACTTACATGGTAAAAGGAAAGTCACACCAAGGAACTAAAGGAAACCCTACGTTAGCAATCCATTGTCAACCCAGATTTGTCTCGAACCAGTGGTCAGGAGTGGCCGGACTTGCATGCATCATTAGCAGCAGTTGTCCCCCCTGATCTAAGGGCAAGGGGGGGGGGATATTCGCCGCTTCGCTTCATAGACAAGTCTCCCTTGGGCCCGACCCTCTCCATCTCTCGGCTGATTGAGCAAGGGGGGGCTTAATCGTCGAGGCATGACCTCTGTAATCAAACGTGCTGCTTTTTCAGATCCTTGCTATCAACTGCTTCCCTTCCCCCTCCCCCTTCACTCCTCCTCTTGTGTATTTTCGAGGTGTTCTAACAAGCTGGGAAGGTTCCTGATTGATAAAATGAAAAAGGGTGCGTGTTGTGTGGAATGGATGGATGTGCACGTTTACAATTTGTAGTTGTGTCCCCAAGATTTTTTTTTGGTTTTGTTCCTTTATAGTTTTGTGGCGTTTTTATGGGAGTGTTCTCTCTCTCTCTCTCTCTCTCTCTCTCTCTCTCTCTCTCTCTCTCTCTCTCTCTCTCTCTCTCTCTCTCTCTCATCTCTCTCTCTCTCTCTCTTCTCTCTCTCACATGTGTGTGTGTGTATTGTGTGTGTGTGTGTGTGTGTGTGTGTGTGTGTGTGTGTGTGTGTGTGTGTGTGTGTGTGTGTGGTGTGTGTATTGTGTGTGTCTTTCTCAGATATTCCGGTCGGGATAAGACTGGAGAATTAAAAGTAAGAGTTAAGAGTTGGTAATTAAGGTGTGAAGTTGATGTCCAAGTAATGAAGTCTTTACGCGCATTTTCCATGCACACAGGACAATTCCTTCAGGTTGCAAGTTGAAGCTACAGGTACAAGATCATCCTGCCCCAGTCATGTCTCCCACTATTGCCTGCGACTTGAAAGCGCTTCTTTAACTGCTAGCACACAAGAAAAAACACCATTGACTTGCAATGAGGACACCTCACAAACTTCGTCGCCCTCCTGACCAATGCTTTGTCTCCACCCTAGGAAAAGGAGTCTACCAAGATGTGTGAACCTGTAGACTTCAGGCGTGTGTTCTTTTAGGTTCAAAATAAAGTTTTGTTGTTTGTTCTTTTTTTTTAACCCAAATGGTTTTGCAGTCTGACATTGACAGCGATGGAGATGAGATGCTTTCGCAAACTCCTTGATATCTCATACAGAGATCACATCACTAATGAGGAAGTGAATCCAGAGTTAAAAACCGCCATTGAACCATATGAAGTGCTTCTGACTTCAGTAAAAAAAAAAACCGCAAACTAAAGTGGTAGGGGCACGTCCACAAACATCTGGACTGGCCAAGACTGTCTTACAGGGAACAGTAAGGGGAGGGAGATGAGGAGGCAGACAGAGGAAACAATGGGAATTATATATATATATTTTGTTCTTTATATCGAGGATAATACAATAAGCACCCATGTGCTTTTTTACTTCCAGTCCCCGTGTGTATGCAGTTGTGTAACTTGTCATCTGTTCCCACCGGCACACGATGGCCTACTCTTACGAAAAGCGGAACAGGATTTATTGTGTGCGCAAGATGTTCTGCGTGCGTTCGCACACAGGGCCTCGGTTTACAGTCTCATCCGAAAGATTTTTGGGGAAAGTGGAGTCAGCACTGATGTTAACTCCAGGAGAAAAATCTCCTCGACCGGAAGACAAAATCAGAGAGTGGATTAGCCTTGGGTGGAACGATTTGCTACGAAAAACAGAGGACCGTGGGGAGTAGAGGAAACTGGTTGCAAAATCTCCATCGGTACCCCCACCGTCTATAGGACAACGGGATAGGTGAAGGTGAATTAACAGCTCCATAGAAGGCTGGCTCTTGTTGTGCAAAGAGATGCTAATACATGTCCCTCTGGAAGCTGATGTTTTGCATAAAACATCTTCCCACTAAATCCAGTTGACCTCTATAATTATGTCGAGCTAAAGAGAAAAGGGCATGAACTTCAGCAAAACAAAAAAAGAGACAAGCAGTCAAGTAGATACACAACAACACCCAAGTGTCTGGCAGAGCAAATTTTCGGTTTATTCAAAACCTTCTTCAGGCTAAAAGATTGGCCAACTGACAGTATAAAAAAAAATGGAAAGAAAGAAAGAAAAAAGCTTAAGTAAGCATTTTCTACACCGAGGTTGTTCTGTCAATCACCTCACAAGTCACTTGTTTTTTGAAAGCAGACGGACAATGGCCGAACTCAGGCTGACCTGCCAGCATCCCTATCATCGGATGCCGTAACCTGACCTGTCTGCATGACCCCGGGTGCGTGCGCCCAGTCCTCTGGGGACCTCACTGTACTTTGGGGTCTCTCTAGGGGTGGGTTCATGTAAGAGGCACTGAGTTCATTTGTGTTGTTTTTGTTGTTGTTGCTGTTGCTGCCCCCTTGTTGTTTGTGCTGTCTTTCTTTTTTCTTGTAGTGTTTGTAGGACAAAGAGCTCAGGAGGGTACAAAGTGCTTTGCGTAATTTTTAGGTAGGTCTTGTTTGGGTTAAAAACAACAAAAAAGCAAAACAAAAACATGACTTTTGTACTTTGAGAAATGTAGTATGATATAGGCCCGACCTAAGGAATGCTTTTATGTTTATATGCTGCTGCTGCTGCTGCTGCTGCTGCTGCTGCTGCTGCTGCTGCTGCTACTACTACTACTACTACTACTACTACTACTACTACTACTACTACTACTACTACTACTTATTACTATTATCATTATTGTATACTTCTATTTTGCCTTCCTGAGGCAGGTTTTGATTGCTACTACTACTACTACTACTACTACTACTACTACTACTACTACTACTACTACTTATTATGATTATGATTATGATTATGATTATGATTATGATGATGATGATGATAATAATAATAATAATAATAATAACATTATTATTATCATCATCATCATCATCATCATCATCATCATCATCATCACTGTTATTATTATTATTATTATTATTATTATTATTATTATTATCATTATCATCATTATCCTTATCATCAATATTATTATTGCAAACTTCTTTTCTCCTTCCTGAGGCAGTTCTTGATTGCTGCTGCTGATGCTGCTGTACGTACGTATGAAGATTTATTTTCCCCATTATTCTGAAATGTTCCTGCACCGATTCCGCAGGAAAAACAAAACAACAACAACAGCAAAGAAGTATGATTGGGTTATTGCAAGGAAGGCTGGTCAGTTAGAATGATTTTCAAATTGAAACGTTTCCTTCGCTGTATTCCGCGAGTGATGCGAGTGACCGGAGGCAGCTTATTGAATTTTGCTGTCAATGTCACAGTGATAGTTAAGGCTGGCTCAGAGAGAGAGAGAGAGAGAGAGAGAGAGAGAGAGAGAGAGAGAGAGAGAGAGAGAGAGAGAGAGAGAGAGAGAGAGAGAGAGAGAGAGAGAGAAGAGAGAGAGAGAGAGAATGACAATGACAACAGTTTATTGTGTTTAAGCTTTTCAGCCCATTCACAAGGGGACAGTGGGAAGGGGAGTGGGCACAACACATATTGAACAATAGCGAAAAATAGTGACAAAAAAGGCTGCAGCCCAAAATATCTTCACGACATGGATTCCACGTCATGGTACAAAGACAGAGATCCAGAGTCAGATAGATCGTTGCAGGAAAGTGTTCAGACAGGTTGGCCACTGGCTCGTGCTATTTTGTTACATAAAACACGAGAGGAGAATCTGAACTGGTGGAGTACACGTATACTGCTGTCCCATTACTCTCTCTCTCTCTCTCTCTCTCTCTCTCTCTCTCTCTCTCTCTCTCTCTCTCTCTCTCTCTCTCTCTCTCTCTCTCTCTCTCTCTCTCTCTCACACACACACACACACACACACACACACACACACACACTTACTCCCAAACAGGCAGTCACAATCACAATTACCCAAGCTGATATCTGACAACACCCATGATCACATGTAGAACATTCAGACTGGCATCAATCCTCTTTTTCATTTTTTTGCGATCTGCCAAAGTCCACAGCTTTAGCCTAGAAAGAATATCGCGTTCTTCCTCAGTCAGGTGTTTAATGTTCTTTCTCACAAACCAGTAGAAATCGGTTGGTTTATCAGAGCTATCTGTCCACTTGAACTGGATCACCAAGTCGTCACTTTCACAGATAACAGTGTCAGGGGTACTGTCAGAAACAAACACTTTTCCAAACTCCTGGTTTCTACGGGTGTCCCTCAGCCTTCTCTGCAGCGATCTGTCTGTCAGCTGTGCCACGTAGTCCCTGATCAGCTCCACACTGCAGTCAATCTCTTCCGCCTTCTGTAGAGCAATGTCGCAGCAGCCGTCCCCTGTGGTGTCTGATGCACTACACACAGCAAGGTCAAGTTCGTGTTGCCGATCAGAGACTGTGTCTGCTCCTATGGTGTTGACATCCCGTGACGCAGGGCGGAATTCCCGTGCTGAAGACATCACGTGCAGCAGTGTGTTGTCAGAAGACAGGGGCGTGTTGGCATGTGCGACAGCATGGCTTGTTGGCGGTGTTGGCATAAACAAAGTTGGAGAGTTTTCAAAAGTGAAAGACTCACTTGCCTCATTATTGTCCTGCGTTGTTGCTGTCTGTCTTCTTTCTTCTGTCTGTTTCCTTTCCTCTGCCTGTCTCCTCTCCTCTATCCGTCTCCTGTCTCGGGTCAGTTGACTTGGAGGTTTTTTGCGAAAATGCTGGCAGGTAGATGTTTGCTGACCAGCCATGTTGACATTCTCACTGTCAGTTCTCAGTCGAAGAATGATTGTGGTGTTACTCCCTTCTCCGCAAACCTTCCAGGAAGTAAGGTGACTGTCTTGCAGCAGGGCACCCAGGGTTGCTTCCAGTGCTGTTGGCAATCCAACAACTGGCATGGTGCTTGGTTAATTGGTAATTTAAACCAAAAATTAGTGCAGCAAAGAAATCGCCTGCCTTTCACCAAGGGAGATCACCCACCGACCGAGAGAGAGAGAGAGAGAGAGAGAGAGAGAGAGAGAGAGAGAGAGAGAGAGAGAGAGAGAGAGAGATCGAGAAGAGAGAGAGAGAGAGGATCGAGAGAGAGAGAGAGAGAGAGAGGAGAGAGAGAGAGAGAGAGAGAGAGAGAGAGAGAGAGAGAGAGAGAGAGAGAGAGAGATGGAAAAAGAGACTGACAGACAGACGGACAGATAGACAGACAGAGGCAGACACTGAGACAGAGAGAGACAGAGAGAGACAGAGAGAGAGAGACAGAGAGAGAGAGACAGAGAGAGAGAGAAACAGAGAGAACTCGAACTCGAACTCGAAAACTTTATTCACAAAAAGGCCATTGGCCCACACATGAAGGGGGGTTGCCTAGCTGCTTAGTATTTTGGTGTGGGGAAAAAACAACAACAACCCAATATCAACAAATAAAATGACTGTATAAAAAAGTCAGATACACAAATATGACCTACGACAACAAAATATCTCTTATTCTGAAAGCTTTACACAAATATAAAGTTAGGCTACGCACAACCTCAGGCTGACTTGACGCCATGAGTAAACAAAGTCGAAAAGAATTAGGCTGCCTACTATATTTTACAGGGATTTAATTCTGCCTAATATCCTCTAATACTGGACAGCATAACACAAAATGTACTTCATCCTCAGGTGCTTGCTTACATAATGGACATAGTAACCTGGGGTCATCAACATCATGTTCTCTATATCTGAACTTATGAACATTTAAATCTGATACACCAAGTCTAAACTTTGACATAATTCTTTTCGAAGAGAAACAGAGAGAGAGACAGACAGAGAGAGAGAGAGACAGAGAGAGAAGGGGGAAATGGGGCGGGGAGAAGAGAGAGAGACAAAGAGAGAAAGACAGACAGAGAGAGGCAGAAATAGAGAATAGAAAGACAGAGAAAGAACGAGAGAGACAGAGAGACAGAGACAGAGAGACAGAGGGACAGACAAAGAAAGACGGACAGATGTAGACAGATACAAAAAAGAATGATAAATAGAGAGACAGAGAGAGAAAGAGAAAAAAAGGCAGACAGAAAAAGAGAGACAGACAGACATGTACAGACGTAGACAGACAGACAAACAGGAACTGAATCAGAGACAGCGAAAAGGACACAGAGAAAGAGAGGTAGAAAAACAGACAGTGAGAAACAAAGAGGCAGAAAGAGACAAAGAAAAGGAGAGACAGACAGACAAATAGACAGACAGACAGAGAAAGAAAGAATAAGAGAGAAACAGAGATACAGAGACACGAAGAGAGAGAGAGAGAGAGAGAGAGAGAGAGAGAGAGAGAGAGAGAGAGAGAGAGAGAGAGAGAGAGAGAGAGAGAGAGAGAGAGAGAGAGAGAGAGATACAGATACAGATACAGATACAGATACAGATACAGAGAG
>CM060320.1:43516929-43524429 GCA_030674155.1 Stramonita haemastoma | reverse complement strand
AGGGGATTCTGTTTATATACTGACAGGGGCCCTGGCATCCGCACAGGGGGGGGGGGGGGGGGGGAGCCAGGTTCAATCGAGTTCATGTTGTTATAGCCTAGCCGACCCGCAAGAATCATAAATCAGTGCGGCGGACATAACTAGGTACACAAATAAAGGTAATTCCCCCATCCAACTTTACCTCAACATCAGTGTTCAAAGCGGGGTGGACCCATCGACCCACAGAGAACTGACCAGTTGATGGTTTTCCACACGACATACTCCACTGCTTTTGTACTTAGAAATACCTATTCGATGTGTTAGGTGAACATATTGTAACGAATATATCACTTTCAGTCACGGCAGATCTCTCTGGGTCAAATTCCGGGCTGCTCTGCCTGGGGAAAACGCGTGCGTTGTGGCTTGAGAGGTAGGTCTTCGCATCTGCAAACACACACACACACACCCACGCGCGCGCGCGCGCGCGCACACACACACCACACACACACACGGTGTACACACACACGCGCGCACACACACAAACACACACACGTGTGTACACACATACGCGCGCGCAATTAGACACACACACACACACACACACACACACACACACACAATATATATATATATATATATATATATATATATATATATATATATATATATATATATATAATCGAGGGTTACCTGCCAGAAGCGGCTATCGCGGTTCGACGTAGTTTCGAGAAAATAGCGTTTGAAAGTTTCACATCGCTGTGGGCTTTGTGCCTTTTATGCTGTATCCTTTAGCCTGTGAGAATTATTTTGTCATATATTCGCCTTTCATATCTGAAGTTTCGATGGCAACAAGTATTATTTTTATTGAATAACACCTTCTTGTTCAACCACAGTAGGAGCTAGCCAAGTTGGAAAGATGATAAGTGAAACGAAACTAGCCCGCCCTGATTGCCGAACCTGCAAAGGGCGGCACAGGCATTGCGCTGTGGCGGGAAAGTAAAATTAACTTAGGATGCTACTAACTAAGGATAATTAACTAAGGATGTCTACTTGAAGTGTGTTTGACAAGCCTCCAGCCTGCCAGCTGCTGTACCGCCGGAAGCGGCGACTTGGCGTCGGGCAATTACCGTGGGGAGGGCTGGACAGCTCTGGGACCATGAAATGTGGTTTAAATCTTTGTTACCATCGTTTTACATCACTGACTGTATAAATTAGGGACCGCGAGAAGCGGCTATTTCAGAAAATATTTAAACAAAATTTGCTCTCAGATAACACAGGAGATCAAGAAGCAATATCTATGAACCCCAAAACACATACATAAGTCTATCACTTTATATTTCCGATTTTTTAAACTCTGAGAAAGAAGGTTGACTCTCTCTCTCTCTCTCTCTCTCTCTCTCTCTCTCTCTCTCTCTCTCTCTCTCTCTCTCTCTCTCTCTCCCATCTCTCCAATTTTATGTTTGTTTAACAAATCTGTCTATGCAAATATTTGTAAGTTCATATTATTTGTTTGATGTCATATTTTCTTTCTTAGTCTATTATGTTTGCTGTTATATCAGTTTTTCTATTGCCTTGATTTCGTTTATTCCGATTTAAATCGAGATGCAATTATTCTTTGTTTTCCATCGGTGATTATCTCTTACTCCATACTCACAAACACAAACACATACACACACACACACACGCTACACACACACCACTACCACACACACACACACACTCACACACACACACACGACACACACCACACACACACGCACACACACATACAAACACAAACCATACACAAACATACACACATGCACACCACACACACCACACACACCACACACACCACCGCACACTCACAAACACACACGCACACCACACACACACACACACACACACACACACACACACACACACTATACACACATACACATACATATACACACAAACACACACACACGCATGCACGCACACACGCACGTGCACACATGCAGGTAGGTACGCACACAGTGTAACTAAGACCATTTATTAGCTAATTACACAACAACCCCCCCCCCCCTTATTTACCTGATAGGAGAGGCAGGTTGAGATGAACAGAGGGGTGGGGGGATTATCTCCTAGGATACTTGTGGACACTTATGCCATCTTTAGCTACTTGACGTGTTTAGGCTAGGCTTGCCACACCCCAGCACAGGAAACAGCAGGGCTTAACTCTGGGCTTGCCACTTCCTTTGACATCACCTCCACTGGCCTCTCAACATTGACAGGAGGAAATGCCAGCTGCCTCATCTCTAAGTGATGGGTTAGAATGGGACCTAGGTATACCTAGGTGATGTGTTAAAAGGCTGTGTCAAATTAGGCTAGCAGTTGAATCAACTCTCTGATGGAGAGAAACTAACAAGAAAACAATAATCCCTCTTTAAAACCTCTGACCTAAGCAACTTACACTGTCCAGCCACGTGGAACACTTCCTTTCTATGATTATGCACACGCACACACACACGCGCGCGCACACACGCAAGAACACACACAAGAACACACACAACACACTTTTCATAGATTCTTTTTTTATGTCTTAAATAATGGTATTGGTGACATTGTAACAGATATAAGCTGTTTATTTCACACTATATGATTAAAAAAACAACAACTTTAAATGTGTGCATGCGCGTACGTGTATACGTGCTGTGTGGACGAGGGAGCGAACGCGCGCGCGCGCGGTGTGTGTACTTGTGTCTTTTGAGTGTTTTTTTTTTATTTGGTTGTTTTTGTTATTGTTGTTGCTTGTATTATCTATAGGCATATTTTATTTTAAGGCTGTTGAAATCATGTTAGTTAATGTTGGTGAATTGTTTTGGGGGGTTCTCTTTTTTTTCTTTTTTCTTTGGTTTGTTAGGGGGGTTTTGTTTGTTTGTTTTCTTTCTTTAGATAGATGGCTTGATGAAAAAAAGCAAATCAAAGCTTATTCAATGTACCATCTGGAAATAAAAATTCGATTTGATTTGATTTGACACACACATACAGTCGAAATGTATAGAAACAGAAAAAAAGCAATCACAAAACAGATTTCTTTTTCAAATGCAGTGCTTTTGTTTACTCAAATGCGCTTTGTCCTTTAAACAAAAAGAAACAACCGCCATCATTACTCACACACATTAACAGTCTGGCTAACCAACATCCCAGACAGAGCTAAATGCTTTATCACACACACACACACACACACAAATATATATATATATATATATATATATATATATTTTATTATATATATATATATTGATATATTTATTATATTGATATATTTATATGTATATTAATATATATATTTTTTTTAAAGGCCTCAGTTGCATGCAGATCATGAAGCACAATCTTTTTGTTAATTATGTTTTATGTCTTTTTTTCTCTCTTTTTGTGTGGGTGCTCTACACGTCTTTCTTCATTGGCCAAAAAAACAACAACCACCCAACAAACAAAAACTAATAACTAAATAATTTTCAGTCTTACACACACACACACACACACACACACACACACACACACACACACACACACACACACACACACACACACACACACACACACTATAGCCTAAATGTTAGAACATTGCGCTCGCAATCTTTCAACCGGGTTCGAATGCCGTTCGAGGGGATTTTTCCCCTGGAGTTAACATCAGTGCTGACTCCACTCTCTCCAAAATCCTTCGGATGAGACTAGAAACCAAGGCCCCGTGTGCGAGCGCACACAGAGCATCTTGCGCACACTTTAAATCCTGTTCCGCTTTTCGGAAAAGTAGGTCTTTGCGTGGGGGGTGGGGGGACAGATGAGAAAATTGAAAAAACTGCATACACACGACGGAGACGGAATGTAAAAAAGAAAAGCACACGATTTATTCCATTATCCTGATATAAAAGAATAAATGAATGAATGAATAGACACGCTTCCTTCGGATGAAACTTTAGTCCTGTGTGCGAACGCACGTAGAAGGTTGTTGCTCACTTGTTGAAACCCGTTCCTCTTTCGGAAGAGTAGGCCATTGTGTGCCCATGGGAACGGATGACATTTACAAAACTGCATACACATGAGAACTGGATGTAAAAAATGCCCAGAGTGTTTATTTCTTTATCCTTGAAATAAAAGAATTTTTGAAAATTCGCACGCTATCTTTATGCTTTAGGGGAAAACCCAACCAACCAACAAACAAAAGTTAAAAAAAAAAAAAACAAACAACAAAAAAAAAAACCAGCCCTCATGTTGAAAGGTAATACCGTTATTATTATATAAGTGCAACTAAAAATAAGCCATACCATATTTTCATTCTACTGAGATCAATCATGATCACATAATCAAATTGATCTAGATAGAGGGAAACAAAATTGTAGGTAGCATTGGGGCCAGATTACTTCTTAACATACTTTGTAAGATTTTTTTAAATCTTTAAAAAAAAATTTAAATTTTTTGTGATAAAGGAAGAAAAAAAACCTATTTCACAAAAAACAACAAATAAATAAAATCAAATGACAAAGTAATTTTCTGTTAACATTACTGGCCATCACATCAATACCAAAATAGTTTCTCCATAGATCACTTAATTAATCCAGTTTTCAAAAAGAATAAATGATATATACACACACACTAAATATATATATATATATATATATATATATATATATATATATTTTATATATATATATATATATATTATATATATATCCGCTGTAGTCTAGTGGTTAGGGCGTTGGACTCGTAATCTAAAGGTTGCGGGTTCGATCCCAGCTTTCGGCTATGGCTTTGTGCCCTTGGAAAAGGCACTTTACGGCTATTTTCTCACCCCACCCAGGTGTAAAAGGGGTACCAACCTTGTGTTGGGGGTTAAACCTGCGATAGACTAGCGTCCTATCCAGGGGGGGAGTCTATGACTCTCAGTCGCTTAACGCCACAGAAACCGGTGCTTGATGAGCCTTAGGCTCGGGACAGACTTTAACTAACTAACTAACTAACTAACTATATATTATATTATTTTTTTTAAAGGCCTCAGTTGCATGCAGATCGTGGAGCACCATCTTTCCTTTTTTTTTTATTTCTTTGTTCTCTTGTATGTGGGTGCTCTACACGTCTTTCTTCATTGGCAAAAAACAAAAAACACAACAAAAAACCCTAAATAATTTTCAATCTTTGTAACATTACACACCGTCATAGCAAGACAAAATTGTTTCTTGAGCACATCAGTCAATCCAGCTTTACACAAAAAAATATAACAAAGCACACACAAATATTACATATGAAACCCCAACAAATAAATCGCAAAATAGCATTTTAGTTTTAACATTACTGGCCATCACAGCAAGACCACAAATTTTCTTTAATAAATCAATGAATCCACCTTTAAGAAAATAACACACACACACACACACACACACACACACACACACACACACACACACACACACACACAGATCCGGATGAGACTACAAACCGAGGTCACATGTGTGAACGCACGCAGAACATCTTCCGCACACATTTAAACCCGTTCTGCTTTTCGGATGAATAGGCCATTGTGTGTCAGTGGGAGCAGATGACAAAAATTTTCTAAACTGCATAAACACGGGGGCTGGATGCAAAAAAGCACACGAGTGCTTATTTCATTATCTTCGAAATAAAACCACACACACACACCGCGCGCGCGCACACGCACACACACACACACGCGCGCACACACACACACACATATATTCATTATTATTATTTATTTTTATTTTTAAGGCCTCAGTTGCATGCAGATCATGGAGCACCATCTTTTTCATAGGCGCTTCACACGTCTCTTCATTGGCAACCCCCCCCAAAAAACCCCTAAAAAAAGCAACAACAAAAAAGGAAAAATGTGCCCCTTTCCCTTCCCTTCTCCCTGTCATCCATGAACCCGAGTCAGCACTTCTCTTACCTACATCCAGAGCACTAACTGCCCCAGTGTGAATTGCTGCCTGTGTCTATTCATGTTCAGCGGCAGTGAACAGTCGGCTGGGTTTATGTTGCTCCAGTGTGTGCTGCTGCTGCATGCGTTTCTACACGTGTAAACGAGTGATATACATTTGTCTGGGTTTATGTTCGATTTATTCTTTTATATCGAGGATAATGGGATAAGCACTCTTGCGCTTTTTTACATCCAGTCCCCGTGTGTATGCAGTTTTGTAAATTCGTCATCTGTTCCCACCGGCACACGATGGCCTACTCTTACGAAAAGCGGAACAGGATTTAACCTGTGCGCAAGATGTTCTGCGTGCGTTCGCACACGGGGCCTCGGTTTAAAGTCTCATCCGAAGGACTTGTGGGGAGAGTGGAGTCAGCACTGATGTTAACTCCAGGAGAAAAATCTCCTCGACCAGATTCGAACCCGGGTCTTCAAATTGCCAGCGCAATGTTCTGACCACTAGACTATCCGTCCCCCATCCGTTTGCTCTAGTGTGTTAGTGGTAGTGTTAAGTTTTTATCCTTTAATTCTTTTTTTCTGGCTTTTGCTGCATGCCTTCCTGACAATTTTGTGCCTTTGTTTTTCCTGGGCCTAGTTGGTTTTTTTCGGGGAGAGGGGGGGGGGGGGGGGGGGGGGCAATCACACTTGTATTCATTTCACAACCTTATGCTCTCGAAATTCATTCAGCGGGTATTGCAGCGTGGTCACTACAAATAAAGATGACTATTTCCTGACCTAACATCACTTGTTACAGGACTATATCAGACTTCATTTTTAAACAGATCATCTGAATGCATTCAGGGAAAATAGAGCTAGAGATGACCTGATATCAGGGACTGTATATAACAAGGTTCACAATGGGACTATGAATTAAATGCATTTGGACAAATACATCATTTGAATTCACAAAAACAGCGCCAAAAAAACCTCTGGAGTTTTGCAAACACTAAAAAAATCATTTCAAAGCCATTATCCAATCAGAAAATTGGGGAAACAAGCCCTCAAATAATCTATAGCCCAGCTTATATCAAACCATCTAAGGATTAAAAAAAACACTATACAGCTTTATAATCATACCACCAGAATAAAACGAGAGGAAACTCGTAATTTATAACTAATAAACCTAACAAAATTATCAGGGCACCCAAGCACTTTTCAACGGATTGATGAAATAGAAAAAAGGAAAACTTTTTTATTTATTTATTTTTTTTTGATCATTCATTTGATTATGAAAACTTTTGAAATTGAAAAAAGAAATCTGTTTATATCAATAATTATTATAAGAGTATCTTTAATATTTTTTTCAACACCTTTATAAGAAAAAAAATCTTGAAAGAAACCTATGTATATAAACAAAGTTAATAGAAAATTTTGGAACATTACATGGTGATCAACTCTTCAGTATAAAGGGAGGAACCTTATTTCATGACACCAACTCAATAGGAATGAAAGTTAATACTTCATATCAACTAGTTCAATAGGAAGGGAAAAGCTTCATACAACACCAACATACTACACAGGGAAGAACTGTAAACCTTGAAAAGAACTAGATTAATCTGAATCAAAAT
>CM060320.1:43502792-43516829 GCA_030674155.1 Stramonita haemastoma | reverse complement strand
TGCTGCTCCACATATCTTTCTATAAAAAAGACAAAGGCAAAAACATGATGTTCAAAATCCCACATTTTGCTTTCCCAGCTGTTCAAGTGGTCCACACTGCATGCGATGTCAGGCCCTTTGAAATGGCAAGAGAAAAAAAAAAAAGAAAAAAAAAGAAAGAAAAAAATCAACTCACCCGGGGAAATCGGAACAGAGACACCCATTTGCACGTGTGTGTTGTGTCCCCTAAATGTGTTTTTCTGTCCCTAGCTGGAGTAAACCTTCAATTGCAAAAACCTGGTCTTAACAATGTAACTGGAAATTTTTCTAAACTGCCGGGCACTTCGTTTTTTCTATCAATACACTTGAAAAAACCCCCCCCAAAAAGATGGCCATAAAAAGATACTTTATATAAGATAAAAGCTATGTCGAACTGCAAACCAAAACGTTTACAAGACTCCTTGACTTACCAGGACAATCTGTTGTTCTACTGATATGCACGTTCACAATAAAATTTCAGATTTAGATTCGTTTTTTTGTAATTTGCAGTCTGTGCATTGACAGCCCATCTGGTAAAGGAAAGGGGAGGTTGTTTTTAAAACCCAGGGAGAAGTTTTACCTCTCTTGAGCATATTCTTTTTAGGATATAGAGCACTTAACGACACAACACATGCACAACAATGTTCTTCAAGGTATTGTTCACTACTTGCAATGTTTTAGGGTTTGGGTTTTTCTTTAAACAAAGGCTTATTTTGGGTGGTGGATGTGTAGGCTACTTTCAGCAATGTTCCTGCTGACTGTTTCTCTGTCTGTCTCTGTCTCATACATATCAGAGCATATTATGCATGTATTCATGGGGGGGGGGGGGGGGGGGGGGGGGGCGTGGGAGCGTGGTGTTGTGTGTTTGCGCACATATGTGTGTACATGTGTTGTTATGACAGTACCCGTCAGTACAACATGACAATTTATGTGATGAAGAGGAAAAATGAATTAAAAAAATTAATGATGCTGAAGCAGATCTCTTAGAAAACAAAACCACTCAAACAAAGAAACCAGATCTTAGGTGTATTAAAGAAATGACTGCATCTTAGGCCCAGTGCATTCGTTTGTATCTACACCTACACCTCGTATCATGTTTAAGAGCACATTGCCCAGAATACCTACAGGCATACTGGTCATACGTCTGAAAGTGCGCCCATAAATGATCCTCATCATTATCATGTTGCTTTGAACTTTTGGACTGCAGTGCTATTCTATTTTTTGTGTGTTGGTGTGGCAACTGCCCTGGCTGAGCTGTGCTGTGGTGCATCAATTGTATATTTTCATTGTTATTATGTGTAATACTATGTATTGTTGCCTACACTTTACCAGCTTTGGTTCCAACAGACTTGCTAGATTCAAGCCCGGCTGTTCTCTTTGTGGCTGTGGTATCACCACAAGAACAGCACCACCCATATTAAAGATGTTAGTAAAGTGTTATGCCTACAGTAGAAAACTCTCTTGGTGCCGTGGGCTCTGTTAGTGCACAAAAGTTGGGGTAGGATGGGACTCCAACCGGCCTTTTGTCACATCTTATTTATCTGCCCCTTATTTTTGAGGGTGTGTATGGGAAGGCACCCTGTATTTGTGACACTGCACCACATAAGGAGTCGCATTGCATCAGATGTCAGTTTTTGTATGTTAATAAAATGGCTATACAATACCAAAAAACAAATTGAAAATCGGACAGTTCTATCAAGTTATTACAACTGCAGGAAATGGCAAAATGAGAAATTGACAAGTTAGTAGGTGGCCAGAATGAGGACTTGGCTATTTTCAAAACACGTTTAAAGAGAACAGGAAACAAAATTATGACGATATTTCACTTCAGTGTAAAAATAAGTGCTAGAGTTTTATAATCAATAAAAATCTCAAAATCCACAACCTCACCCCACCTGACCAAAATGTCCCCTAGCAGAAAAGTGGGTTATGTGGTAAGCGACTCATTTCGTGGTGCGTCACATTTGTGTTAGCCTTTTTTGTGTGTGGCCATGGCCCTGCACTGTGTTGTGATGCATCATATTGTAGATTATGATTAATATTATGTGTTGTTGCGCAAACTGGACCAGCATTTGTTCCCACAGACATGCTGTATTCGCCAAGCAGTTCTTAATATTGTGTGTTATACTATGTGTTGTTGCGCAAACTGGACCAGCATTTGGGAAGACTGGACCAGCATTTGTTCCCACAGACTGTATTCGCCAGGCAGTTCTCTTTGGGGCTGTAGTATCGCTACGAAAGCAGCGCCACTCATATCAAAGATTCTAGTAAAGTCCACAGGTGCTCTTCTCACCTGCAACAGGTACATAAGGTTTTGATGACCTCTATGTACAAGATATGTATTTTGTTTGCATAAGGGACCTGGGTTTAATATAGCATCATTTAGAGGACTTCATAAGAACTTGGGTCAGGATCATTTGAAATGCATTACATTATATGCATGGTATTGCATTGCACTGAATGCATTTCCATATTTTGTATTGTATCATACTGTAGTTTGTTTTATGTTGTATTGTAATACAGTATATTGTACTGTTGACCACTTGCAGTCAGGCAGACCTGGAGCTGATCATTCTTTTTATATGTATATCTGAGTGAACATATTTGATGTCCAATCTCTGTACCTGAGAAACACGGCATAATTATACAGTTTGGGATGTGATTTTTATACAGAGGTTGTGTTAACTACATTTCACTGTGAAGAAGTGCATGCAATAGAATGTTTTCAACCACTACCCAAGAAAACAGAGCATCGACAATTCACAGGTGTGTCTCTAAATAGAAACACGAGGCTCTGATTGTCGCCCCTGATCACATGGGAGATAATCTACTTACCACCCCATCACACACGCACAACACACACACACACACACACACACACACACACACACACACACACACACACATATATATATGTGTGTGTGTGTGTGTGTGTGTGTGGTGTGTGTGTGTGTGTGTGGCTGATAGTATGGCTGGCGTATGTGTGTGTGTGTGCGCGCGTGCGTGTGCATGTGTGAGTGTGTATGTGCTTGTGTGTGTACACGTTGCTCGTATTCGCGTTCCAGTTATGTGTGCATGTTATGTATACACATGTGTGATTTGTGGTGTGTGTGGTGTTTGTGCATACTACAGCGACTTCAATGTTTATAGTGAACGCTTGTATAATTTTTCTTATCTGTTCGCCGTGTGTGTGTGTGTGTTGAGTGTATGTGTGTGCGTGTGTACGTGTGTGTGCGTGTATATGTGTGCTGTGAATATGTGTGCGTGAATATGTGTGCGTTCATGCCTGTGTGTATGTGTGTGTATGAGTTAGTGTGTGTGTGTGCGTGGTGCGTGCGTGTGTGTGTGTGTGTGTGTGTGTGTGTGGTGTGTGTGTGTGTGTGTGTGTGTGTGTGTGTGGGTGGGAGTGGTGTGTGTGTTAGTGTGTGTGTTAGTGTGTGTGCGTGCACCTTTGACTGTCTCTGCATATGATACAAGAACTAAAACGAACAAAGAAAGAAAGAAACAACAACAACAAAAATCACCTCCACCCCCTTAAATGATAAAGAATCTGAAAGAACCCAACTTCACCTCCAATAGTTTCATCTGTCCCTTGTCAGTCCTAAACCTAACTGCAAACCCACATGCATTTGTTTATCATGGAAAAGGAACTGAACAACTCAAACTAAAACAAGAAAAAATACAAAAATTTGCCAAGAAAGCTTCTTACTAAATTGTTATTTCATTTCCAGCATAATCGCATTATTAAGCAATATTTTGTCCAAATGACATTAATTCAAACGTTATATTGCGCAAATTGCACACTGTAACGATGAGTACTATTATATTTCGACTTTTGTTTGTATAAACAAGAACTTAAACAAACTATGGTATTAAAAGTCCTTAATTTTAAACATTACCAGCAGTCTTCTTCCTGTGCACACGCAGATGAAAATGGAAGTCTAAAAAATTATGTCTCCCTGTATAGTTCCTCTGTAAGCAGGATGTTGCTGTCACATCCCTCTATTATTAGATTAGAGACTAGGATTTACAGAACCCCCATCTTTCGCAATCGCCAGCAGTAATCATGTACAATTGGTCGGTTTGTGCAGGGTCAAAACAATGTAGCCTGTAGCCACTTTGCCTCTACCTGCTTCAATCATCCCCAGATAGACATTTTGGGGAGGAAAATTGAAATCAGAAGTAGATGAATTTGCATTGCCAGTAGCGGCTATCGTGTTCTGGGCATTCCAGGCAGGGTTGGGATGGGTGAGAACTTTGATAAACTGAAATGTTTTTTTGTAAATAACTACTTAAAAATCAATCACAGCCACATGGTATATATATACTCCCCGAAAAAAAGCTATTTCCTGTTTGTGCTACTCTTTGAGAGTGACATTTCTGGGTTTTTTTTGGCTAGAGCACTTTTGCCAGGGACAACTTTCGTAATGACGCGGGTTCTTTTACGTGCGCCAGTATCATCATACTTATACATGGGAGCTTAGTTTAATGTTTCAGCTGAAAGACTAGCAATGAGGATGGTATTCTCGCTATGTAGACGGGTAAGCTACCCTAGACCACTAGTGTTGGGTATCGTTATTTTCAAGTTGTGTACCTTTTTGCTTCTTTGGAGAAAAATTGTTCATATTTTCGTTATTTGATATTGAATACCTTGCCTTCTGGGTTGTTTAAATAATTAATGAATCTTCTTTTGATGAGGAGAATCTGTGTTTGACTGCCTCTTTCCTCTCCTAGTTTGTGCGCGTGCGCGTGTGTTTGTGTTTGTGCATGTGTGCGTTTGTGTATATGTGTGTGTTTCGGAGTGCATGTGTGTGTGCTTGTTTGCGTAGGTACACATACATGTGTGTGTATTTCGGAGTGTGTGTGTATTTATTCGGAGTGTGTGTGTGTGTGTGTGTGTGTGTGTGTGTGTGTGTGTGTGTGTGTGTGTGTGTGTGTGTGTGTGTGTGTTTTGCATTTGTATTTTGTACCACTTTATGTCACAGCAAATTTTTCTGCGTGAATGTGTGTGTGTGCGTGCGCGCGTGTGTGTGTGTGTGTGTGTGTTTGTGTGTGTGTGTCTGTCACAGCAGATTTTTCTGCGTGAATGTGTGTGTGTGTGTGTGTGTTTGCGCGCGCGCGTGTGTGATTGTATGTGTGTTTCGTAGTGTGTATACATGTGTGTGTGCGCTCACGCACGCGCATGTGTATGTGTTGTGTGTTTGCATACGTGACCCTATTGTGTGTGTAGGGGGAGGGCGGGGGAGTCGAAAATGATTGAATCTGAGCTTTTGAACCTGGTGCACAGGGTGACAAGTGCAGTTGATAAAAGCCTTGGCTAATCTCCTATAACGAGATAGGCCCACGAGTAAGTGGCTTACGGTAAGGATCAATAAATCCCAGTGTGGGAGGTTGGGGAAGCATTCCAAATTAGCGGAGGCAATGAGTGTAAAGTCCTAGCGGTTTAAATCCGGAGTCAAATATGTGGTAAGTGCTCTGATGAATGAAGTCATCTACAAAGGGAAGGGAGAAGGAGGAGAAAAAGGAAGGAGGAAAAGGAAGGAGGAGGAGGAGAAGGAGAAGGAGGAGGAGGAGAAGAAGGAGGAGGAGGAGGAGGAGGAGGAGGAGGAGGAGGAGGAGAGAGAAGAAAGAAGAAGAAGAAGAAGAAGAAGAAGAAGAAGAAGAAGAAGAAGAAGAAAAGCAAAGAAGAAGAAGAAGAAGAAGAAGAAGAAGAAGAAGAAGAAGAAGAAGAGAAGAAGAAGGAAGGAGGAGGAGGAGGAGGGGGGGGAGGAGGAGGAGGAGCAGGAGGAGGAGGAGGAACAGAAAAGAAACAAGCAAGCAAATTTGACAAAATTACACTATCAATTTAAAAAAAGAGCAAAGATTAGTCTCCCCCCCCCCCCCCCTCCGTTCACCCTATTCCCTAAAACCCACGACAAGGGAAACAAATAAAACTATACAAGATAAACTGTAAACAGACAGACAACAAACAGACTGTTAAGTCTTTCGGATGAGATTATAAACCGAGGCCCCATGTGCTAACGCGAGCAGAACATCTTGCGCACACATTAAATCCTGTTCCTCTTTTCGTAAGAGTAGGCCGTCGTGTGCCGGTGGGAGCAAATGACATTTACAAAACTGCATACACACGGGGACTGGATGTAAAAAAGCATATGATTGCTTAGTCCATTATCCTCGATATAAAAGAACAAATGAATATATAAGTGAATAAAAAATAAGCGGTGACACAGATAATAAAAAAAACATCCCAAAACAACCAAACAAAATTAATTGATCCCTCAAGTCGGAAAAAGCCACCTGAATGGTGCATTAACAACGGTTGCATTCGCAAAATTTGACCATTGAGTGAACCTCGGAGCTTTAGCCAATGGCCAAAGAAAAAAAATCAAGATTGCAGAAAGTAACAACAAAATGCCGTTAAAGCCCTTTATATATAAAAAAAAGTATTTCTGTTTCTTATTATTATTCATTTACTTCTTTCTTTCTTTCTTCATTCATTAACTTTTGCATTTTTTAGCAAAAATGTCAAGGTCTTTTAACCCCCCCCCCCCACTTAAAACGACAAAATCTTAATGAAGAAAATCGTTGTGTGTGTCTGTGTGTGTAGGTGTGTGTGTAGGTGTGTGTGTATATGTGTGTGTGTGTGTTGTGTGTGTGTGTGTGTGTGTGTGTGTGTGTGTGTGTGTGTGTGTGTGTGTGTGTGTGTGTGTGTGTGTGTGTGTGTTCTGCCGCTCTCTAACTTAGCAATAAACACCTCAACAACCTTTTGCCAAGGGCAACGACCTCTGACAAAGTCTTTGAGATGTCGAAACATGTGTCAAGTCTTCAGAAAAAAGGGAGACAACGTGTGTGTGTGTGTGTGTGTGTGTGTGTGTGTGTGTGTGTGTGTGTGTGTGTGTGTGTGTGTGTGTGTGTGTGTGTGTGTATGTGTGTGTGTGTGTGTGTGTGTGTGTGTGTGTGTGTGTGTGTGTCTGTGTCTCTGTGTGTGTGTGTGTAATGAGAACCTGCTCAGCCGTGTAACAAGATTGTGACGGGCGTTAAATTTCTTCGCGGTTCTTTACTATCTTGTCCTTTCTGTCTTTACGGTGTGTGATGGCTTCGGGGAGGAAGGGGGGGTGGGGAGTATAACAAGAACAGTGGCTGGTATCTGTTGCTGGAAAGTCTCTTGTGTGTGTGGTTGATAGAAAATTTGTGTGGCTGATGGAAAGTCTGTGTGTGGTTGATGGAAAGTTGTTGTGTGGTTGATGGAAAGTTGTTGTGTGGTTGATGGAAAGTTGTTGTGTGGTTGATGGAAAGTTGTTGTGTGGTTGATGGAAAGTTGTTGTGTGGTTGATGGAAAGTTGTTGTGTGCTTGATAGAAAGTTTGTGTGGTTGTGGAAAGTCTGTGTGTGGTTGATGGAAAGTTGTTGTGGTTGATGGAAAGTTGTTGTGGTTGATGGAAAGTTGTTGTGGTTGATGGAAAGTTGTTGTGTGCTTGATGGAAAGTTGTTGTGTGCTTGATGGAAAGTTGTGTGCTTGATGGAAAGTTGTTGTGTGCTTGATGGAAAGTTGTTGTGTGCTTGGTGGAAAGTTGTGTGCTTGATGGAAAGTTGTTGTGGTTGATGGAAAGTTGTTGTGTGCTTGATGGAAAGTTGTTGTGTGCTTGGTGGAAAGTTGTGTGCTTGATGGAAAGTTGTTGTGTGCTTGATGGAAAGTTGTTGTGTGCTTTGATGTGTGTTGTGTGTGGTTGTGGAAAGTCTGTGTGTGGTTGATGGAAAGTTGTTGTGGTTGATGGAAAGTTGTTGTGGTTGATGGAAAGTTGTTGTGGTTGATGGAAAGTTGTTGTGGTTGATGGAAAGTTGTTGTGGTTGATGGAAAGTTGTTGTGGTTGATGGAAAGTTGTTGTGGTTGATGGAAAGTTGTTGTGGTTGATGGAAAGTTGTTGTGGTTGATGGAAAGTTGTTGTGTGCTTGATGGAAAGTTGTTGTGTGCTTGATGGAAAGTTGGTGTGCTTGATGGAAAGTTGTTGTGTGCTTGATGGAAAGTTGTTGTGTGCTTGGTGGAAAGTTGTGTGCTTGATGGAAAGTTGTTGTGGTTGATGGAAAGTTGTTGTGTGCTTGATGGAAAGTTGTTGTGTGCTTGGTGGAAAGTTGTGTGCTTGATGGAAAGTTGTTTGTGCTTGATGGAAAGTTGTTGTGTGCTTGGTGGAAAGTTGTTGTGCTTGATGGAAAGTTGTTGTGTGCTTGATGGAAAGTTGTTGTGTGGTTGATATAAAGTTTGCGTGGTTGATGGAAAGTCTGTGTGTGGTTGTGGAAAGTTGTTCTGTGGTCGATGGAAAGTTGTGTGGTTGGTGGAAAGTCTGTGTGGTTCGTGGAAAGTCTGTGTGATTGGTGGAAAGTTTGTGTGGTTGAGGAAAAGTCTGTGTGATTGGTGAAAACCTTGTGTGGTTGATGGAAAGTTTGTGTGGTTAGTGGAAGGTTTGTTTGGTCGATGGAAAGTTGCTGTGTGATTGTGGGGAGAGTCAGTTGTTTGGTCCACAAATCACCACCACCACCTCTTCCACCATAGCAACATTAACAACAACAACAAACACAGTCCATGAAGGACAGTAAAACACAATCCTTCTTTAATCTGGCTTGAAATACGGCATTAAAAAATGTATCTGTTTTGTACAATACAAAGGAAGAGTGCTATCAACAACACACTTACCGAATATCTCAACTTATTTTCTATTCTTCGGTTATAACTCCAAGGTTCACCATAACGAGAAGTTGCATACATGACCTTTTTTCAACTATGAAGGTAGCTGCATTCCGACTTCGAGTATGTATATAAGCTGGATACGTTCGTGTTTTCATAACCTATCAAAACGCTGACATAAATTACGGAAACTCAGGTGTGAATGTTTGATCTTTTGCATGTGTATAATAATAATAATACACGAAAGATGTTACAGCACTAGCATGTCTGCACTTAAAGTTAACATGTGAGATGGTAAAAGTCCCCATCCTTAATTCACCAGACGCTGTGGAGATTCGACCCCACGGCTTCATATACCCATGGGATTTAAGTCAAACCACTCTGCTATAGCATCTGTTGAATATCTCAACTTACAGCAAAAAGCCCTGTAATCCTGTACCTCATATTGTGTCATCTGGCCTAATCGTCAAATTTCCACCAAAGTAACATATTTGACGCTTTAAGGCGAATAAAAAAACCAACACTGACGTTTCCTTTTCTTCGTGAACTTTTGTTGACACCCCATTTGCTGGCAAGTTTTAATACCTGGATTATCACATGCTATTTTGGTGGTGTCAGCAGCGATTATTTCATAGATTTTGTTTCTTTTTTTTTATTGTGAGTGTTAAGGTGTTTAAATTGTGTGTGTGTGTGTGTGTGTGTGTGTGTGTGTGTGTGTGTGTGTGTGTGTGTGTGTGTGTGTGTGTGTGTGTGTGTGTGTGTGTGAATGACACAGGTAGAATAGATTATGTTGGTTCTTCATGTGGTTAAGTCGTTCATGTGTGTGTGTGTGTGTGTGTGTGTGTGTGTGTGTGTGTGTGTGTGTGTGTGTGTGTGTGTGTGTGTGTGTGTGTGTGTGTGTGTATGTGTGTGTGTATGTTTGTGTGTATGTGTGTTTGTGTGTGTGTTTGTGTGTGTGTATGTGTGTGTGTGAATTATTTTATTTTGAAGAGCATGGAATAAGCATCCAAATGCTTTTTTAAAAAAATCCAGTGCATGCGGTTTTGTAGATATTGTCATCCGTTCCCAATGGCACAAATGGCTTTCTTTTGCGAAAGGTGGAGCAGGTTTTAAAGTGTGTTCTGTAGAGCCAGAACGGGAGGCCAAAGATTTTTTAAAAATATGTAGATCTGCACCTTCACTGACTCAACAATTCAACAGTTTCTTTGTTGTGTCTGCACACACACACGCACACACACACACACACACACACACACACACACACACACACACACACACACACACACACACACACACACACACACACACACACACACACACACACACAAAAGCAGCCCCCCAAAAGCAAAAATACAACCAACCAACCAACCAACGAAACAAACAAACAAAACAAACAAAATCAAAAACGCAAAAGAAACAAACAAACAAAAACTACAAAAAAACACAAAAATAAATCAACAAAAATCCCAAGACAGACAGACAAGACAGATAGACAGAAAGTCATATTACAGAGAAAGACAGAGAGGGGAGCAAACAGATGGACAGACACAGATAGAAATAGAGAGAGACAAGGAGATATAAAGAAATGGTGAGAGAGACAGAGACAGACAGAAAGATCACAAATGATGGGGATAAAGAGAGACACAGAGACAGATACAGAGAGAAGGAGACAGAAAGAGAGACAGGGACAGAGAGACAGACAGAACTAACGACGGAGAGAGACAGAGACAGAGAAAGACAGAGAGTAAGACAAACAAACACAAAACCCTACCTTTTATTTCATTTTTAAAAAAACATTTTTTTGGGAGTCGAAGAGCAATCATGGTAGGGTTTTTTTTTCTTTCCCAGAGACTCTATCACGCAGGCCCTTCTTCTTGCAGTGACCTCGTGGGGCCCTGGGGACTATTTGCTGCGGAGAGTCTTACTGCGTTATCACCCGCGCCATCTTCCTGTCCCTGCCTGTCCACAATGCCCGAATCGGTCTCTGCCCCTAGGTCACTCAGTTTGTGCCAACTATCACCTCCACGCCCCCCCTCCCCTCTCTCTCCCTCACTCCCACCTCTTTCTTCTTCTTCCCACTAGGCCAAGCTAGGTTTTTGACTAATTCATGTGCATGCACGGAGCAGAGCAGTTAGGACTTTGCACTGTTTGAAATCACGCGCATGCATAAGTTTGAAGTCGGTAGTTGTCTGTTGGGATTTGTGCTGAGTCACTTTTACATTGAGATTAGATTTGTTTGTTTTTTTGTTTTTTTACGAACCAATATGTGAATGAACATTTGAAAAATATATATTTGTGTCTGCAGTTTTGAGTAGTCCCATTTTGTTCTGTTGTTAATTATTTCTGATATTATTCTAAATCATTCCACCATTCAAATAATTTTATTCCCCTCCCCCCCCCCCCCCCCACCCCTTGTTCTGTCCATTCCCATCTTTATAATTATTATTATTGGTATTATTAATAGTAGTAGTAGTATCCACCCCACCAAAAAAGTTTTACAGTGCGCTTTCTTTATTAACTGAGTCATATCTGTGGAATTCTGTTAGAACTTAATGCAAAAAAGGTATTAAACAAGGGAAGAAAAGGAACTGATAAAACAATGAACATAACGAAAAATTATAGCTCATCTGAAAAATAAGTGATTTCATATCTGTGTATGTAAACGTGGTTATTTCTAAGCCTATGAGTCATATAGAGATAGAGACACAGTGACAGAGGCAAAGAGAACACGAGAAAACGCGCAAAACGAAGTATATTGCCACCAAGTCACACTCATGCATTGTGAAGTACAAATTTGGCTCGACAAAGTCTATCAAATTTTGCCATAGACACTCCAGCAAACAGTCTGTTAGATCAGTCAGTTCTCTGAAGCAAATGCTTCTGTTAACAGCAGGCAGGACTTCCCTACACAACCCGAGGTAGAACTGAATCAGGCCTGGGCAACTTTCTGTTTCCCTGAAGCACGCACCTGGCTATCAGTGAGGCGGTTTTGACGTGCTAGAATGGCAAGTTTGACACATTCTTCCTACAGTACATTGTTTTGCTTTTTAAAGTGTAATTAAGGTACTTTTTGTGGGTCAAACACTGAAGAAAATTTGACAAGATTGATAGAGTCTTGATTGCCACCTGTGTCTACCACCACTTTTCAAAATGATTTGTTCTTTTCATCACTTTTTTGCTGAATGTTCACTCACGTGTTAATCAATGGAACTGGAGTTCTGGTTGCCCGTATTTACATAAATAACAATTAACTGTCCTTTTAACTGTAGGTTCAGTGGTCATATAAGTTTTGACAAGACCAAACAAAAACTAGTACTTTTTTATTCATTTATTTGAAGGATAATGTAAACTAAGCAGTCATTTGCTTTTCACATCCAATGTGTGCTACTTTATACATTTTGTCATCTGTTCCTAACGGCACAAGTGGCATGGCCTACTTTTCCAAAAGGCGGAACAGATTTAACCTGTGCGCAAGATGTGCTGTGTGCGTGCAAACATGGGGCCTCAGTTTAAAGTCTCGACCCCAGAGAGAGAGAGAGAGAGAGAGAGAGAGAGAGAGAGAGAGAGAGAGAGAGAGAGAGAGAGAGAGAGAGAGAGAGAGAGAGAGAGAAAGAGAGAGAGAGAGAGAGAGAGAGAGAGAGAGAGAGACAGACAGACAGACAGACAGACAGACAGACAGACAGACAGACAGACAGACAGACAGACAGAGAGGGGGGGGCAAGGCAAGGCAAATTCTTTTATTCGAGGATAATAGATAAGCACACATGTGCTTTTTTACATCCAGTCCCCGCCCTTTTCAGGGATAACATCAAAATAAAAGATATTATACAATAAAACCATACGCAGTACCAAACAACATACAAGAAATAAGTACACTACATATAATAAGGTAAGAGAAATGCGACAGTACACTACATATAATAAGGTAAGAAAGGTGCACTCATTCAGAAGACGAAAATCAGAAGTCACAATAAAATAATTTGGATTATTAAAGAAGAAGAAAAGAAACGCAAAAAAGCAGAACAAAACAAACAAACAAACAAATAAACAAACAAAAAACAAAACAAAACAAAAAAACCAACCAACCAACCAACCAAACAAAAAAACAAACAAAAAAACAACAACAAAAAACAAAACACACACACACACACACACACACACACACACACACACACACACACACACACACACACACACACACACACACACACACACACACACACACACACACACCGCTAATAGATAAAGAGCCTGCAGGAGCCAGCAGGAGAACATTATAATAAACAACTGAAACATCAGAGAGAGAGAGAGAGAGAGAGAGAGAGAGAGAGAGAGAGAGAGAGAGAGAGAGAGAGAGAGAGAGAGAGAGAGAGAGAGAGAGAGATTTCAGACTTCAAACATCCATCTCAGACTTTTACTGTACATCAGCCTTAGGCCACTGCACAAAAGCAAATTAGGCATACGGAGTGGGCATACAACATGAATGTTATAAAATGGATATATAATTATCAGTCTCTGGATAGCATGGCATGAAATAATGTACCATCATCAGTGAGAGAGAGAGAGACTAGACAGAGAGAGACACAGACATATACAGAGTGAAGGAGACAGAGAGAGACACAAACAGAAAAAGAGAGAACTAGAGAATAAAGGCAGCAACACAATTCCCAGTTATCAAGGAAAAGAAAACGAGATGGAGGATGACAGAGAAAGAAGGAACAGAAGGATCCAACAAGAAACTTTGTGAGGAAAGACCCAGATTGCTCCATAATCCCAGCGCTTAACACGATTACGTTCTCTGTCAAGCTGGGACAACTCTATCCTGTCAGCTTGTACATGCCTTGTTCATAAATTATCTCCCCCTTCCCATTTTTCACACCGTTACCATCACACCATTAGCAACACCTGCTCCATCATCTTGTCCTGCCGTGTCACGTTTTCGAGTCTGTGTAACACAGTCACATAATTATAGAGTCATGGAGACTCTATAGTGTCACAATGGAGGAAAAAGGTGGGAAAATCTTTATTCAAGGCGTGTGTGTAGTGTGTGTGTGTGTGTGTGTGTGTGTGTGTGTGTGTGTGTGTGTGTGTGTGTGTGTGTGTGTGTGTGTGTGTGTGTGTGTAGTGTGTGTGTGTGTTTGTGTATGTGTATGTGTGTGTAACACAATCAGTCACATAATAAGTATAGTAATGTAGATACTAGTGTCACAATGGAGGAAATGGTGGGAAAATATTTATTCAATGTGTGTGTGTGTGTGTGTGTGTGTGTGGGTGTGTGTGTGTGTGGTGTGTGGTGTGTGTGTAGTGTGTGTAGTGTGTGTGTGTCTGTAGTGTGTGTGT
>CM060320.1:43477792-43500292 GCA_030674155.1 Stramonita haemastoma | reverse complement strand
ATTAAGCTGGGTCCTGTCCTTTAGAGCGAAAACTCCTGTTCTTACTGAATGGCTGAGGTGTTTGTTGTGTTTATTAATGTTGCCACGTCACCCATGGCGTCCCTAACCGTCTACAAGGCTTTAGGGATACGTGACGTAGCTGCTTTCTTCGTGCTTCTAACTCAGATGATATTTATCATTGATGAAACGAGTGAATAATGACAAAACAGCAGTAATAACACCAACGCCTGCAGCAATGGCATTAAGAGCAACAGCCATAACACCAGCAATATCAACAACATCATGATCCTCACCAGAAATGCAGTGTTAATAAGAAAATTGATGTTTGTTGACTGTACTTTTGATTAACACATAATATAATCGAGTAGACAGAAGGTACTAACTAGTATGGAATGAAAAGAAAATCAAGGAATTTTTCATTCTTATGATATTCTGTTGGATTATGCTAGGAATGGATACCAAGGAGGGTTGGGATACTCAAGGAATGAATCATAGTTGGATGATGGGTCTTTCACGCACATAGCGACAAAAGGAAGAGACATGTGTTCAATCCTCTTGAAGTGGGGTTTGTGTGACATCACCTGCAACACTCGCATTTTCAATGGGGAAAATGTGTACAATTTTCTCTTCCACTTTAGAAAGATATAGTAAAATGTAAATGTAAATATGTCCCATAACCTATGTTGTCGTAGGGGAGCGAGGCAGAGATCTCAGCTTCCCTGGGAGGCCAGCGTGTTGAGGGCGGCGCCCACCTCCTCTCCCTCGCTGCTTTACCTTCCTTGACCCTAAAGAGGGCAGGTACCCACTGACAGCTGGGTGAACTCGGCGACAGAACTGAAACCAAGGCGCGCAAACGTCACCCATATACTTGGTAACCAGCTTAATGCTGATTAATCTTAGCTTAAGGACAGCGAGTGCTCTGACTACTGAGCTTACACAATGATATGAATTCTATATTTTACCTGGGTAGTGTCAACTTTTTCACGTAGGAAAAAGACATGTGGGCATTGCATCTAGAAAACTGGACATACATCTTGGAAAGTAGAGCATAGGAAGAGAATGTTACAAACTGGCATGTTCGTTCTTTTTTTATTTTGCATTCTCAAGTTCTGCGGACGTGATAGTTCAGTGGTCAGAGCACTTTCTTTCCCCAAGATAAGGTTAAGCAGCGTTGAGTGTGGTTACTTCTTGGATGGGTAACCATTTGCGCGCCTTGACTTTAGTAGAGTCCTCCAGGTCACCCAGCTGTAAATGGATACCTGTCCTCTCTAAGGGACAAGGAAGGTAAAGCAGCGAGGGAGAGGAGATGGGCGCCGCCCTCAAGATGCTGCCCCCCCTCCCCCTCGAAAAGCTAAGGTCTCCGACACCTTGTTCCCCAATGACTGCATATGTCATGGGAAAACATTATAAAATTCTGTTCTGGCTGATTATGTGAGCAAGTTACACTTTACTAGCTCCCTGATGAAGACTGTTTTTATACGGAAAAATTTCAACTCCACAACACCCAGGAAATGTTAGTTTAGGACATAACTTCAACAGAGTACTTTACTGCCTACAAGAACAACAAAGTTCTCTCTGGTAGGGCACCCTCAAGAAACACTTAACACTGACAGCTCCACGTAAAGTGCGGGTTATGTGGCTTGTAAGATTACTAGATATTATACACAGGTGACAAAACCCGTGTCTTTTTTATGAGATGGCTGTATGTTAAAATTGTTTTATAGCTTTTCAAAGGTAAATGGAAAAAAACCACAAAGCAGTTCATTCTTCTTTTTATCTTTCAGCTTCATCATCAAGCATTCAAGAATGTACAGGAACGAAGAGAATGGCACACATGCCCATAGCGGGGAGTGTGGCTGTGTATATAGTGGGAATGAAAGACAAAGAGAACACAGATGGAAAACAGGTTGGAGTGGATAGAAAGATCACTCCAGCAGATTCTGAGGTGGGAATTTTCGTTTTCTGGTTCCTCGGTTATATTGAGTTCCAAGGTTCACTAATGGTGACATTGTTTTTTGTGTATGGGACCATATTTTTTATTATCATCATTGTGTAGAAGCGGGGGACGGGATAGCTCAGTGGTCAGAGCGCTCGCTTTCCCCCAGCCAGGTAAGCAGCGTTGAGCGTGGTTGCCAATTGGACCGTTTGCACGCCTTGGCTACAGTGCAGTTCCCCCAGTTCCCCCAGCTGTCAATGGGTACCTGCCCTATTTAGGGTCAGGGAAGGTAAAGCAGCGAGGGAGAGGAGATGGGCGCCGCCCTCAACATGCTGGCCCCTAGAGAAGCAGAGGTCTCTGACGCCTCGCTCCCCTACGACCACACAGAATATGTTTATACCTTATACATAAGGTATTTGTTTATACAGAATTCTACCTTTAGTGTAGAAAGCACATTCTGATATCGGGGTTCCTTCTTCTGCGTTTAAAAAAAAATCATCTGTTTCTTCCGTTACAAAATGGCCTTCTCTTCCAAAAGGTTTCAACGTTATAGCAAGATGTTCTACACGTGTTCGTACATGAAACCTCTTTTTGTAGCCTTATCTGGAAGACGAAGGGGAGTCGGTAAAGTTACCTCCAGGGGAAGAAGTCCCTCAAACAGGCGTTTTGGTGGTGGCTCGAACCCACGCCATCAGATCGAGAGCTAAATAATGCTCTAACCACTAGGCTAATCCACCCTCCTCATCCCTTCCCCTGCTTGTGACAGGAATGAGAGGAGTCTATCAAGGGGATTCTGTGACTGGAGGTTCTGACAAAAAACACCATATGTTTGGGTTACTGCTCCATTAAGTACAAACTGTGGTCCAAGAGCTTTTGGAGACCCTGGACATATTTCCCATCTTCTTTCACGTCACTGCCTGCCTCACTTCTTCACACACACACACACGCACGCGCGCGCGCATGCACACACACACACACGCACACGCATATACGCACGCACGCACGTATGCACACACACACAAGTACACACACGCACATACACACATATAGAAAAAGAAAGAAATTAAATTCCCAGTTGAATTATTGCCAATGACAATTAAAGACGTGTTGGAAAGTCTATCTCTCCAAAAAAATTCCAGAACACGTGACCTTGACAATCTGGATGGAAAAATATTGAACCTTTCTGGTCCTATTATAGCTGAAACACTGACATATCTATATAACTTGTGTATAGATAAAAGCAACATTCCTCTCATATTTAAAAAGGCAAAAGTCATACCAGTCCACAAATCTGGAGATTCTTCTTGTCCTTCAAATTACAGACCAATTTCAATCCTATCGGTCTTATCCAAACCCATTGAAAAACATATCCAAAAATCTTTATATTCCTACTTTGTTAACAACAACCTAATAAATGAAGATCAGTCAGGCTTTCGCAAAAACTATTCTTGTCACACAGCTCTAACTCAACTAACAGACAGTCTCTTACACAACATAAATGAAAATAACTATACAGGCCTAATTTTTGTTGACTTTGAAAAAGCATTTGATGTAATTAATCACTCCCTCCTAGTGCGTAAACTTCACCTATACAAACTAACACCTGAAATAATCAATCTTTTAAAAAGTTTTTTGTTAGATAGACAGCAGTTGGTAACTGCAAATAATCAAACATCAGAATTAGTATCTATTAGATATGGAGTACCACAAGGATCAATATTGGGTCCTCTTTTGTTCTCAATATATGTAAATGACTTACCCTTATTTCTAGATTGTAGCTGTGAAATGTTTGCTGATGACACATCCCTCTATTGTAGTGATACTGACCCCCACAGACTAACACTCAAACTTCAAAACAATATCAACAAATTGATTACTTGGACTCAATTAAACCATATGTCCTTAAATGCTCAAAAAACTAAAAGTATGTACGTACTAGCACGACAAAAGAGGCAAAAAATGAAAAGTAAATTTCAACCTCTGTTGATAGATCAAAAAATCATTGAAGAAGTTGACTCACACAAAATTCTGGGTGTAATTATCGACAATAATCTTACTTGGACTGACCATGTGATGGCACAAGGAAAACGTCTTACAAACAAGGTACGTCAGCTATCAAAAATAAAACACTTTCTAGATAGTCATTCACGCAAACTCTTTTTTTGTGGACACATCTTGCCTATAGTTGACTATGCCTCATCTCTTTGGGACAACTGCAGTGAAACTAATTTGAAATTCATCCATCGATTATATAAAAGAGCGCTAAAACTTGTCCTATTAAAATCAAGCTCCCTAACCATCAATGATTATAAGCTAACAAATATTCTTACATTTCAAAACAGGCTTTATCTCAATAAAGCTCTATTTGTACAAAAAGTTGTCAATGGAAATGCCCCTCCCAAGATCACCAATAGATTCAAAATTAATGAGCACAGGCATAACCATCTACTAACATTTCCGAGACCCAGAAACAATCTTTACAAAACAAGCTTCCTATATTCAGGTAGTGATTTATGGAACAAGCTCCCAAAACATTTAAAATGTATCAAAAATAAAAATCAGTTCAAAAATCAGTTGAAAAATCACTTAATGCGCTTATGCAAAAATGTTTAAGAACTACACATCAATCCAATCAACCATACTTAGAACAGACTAAAGATATTGATACTCTCTGCTAACCCCGAAAAATCTTCACATGTGGCTCACTGTGACTGAAAAAGCTACACTTTGCTTGCTATATATGTATGTGGAAGGGGGAAAAGGTGGAGAAAGGGTTGTTGTTTTTTTGTATTTTTTTTATATATAATTTAATTTTGAACAGGATAGGGAATAAGTGACGTATGTAAACACGTGTATATTCTGCAAATTCACAAGGAGAAAACCAAACCACTGATTTGACGACTGGATTGGAAATTTTTTTTTTTTTTTTTTTTTCCCACTTACCCAGTTTAATAGTTTCAGGATAAATATTTAATTTTTTTATTTTATTAATTATACTAATGAGACTATTAGCACTATTATATTTATATTATTTTGATAAGTGGAAAGGCCTTACTTTTTTGTTCTGGTTGTTGTTGTGTATGTTTTTTGTTGTGTTTTGTTTGTTTTTAGTTTGTTTGTTTGAATGTTTGTTTGTTTGTTTTTGTTCATATGTGTAGGGTTTTTTATTTATGAAATATAATCATAAATCATTATTATAATTCTTCTGGTTGCTGTTTGTGTTTTCCCCCTTCCTCTTGATACCCCCTCCCCACCCGTTCCCACCCCCCCTCCAAATTTTTTTCTTTTTTGAGTGTGTGGGTTTTTTTTGTGTGTGTTTTTTTTGGGGGGGGTTGTGTTTGTTTGTTTGCTTGTTTTTTGTTTGTTTTTTTGCTTTAGTTTTGTTTTGCTTGGTTTTTTTTTTTTCGTTCATTATGTTTGTTTGGTTCTCTGTTGCTTTTGTTTGTTTATTAGTTTTTTGGTTAGTTTGAATGTTTGTTAGTGTATATGTTATTTCCTCTCAGTGGAGATTGGTATTATCATATGTATTGTTGCGTTTGTTTTTCGGGGTTTTATTTTTGTTTTTTTGTTTGTTTGTTTTGTTTTGTTTTGTTTTTTCTTTTCTTCCTCATAACATAAGTATGAATTGAAGTGTGGAGATAATGTAATCTGACATAAGTTGCTTATTGACATTTCATGGATTTTTTAAATTATTTTTATTTATTTATTTATTTATTTATTTATTTTAAGTCTTAAATAATGGTTGGTGACATTGTATTGATATAAGCTGTTGACACCATATGATTTTTTTTTATAAACAATTTTAAATGTGTGCATGCCCATATGTTTGTTATGTTATTCCACTCAGTGGTGATGGGTATTATCATATGGTATTGTTGCTTTAGTTGTTTTTTCTTTTCTTTCCTTCTAATATATAATCCGTGTGGATTGGTTTTTTTGATGTTTTGGTCTGATTGTGTGACATTGTATTGATATAAGCTGTTTGACACCATATGATTAAAAATTTTTTTTATTTTTTTTAAATGTGTGCATGCCCATATGTTTGTTATGTTATTCCACTCAGTGGTGATGGGTATTATCATATGGTATTGTTGCTTTAGTTGTTTTTTCTTTTCTTCCTTCTAATATATAATCCGTGTGGATTGGTTTTTTGATGTTTTGGTTTGATTGTTTGTTTTTTGGTGTGTTTTTATGTGTTTTTTGTTTGTTTGTTTGTTTTTGTTTTTCTTTTGTTTGATTGTATGTTTGTTAGCGTATATGTTATTTCCTCTCAGTGATGATGGGTATTATCATAAGGTATCGTTGTGTTTGTTGTTTTTCCTTATCTTCTTTTAAAAATATAAAGTATGAATTGAAGTATAGAGATATTGTAATCTGACATAAATTGCTTATAGATTTTTTATTATTTTACTTATTTATTTTTAAAATTTGTTGTTGTTGTTGTTGTATTTATTCATTTTTAAAAAAATTTGTTTTATTATTATTATTATTATTATTATTATTATTATTATTATTATTATTATTATTATTATTATTATTATTATCATTACTATTATTATTATTATTATTATTATTATTATTATTATTATTATTATTATTATTATCATTATTATTAAGTCTTAATGTTTTTTGGTTACATTGTAATTGATATAAGCTGGTGTGTGTGTGTGTGTGTGTGTGTGTGTGTGTGTGTGTGTGTGTGTGTGTGGTGTGTGTGTGTGTATTTTTTTGTTGGGTTTTTTTTTTGACACTATATGATTTTTTAAAAAAGACTTTAAATGTGTGCATGTACCTACGAGTATACGAGCTGAGTGGAAGAGCGCAAACCGTGTGTGTGTGTGTGTGTGTGTGTGTGTGTGTGTGTGTGTGTGTGTGTGTGTGTGTGTGTGTGTAGATGCACGTGTGTGTGTGTGTGTGTGTGTGTGTGTGTGTGTGTGTGTGTGTGTGTGTGTGTGTGTACGGGTGTGTGGGTGTATGTGCATATGTGTGTATGGCTTTCGAGTAGATTTTTAAAATATTTTTTTTATTTTTATTTATTTATTTTATTTATTTATTTTATTTATTTTATTTATTTTATTTTCTCTTTTGGTTGTTGTTATAGTAGTTGCTTGTATTATTTATAGGCATAGTTTATTTTAAAGTTGTTGAAATCATGTTAGCAAGTTAATGTTGGTGAAATGTTTGTTGTTGTTGTTTTTATGTTTGTTTGCTTTTTCCCCTTTTCTTTCTTTCGTTGGTTTTTTTGTTTTGTTTTGTTTTTGTTTGTTTGTTTGTTTGCTAGGGATTTTCTACTTTGTTTTTCGTTGGTTTTTTGTTTTGATTAGGATTTGATTTTTGCTATTGTTTTGATTTTTTTCTTTTCTTTTCTTTAGATAGATGGCTTGATGGAAAAAAGCAGATCGCTGCTTACTCAATGTACCATCTGGAAATAAAAATTTGATTGATTGATTGATTGATTGATTGATATAAACACACACGCGTGCGTGCGCGCGCGCGCGTCCCCCTTCTCTATTACCCAGGTCACATACGAGTTCTTGAAAGACACTGTGGTGGCCATACCAGCCGGCTGAGTCTTTGTGAACTGCTGCAAGAACGATATTAGCTTACATGCTGACGCTGATGTTTTCTGCCTGTGATTGATGGCCTCTCGTCTGAGGCAAGGTGTTCACTGTATCAGCTGAGATTCAATGCGGCTTTTATCTGCAACACCTGGGGAAAATAAAAACAGGCGTTAGGAAAGAAGTAGCAGGAAGACTAGCCATATCTTCCAGCCTTCCAGATTTAGTTTCCTTTCATAGCAAAATGTTATCTTACCTAAGAATGGAAAAGAAGCACATAAACAGACAAAAGGGCCAATGAGCAAAAGGCAAGAAAAGCTTTTTTCCTTTTCTTCTTTTTTTTTTAATACATTTTACACCACTTTAAGTCAGGGCAGATTTTTCTGCCTGGAAATTGGGCTGCTCTCCCCAAGGAGAGAGCGTGTCACCACAAGAGCAGCGCCACCCATTATTATGGTTTTCTTTTCTTGTCTGCAACTATAATTTGTTTTCCTATTAAAGTCACATGCTGTAATTTTAATGATTTAACAATTTTTGTTGTGAAAAGCAATAATCGGCTTGCATTTTTATTGAACAGGCTGCTTGCTTTGTGCTAATTTTGACATTGTTTAGAAAGGTCTGAAATTTTTCCCGCCTGACTGAATTGCCTTTAACCAACCAGGATACATTGATTTTTTTTTATAATGTTTTTATTCAACCCAACAGAATATGCATACTATAAGCAAAATAGGAGAAATTTTGTATCATCATGGAATGATTTTTTCAATCAAAAATAGAAAAAAATATGAATGCATATACTTTGTTTCAATCAATAAAATAAAAAAGGGATAAAAAGCTTTTTCTACTCGTTGACCAGGATACATTGATTGTTATCTGTTGAAAGTAAGCGGAACAGACACTTCACAAAACAATCTCACGATTGCATTAAACTCTTTTCTTTTCTTTACATATATATATATATACATATATATATATATATATATATATATATATATATATATATATATATATATATATATAATATATATATATATATATACGAACTCTTCACTAACACAATCTCAATCCTTTTGTTTTACAAGTTTTGGACAGGCATAGTCGGGGGATGGTGTTTTAGTGACAGGGAGAAATTGTCTCAAAATAGTTACCGAATGAATAAAAAACGTAAAGAAACTCAGCATGCATGCGATTTAGTATCATTAGATTTCAATTTGTTTTTGCTTTGTTTGGAACGAGCTGACTAGTATACTAACACTAATTAACAATAAACTTTTTTTTTTAAAAGAAAACCTTCTCCAGTGTAAGACTAGATATGCAATCTGTCATCTAATCTTACACTGGAGAAGATTTTCTTTTAAAAAATTGTTGAAGAGATCATTTCACAAAATATTGCTTTTATGAGAGCAAAGGAAAATAAAATAAAAAATGTGTTCCGTATGAAGCAGTTCTGTGCATGTTTGGCAGTAAATAGCGAGAAAACCTCTAAGGTTTGAGTCTTTCCACAGTGAGACATGACCTTGCAGATAGAAAAACTCTAGGGAGAGCTGGATCATGATTCCTGAATGTTCCTTCTACTGTTGCCTGTTTTCCTGCCCTTAATCGGGATCAAATCCTGTGACCTAACCACTCAACCACGGTGTCATAATTATCTTGATGCTTTAAAAAAAAATCTTGCTCACGATTGGTAAGAAAGCTAATCAGAGAAACAGCATTGTTATGGTTACTGTAGATAGTGTTGCCATTGTACACACACACACACACACACACACACACACACACACACACACACACACACACACACACACACACACACACACACACACACACAGGGGGTAATAAGCAAAGATTTATTTATTCATTTTTTTATATTGAGGATAATGAAAGAAGCATTCATATGCTTTTTTACATCCAGTCCCCATGTGTACGCAGTTTTGTAAATGTCATCTGTTCCCACCGGCACACAATGGCCTACTCTTACGAAAAGAGGAACAGGATTGAACGTGTGCGCAAGATGTTCTGCGTGCATTCTCACACGGGGCCTTGGTTTATAATCTCATCCGAAGGACTTTTGGGGGAAGTGGAGTCAGCACTGATGTTAACTCCAGAGGAAAAATCCCCTCGAGCGGGAATCGAACCGGGGTCGTTAAATTGCGAGCGCAATGTTCTGACCACTAGGCTACATCCCGCCCCTTTTGATTAAATGAAAGGATGGCAACGTCTTGGAACAGGAACACATTTTTCAAACTGACATCTTGGCCTCTGAAAAACACTACAGGGCCCATGAGCCTAAATGCGTACACTGATGTAACTCCTGCTTTTAATAACTGGCCTCTGTGACTCGGGATTTCTCCTGCCTGCCCTGATTCAAGAAAGTGCACATAATAACTATGCAAAACCATGGAAAAAGAGAGAGTGGGGTCGGAAAAGAGGAGGACAGGGAGGTTGTTTACTTCCTTTGCTTTTGGTGTGTTTGCTAAAAACAGTTTCATCATGCGATGAGTTACTGAGGTCAAGTTGGTACAGAACATCATATGAATGGGGATTTCTTTTTTTTGTCCTTTTTTTATTTCACCCAGTGTCTGTGAGGGGTCATGTCTGTATTGTTGCTTAAAATATGATCAGCAAACCAACAACCAAATAACAGATAGATAGATAGATAGATAGATAGATAGATAGATAGATAGATAGATAGATAGATAGATAGATAGATAGATAGATAGATAGACAGATAGATAGGTAGGTAGGTAGGTAGTAGGTAGGTAGTAGTAGGTAGATAGATAGATAGATAGATAGATAAGATAGATAGATAGATAGATAGATAGATAGATAGATAGATAGGATAGGTAGGTAGGTAGGTAGGTAGGTAGATAGATAGATAGATAGATAGATAGATAGATAGATAGATAGATAGATATAACAGTTTTCCTTTCAAACTACGAGGTATGTGTAAAAATCCATCATGATTGAAAAAAGTCCTGTTCTGTATGTCAAAAAGCTCCATCAAAGAGTCCAGAACAGACAAAAGGGACAAGTTTTGCTCTTCCTTAAACAGACCACGGCATATAACTGTACATTAAAATTGTTAACCGATCCATAAAAGGGGTAGACGAGCAAATGGAAGCTCCATTTTGTCTTTTTTTTTTGTTTCATTCACCTGAAGATAATTTGTAAGGTAACAGCCTGCAGTTTTGGGGTTTGACATAAGCAAAACTTAATTGTCAATAAACCAAAACTTGCAGTCATGGCTCAAGCCTTGTTTGACAGTTATTGGAGCCAGCCATTTAGGATGCAGTTTTTATAGTCTTAAGTTCTACACAATTCACTAACATAGAACTTTCTTTCAACAGCTACTTTATAGCATCAAGTGGTAGACTGCATGTAAATGTGTTTTGAATTAATAAATAGGAAAAAAACCCAGAAAAATCTAAACTCTGCCCTAAATGAGGAATACTTAATAGGTAAACAAATGGAACAAAATTAGTAAATGAGGACCAAAATAAAAGAGACAGAGAAATTGAATGAGCATTAAAAAATGAGTATATGAATAAATAAATAAATAATAACTAAATAGATAGATAAATAAAAACACAAATATTTTTCTCTCATAATATAAAGTCAGCTTGTATTGGCTCTCATGGTTGACTTGACTAAAAAAGCAAAGCAAACAAGCAACTTGACTAAAAAAAAAAACCAAAGCAAACAAGCAAATGAATAAACCCGTGCACCAGACAACCAGAAACATAGGAAGGGGTAAGCACAAGGGGAAAAAACACAAACAAACAAACCATCCAACCAACCCAGCCAGCCAATCTTTCCACATGACTGGTGACAGAGGTGCTGAAGTTGCCACATAATCCCTAAGCTTAAGGTAACTGCAGTCATTGTCAGCCCTTATCAGGTCTGTCGCCTCATGTTTACCTCACCTGAACATAAATCATCTCTCCTCCCATTTTTCACACCTTCACAGGCTCTTTAACTACTGCCAGCCCTGTTGTCCTGGGTTTTTTTCTCCTTAGGTAAACTGGTTCATGTGTCAGCCTTTGAGAAAAAAGGGAGTGTTGAAAGTCGTAAACATCATTAATTAACTAACAAGTAAAGAGAGTGTATGTAGAGAAGTACATGTGTCGTGTGTAAACATGTTGTGAATGAAAGATATCAGCGACCTTTATGACCTAGTCAAACAACCAACTATCCGACTGACTAGTTGGTTAAGTGACTTTTCCACTGAGTAGCAGGCTTACAATTAAGAGACTGACTGTTTGAATGACTGACTGGCTCACCCACCTACTCACTCACTGACTGTTTGGCTGACTGACTGACTGACTGACAGACTGTCATGCTCCAAATAGGCAACTGAACATGCTCTGAATGTGCTGGATTTGAACAATCAAATTTATTTTCATCAAAATGGCTAGCAGAGCAGGATGTCTTCTGGGGAATGACCTAGCCAATGACGACTTGGAGATAATGACTATTATGGGCTGTGTACATCATTGAAGGTGTAATAACCCTCAGCTGGATTTATAAATCACAATAGAAAAATAATTTCCCTCTGAAAATATGATGTGAGATAGGAAAACACAGTATTCATTCTTCAACACATTCTGATTATTCCCCCCAAATTTTGTTATACAAATGGAATAATGAGAGACATAGTCAAGGGCTTTTATACAAAAAGGAAGAGAAGAACATTTCATTTTTCTTATGATTGTTTATTTTTCTCACTTATCTTCGCAAACAAACTTACACATCCCTCTAAACAACAGTTACAGAGTTGACTTGTAATATACCTGCTTGTTTGATCACATTGTCAATCTTTTGCTTACCTTTGTTAAATTGCTAACTAAGAATGTGGATTTGTTATGAAATTAGTATGAATTAGTCATTTGTTGTTCAATACTGTGAAGTTATATGTCACACTGAGTATATCCATACCATGACAGAATCTCATAACTTGTTGTCTTGTCAAGATTTTAGGCGTATTTTGGGAGTCTTTCTTCTTCAGTAAAATTCTGTTTTAAGAAGAAAAGAGGAAAACAACCAAAGGAAGAACCTTACAGGCCATTCACAATTCTGAAGTGTTCTGGTCATTGCACCCAAGGCCTAAAAGTCCCTACCCATGGCTACTTCAGACCCCTGGTCTCCCCTACTAAGGCTCCCTAGTTTGTTCATGTCACTAAACCCCTGCTAGTGTAAACGCCATAATGGTCTGTCCTTGGAAGAGAAATTCATTTATCATATACACAGGCTGTACTTTTAGCCTCTGAAAGCTAGACTAGCTTAAGGGCCCAAAGTGATGTACCTGCTTGTAAAAAAAAAGTGGGGGTTTTTAAAAAAATGAATTTGGGGGTGGGGGGGTTGTTCTTTGTTATGCTTTCATTCTGGCTTGCTGTGATTCAAGAAAGCACAAAGTTGTGACATGTGGGAAAGATTAAAAGAGAAGGATATTCACCTTTTATGTCTCCTGTTGCTTTTTTGTTTGCTTGTTTCTTTGCTTTGTGTAGCTCATAAACTAGATTACATGCTGACGTGAGGACGTACAAAGCAAAAAAGAAATAAGAAAAAGGGAAAAGACAGAACATTATTATCTGGATTCTTTTCAGATGGAACTGTTATTGCTAATGTTTCCAAAAGAGTGGGGTTTCATTTTTTTTGTTTTGTTTGTTGTGTTTGTTGTTGTGTGTGTGCTTGTGTGTGGTGTGTGTGTGTGTGTGGGGGGGGGGGGGGGTTCTTTGAGGGTAAAAAGTCTGACTTTTAAACTTTTCAGTTTTTACAGTTTGATGGCAAAGACTCAAACAATTTTTTTCATTACTCCCCTTGAGCTCCAAAGTTTACCAAAGGTGATATTTTTGCATATGTGACAGGTTTTGCCCCACCATTATTAATATAGCTAATTTTCTACTTGGGCATACTTAATGATATAAACAGACTTAATATGTCATTTCCAATATAGAGTAAAAGCACACTAAGGTTGGAAACCTGTACACACTTCCAAACTGAAAAAAAAATGATACAAAAGCTAAAAACAAATTCCACTTCAGGTCTTATCATAATGGTTTAGTCCAATAAAATTCTCTCAAATAAAGCACATGACAAATACTAAAAAGAAAGTATATTCAACTTTATTTGACTCCTTCACTATTTTGTCCATAATGTTTATTTCTTGCTTTTAACTTCTTGTAGTTGTGTGTATTCTTGTTTATTTTTAGTTCACATTATTAAAGTTTGGTCTCGAATGATTTTCCTTTGAAATGATCTTTTTTATGCAATCATATTAGAATGTTTTTTGAGAGAGAGAAAGAGAAGAAAAGGAGAGCATATCCCCATGAACACACACACACACTACACATAACACACATCACACACACACACACACACAACACACACACACACACACACACACACACACACACAAACACACACACACATCAACCTCACACACAACACACACACACTCAACACACACACACACACACACACACACACACACACACACACACACACAACATATCAACAACACACCACACACACACACACACACACACACACACACACACACACACACACACACAAACACACACACACACATCACACACACACACACGACCAACACACACACACACACACACACACACAAACACACACACACACACACACACACACACCAACACACCACACACATTCATCACCAAAACAAAACCATACTTTCAACCACATATGTCATGTCAGCAGAGAAGCTGAAAGTTTTTCCCTAATCTCAAAGCTGAAGGGAGATAGCTGCTGTATTCATTGCCAGCCCATGAGGAAGCCCACCCTCAGTCCTTCTGTTTACCTAACCTGCTCATAAATTGTTGCTCCACCCATTTTTCACACCTCCATTTCAACAATTACTGCCCCCTACCACCACCCTTTTTCTTACAGGGAAGGTGTTTTATGTTTCAGCTTAGGGGGTATGTGGAGGCATCAACTACAGGAAATGAAACAAGCAAACAAAAATAGGAGTAAGTGTGAAATGTGCAGTTGCACAGTAACTGTATGAAGGTGTGGTTTTGGGGGGTTTGGGTTTTTATTTCCTTCCTCCCCTAGAGCTCCAAGGTTCACTAATGGTCAGATTTTTGTGTACTGACTGTTTTTTGCTTTCCATTAAGGAAGTGGCATTCTGAATTGGGAATGTCTCAACACAATGTGTGCATTTGCTTATTATATATGTATTATCTACCGGTGGAATGGCCTGCTCATCCTAAAGGCAGAACAGGTTTTAACCTGTGTGCAAGATGTTGTGTATGTTTGTATGTGGTGACTCTGTTTGCAGTCTCATCTGAAAGACTTTTGAGTGAGTAGAGAAGGTGCTTATTTAACTCCAGGAGAAAAATCCCTTTGAATGGGTGACCCAGTTGTGGCTCAAACCCAGGTCATCAGATTACACGTGTAAAGCTCCAACCATTGTGCTTTCCCACCCCTTAAGTTACAAGTTCAAAGCTTTTGTACAAGAAAAGGATTTAAGAAAAAAAAAGAATGAGATCAGATGAGAAAAAGAACCCCATAGCATACCCTCTCTCTAAAACCCATACCCCACAGATAACAAACAACAACAAAAAAAATCACAGTTCTTCCAGCAGTTGCACAGCATGCATAAAGCCGCTACTCAAAATCCACTTCAGAGGACACTTCACCGCCTTGGAGCTCCAGTTGGCTTTTCTGTCATACAACCCCTCCCAGGTAACAGGGACACTGGGAGCCCTTGGAAAAGAAATCCATTTATCATACACACGACCCTGGTCTCCTCCAAATGCAGCCAGGGCCAGATTAGTTTTAAAATGCTGCCATTGATGTGGTCTGTTGACAACAAATGTGTTTGGTGGCCTGGCATCTATTGTGCCTGCTGTGTGATTCAAGGAAGGTTTTGAGGAGGAAGGCTGTGGGAAAGATTTGGGGGGAGGGATGGGGCCATTAATTTTGATTCCTTATCTTTTTTCTGATTTTTTAAAGCATGTTCATAGTATAGGATATCCTCCCTTCAAGAACGAAGATAATAGAATGGATATTCATGTCTAGATTTGTCTGGGATGATCTCCTAGTTTGGGCTGTTAGATTGGTGTTCTTTTCTTGTCCTTACAGTGTGTTTACTTCATGTTTGGTTAGTTGATAGGGGGTTTGCTTGTTTATTTTGTGTTTGTGATATATTGTATCTTTAAAACTCTGAAGATGTTTTCTTAGGTTAAATGACATTTACTTACACAGTATGAACAGAGCTTATGCAAGGTGTTAACCTTTTGACAAGGGAATACACATTATACTGTAGTAAAGGAACACAAAAATTACACATAACAAAAGAAATGAAACTAAAATTGTTCCAGGTACGAATCTGTCATAAAAACACATCCTCAATTATTCATGTCCATCACAATACCATACTAGTACGAAAAAAACCACCCTCACTTTGTTTTCCTTAGGCTACGTTCGTGATCTTGTCATACCCTCAGGAAAAACTGAAAATCTGATCTCCAGGAAAAATATTCTTTCCTAACATTATAACCATTTACAGCCTTTCTCTGAGATAAATCTTTGAAGAACAAGAGAAAATGCAGACGTTATGTAACAAGGTAAAAGTGATTTTTAAAAAAGTAATGTATAAACAAGACAGATCAGCTAAAATAAAAGAAAAAAATACATTCATTCATGTTTAGTTTATACAGAACTGTACTCAAATTCTGTTGCAACTAAAGTGCAAATGCAATTTCTATATTCTGTTAATTTTATTTCTATACATTGTTTATATTCTGCTTTTTTTCCAGTTACTTTTACTTTATCTCATACATGCAAGTACCCTTAATTCTTTGTCTTACTGCTTTTTATGCTATTTTGTTTAGGGTACATGCTTGCATGTCCAGTTCACACACACACACACACACACACACACACACACACACACACACACACACACACACACACACACACACACACACAAATACACACACACACTCACACACACACACATACACAATTACAGAGAGAGAGAGAGAGGAGAGAGAGAGAGAGAGAGAGAGAGAGAGAGAGAGAGAGAGAGAGAGAGAGATTTGATTTGATTTGATTTGATTTGATTTGATTTATTCTTTTATATCGAGATAATGGAATAAGCACTCTTGTGCTTTTTTTCATCCAGTCCCCGTGTGTATGCAGTTTTGTAAATGTCATCTGTTCCCACTGGCACACGATGGCCTACTCTTACGAAAAGCGGAACAGGATTTAGCGTGTGCACAAGATGTTCAGCATGCGTTCGCACACGGGGCCTCGGTTTAAAGTCTCATCCGAAGGACTTTTGAGAGAGAGAGAGAGAGAGAGAGAGAGAGAGAGAGAGAGAGAGAGAGAGAGAGAGAGAGAGAGAGAGAGATGGCTTATCTTCCACAGAGGCAAATCAGTCTTGATATATACAGATCCCCAGTGTGTTCACGTCATTAAAATCCCCCCCAGCGGGTACAGGAGGTAATGGCCTGTCCTTGGAAGATGGATTCATCATCTTGTCCCACATGTATACATACAAACCTTCGTCATGAAAGGCTACATGAGTGAGATTAGTGTTAATGCCAGGCGGTGTGTTGCGCTTGTTGTGAATTGTCTGTTGGTGCCAAGCATTCCATTGTGCCCGCTGTGAATCAACAATGCGTACAATTGTGTAAGGGAGTAGGAGAGAGAGATGAATCACGAAGTGGAGGAGGGGGTGGGGGTGGGGGATTGTTTACTGCTGACACCTCAGTGCTTTTCTTTATTCCCAGAGTTGAAGTATATTACATATTCTGACGTTACTCTGTACGATTATATATATATATATATATATATATATATATATATATATAGAGAGAGAGAGAGAGAGAGAGAGAGAGAGGAGAGAGAGAGAGAGAGAGAGAGAAATAAATAAATATATATAATATAAATATAGAAAGAGAGAAAGAGAGAGGGTAGATAGATAGATAGATAGATAGATAGATAGATAGATAGATAGATAGATAGATAGATAGATAGATAGATAGATAGATAGATAGATAGATAGATAGATAATAGATAGATAGATAGATACAATGTCCTTTCTTTATTTTTTAGACTTGAGGATAAAGTATCAGTGATGAAAATTTAATGTAACTTCAATATGCTGCGAATAATACACAGTATGTTTATTTTCTTTGATGAATTCTATTCTAAAACTGTAATTCTTACGTCATTTGTGTCTTGAGATCACGTCTCTTCAAAGTAAGGAATGTTTTTAGACTGCTCTTTAGTTACGAGGAGATTTTCTAACCCTAACCCAAAAAAGCACAAGAAAACTCAACTAAAACGGGAAACAATGACAGATTTAAAATAAAAATAGTTAAAGATCAGATCCTCTTCATTTTTGTAGGCAATAAGGTCTCCTTCAGAAACGAGCATTACAAATGAAACAAGTCTACTTTCTGTACTTTGTTCTTGCATTGTATCGTGGTTTGGTTTTGCTTTTTTATATACTATTCCTCGCACATAATTGCTTTTACTTTGAAGTGCCATAATATAAAAATAATACTTGCAGAAAATTCCACACACACACATACACACACACGCACACACCTGCACGCACGCACTTAAACACACACACACACACACACACACACACACACACACACACACACACACACACACACACACACACATACACACATACACACAAACACAACACACACTGATAACAGCAAAGGCTTCTCCAGCACTTTATGTTTGTAGAATACCAGCTATGTACCAAGTCCTTTCTCATTGATCTCCAGGTAGACCAGAGATGGCAGTGTCCTGCACGATCAAGTCGTCCTCTGAAGGTCCTGCAGGTGGCCTTCCTGGAGCTTGGCCCTTGTGGGGATGTTGGTTCTGACCTGACCAGCTCTTGCCCAGAGTCATGGAGGTGACCCCACAACAGTCATCATGATGTTCGACCAGCAGTCGCGATGTCTTCATCCACTGAATGAACAGGCACTGATCTCCAGGTATACCAGAGAAGCCAGTGGCCCGCTCGAATCCCGCCGTCCTCTGAAGGATGTCCTGCTAAATGAATATCAGAAGACTTTAAGAATCCCCTCCGGTCCCTTCTTTTATCCTTTGTCTTTTGATACTATTTGGTAGCTCCGTGGCTTATGGAGAATGTATCTCAGCCAGTGGTACTTCAATGACGAAGTGAAACTACATTATACAACTTTCCTGTGAATATAGAAATTGTTTACTGTTCTGCAATTTTTTTGGGAATGCACATTCTGAAAGATCGAGAGGCTATTTTCGATTTTTAAAAATGTGGAAACTGCTTAATGCCAAGCCATACTAGGTTGATTGAAGCTCTTTTTGCAGATGTAGAAAAGTTTGTAGTGATCCGGGTTTTTGTTTGTTTGTTTGATGTTTGCTTGAAACATTGTTTCTGTTCACAAATGTACAGATAAACCAGCATATAGAACATTTTGACAGACTTTTAAACACATAAATAACGTCGTTAAATGTCTACAATCTAAGTCTTTTTCAGAAAAAAAATTGAATTCACATATAGAAGTTAACTACCCAAAATGTCTTCTTGTAAAGATTACTTACTGTAATTATTAGATATTGCCGTTGTCAAACCAACCGAAAATATTGTTTGCTTTAGAAAAAAAGCCTTGTGTAAAGAGGACAAGGAAACAAAGAGCCAATATCCGTCCATTTTTTCCATGAAAAGTAAGACACTTAGACAAACGATTACAGTCATAACAGTAGTGGTGGAAAGAAGAGAAGAAGAGAGAAACTAACGAGGGAGAAAGGTGGGAAAGAGAAAGAGAGGGAGAAGAAGAAGGAGCTGTAAATATAAAGTAGAATGTGGAGACAAAGTGATAAAAAGGGAACGCCATAAATCTAGAAATAGAATGATGCTTAGAGATGAAGAAAGGTATGGGTCACAAAAAATACCTGAGTGAAAATATCCTTCACAAAAGATCTTTTGTTCGGGAAGTGGTGGAACTCACAAAGTAGCTACTTTAAACTACTTTACTCAACTTGTCGTTGACCTAAATCCCCAGTTTGCTTTCATGTGGGAAAATCCAGCTCCCAGTGTAAACAGGTTAATAGTGGACCCTCAGACCAGGACTCCATTTATCATACCCAGGGCTTAGCCTCTTGAAATGCTGCAAGAACTGGATTAGCTTTTATGTCAACTCAAATACCGTTTGCTTGTTCTGAATATTTTTGTAGCCAAAATTGTCTTGAGCTTTAAAGTTTTCTTCAAAGCATACAGTTATGAGACTCGGGGAAAGTAAAAAGTGGAGACTATCTTATCTGTTTTTTTTCTCTCTCTGCTTTTTTTTTTTTTTTTTAGTGTGAAACTTCTTACGTGAAATGTTTAACAAAAAAATAATAATAAAAGGAAACCAGAGAGCAAACTTGTTCTGCCTTATCTTTTGTTTATGGTATCACTAATAGCTTGACTTTAGAGTGCAACTGAGGTATTCTTAGTTTAAAGGTATCTTAGAGAGATTTGTTTTACCAATATGGACTGCTCTTATAAGAATGCCATAAATATCAAAACCAATGCGTGTCAAACTACTTGCATCGGTTTTGATAGTTATGGCATTCTTATCAGAAACCAACACACCCAATATGTGTAATTTTATCCCTAAAATGTGATCTATTCATGATGGTTTAAAGATGATTTGCAAACACACTTGTTCTTCAGAAAGAAGATCAATGCACAAAACTTTCGGCCAGCCCTGGTTATGTTATGAATAAGCTCACAATTGTGTAACATGTCTAACTTTTGCTTTTAGGAAGATCGAAAGTGATTTTACTTGATTATTTCTTTTGAAAAAATATACGCGCTTGTGTCATCTTTATTCATATCTGGTTTTACTTTGACAAACGTGACAAATCCGTAGAAAACATGAAGAGGGTAAGCTTTAACAGCAAGTGGCTTTTTCTCACAGTTTCAACAGAGAGATAAATACAGTTTTGAAGCTGTAGACTAAATAAAAGATTTGTAATAAGCTGCGACAAAACGTACAAAAAGCTATTTATTTACTGTTTAAATGATACAACGCTTTCACAACTTCTTGCTATCTCATACAGAGATCACATAACTAGCCTAACAAGGAAGCAAAACCCAGAATTGAAAACGCCATCGGACCATGGAAGAGGTCCTGACTTCAGTGAAGATAGGCAAAGTCAAGTGGTGCGGGCACATACTGAATATCTGGACTAGCCAAGACTGTTCTACAGGAACAGTACAAGAAAGGCGACGAAGAGACAGACAGAAAACGATGGGAAGACAACATCAGAGAGTGGACTGGTCTTAAGTGGAACAACTTGTTACTAAAAACCGCGAGGAGTGGAGGAAGCTGGTTGCAAAATCTTCAGTGGTTGACAGACGATCTACTAGACTACGGGGATAGAAGAAGGTGAAAGGAGAAAATAATAATGAAGCAAGTTAATACATAGAAAAGCCAGGGAAGAGGTAATAAAAAAAGAAAATTAGATAACGATGTTGGTAGACGAAAACAGTGAACAAGGGGACAAAAAGGAGTGAGGAAAGAATGTTTGCCAACTACAGACTCTCAGCTGAGGCATACAAAAGATGACCTGTTCCAGTGGCTGCACCACACACGCTGTGCCGATACTAGTTACTTCAGGCAACTTGTCACAAGCCCTGCTTTGTCAGCTTGCTACTTTGTCACCTACACCCTTCCATCGTAAAAGAGCTGATGGTACTAAAGCTTTGGAAGGCGAGTATACTATATACACACACACCCTGCTGTCTTTAGATGCCCCCAGAGATACCCAACAATTTAAACTGTCCACTTTGATATTCTTTATGGGTTATGAATATCATGTGACCACGTATTCAGTGTGCCTATTGTGATTCTAAAGTGTGTGGAGACTTAGAGACTGTGAAAATGGAGATGTGGGAGGGGAGAGTTTTAGATGTCCTCAACTCCCTCACTGCCGTTTAATGAACCTTTGAACCTGAAAAAAAAACATTCTGCCAAACAGTGTCAAAAACCATGCTTGAAAAATAGATCTGAAGTCAAACTTTTCTTAGTGTTTTGCCAGACTTCTGTGCGTTTATGTAATACTTGGTTCCATCTTTTGTCTTTTCTTTGTCTTTTTTTTAGCACACCAAGAAGAGAAATGTACAATATGCATAAATAACCTCTTTTGACATAAAAATACTAACTTAGGAAATACAACTTACTACACACGAAAATGAGCTCTTTTGACATAAATATGCTTCATTAGAAAATCACGATTTGCAATATGGATGATATTAAACCTCCTGACAGAAGAATGCTAACCTGTACAAATGAAACCAGGCAATGATCTTTATCAATTTTTGTTTTCAAATAACTGACAAATAAGTAATAGTTCTGGTGGCTCCTGCAACGGCACAGGACCCATTCGTATCGGCGATTGCCTTTCGAATGGACCATTTCAGCGACATGGAGAGGGGGGAGGGGTCTTCTACATGGATAACAGCTTGCCCTCTATACTTACTTACCCAGGCTTCGCGCGCTCTAGAGCGACTGACGGATGCCTACTTTAACTCGCCATTGGTTTACTGTTTGTCATTCCTCGGGAAGGGGGGTGTGGGGGGGGGGGGGGGGAGGTTACAAGCGATATGCTTGGGAGGAGGTTTAAGGTTGTTGCTTTTATTGTCAGTAGATGTAAACAGAGGAGGGTGTGTCTCATCTGTAGACTAGTAAATGTTGTTGGTATGGTATGTTGGTACAAAAGTAGGCCATGTTGTTTCTGATTCAGTTTGGGCAGGGAAGCAGAACAAACCAAAGTGCATCCACATAAATGTCAGGCTTTTATGCTGCCCTCAACGTTCATTCTAAAACATTTCCAAACTTCAGTAAACAAACAAACAAAAACTTTTGTTTGTGTGTGGTGGGGGGGGGGGGGGGGGGGGGGGGGAGGGGGCAGGGGGGGAGGAGCGCAAACAGAAGTGTGTGTGTGTGTGTGTGTTGTGTTGTGTGTGTG
>CM060320.1:43467792-43472792 GCA_030674155.1 Stramonita haemastoma | reverse complement strand
GGTAAAACTAATGGTTGTTTTGTATAATATTATGGTGGTTTTGGGGGGGGGGTGGTTTACTTTTTTGTTTTGGTACTGTTTTTGGGGAGGGGGTTAGGTTGTGTGTTGGAAGTTTAGTCGCTTGCGCGCGGGTGTGTGTGTGTGTGTTTTTGTGTGTGTTTTTCTTTCTAGGGGGGATGGGGTGGAGTCATTCCTCAGCTAGAGCTCTGAGGTTCACCAATGGTGAGATTCTTACATATGCGACCGTTTTTTCACCCACCATTAGGTTAGCCACATTCGAGTTCGGAAATGGGTGTCCTAAACACGACACCTGTATGCTTCAGTGAAAATTCTATAAACTAAAACCGCCTTTGCAAAAAAAAGAAAAATAAAACTTAGTGGATTGCCATTATTCAGGTCAAAACCTCCCTCATTACTGAGTCATACATAGTGTTCCATTGTTACCTATGAAGTGGTCACAATAACTGACCATTCCCTGCTGCTGTGTCTGAATAAATTGTCTGCTCTGCTGGCTTTTTCAGAAAGAAAACGGCGACTTGGAGGACCTGCAGCGTACTGCTGCCTTCACTGCAGAGACTGAGCTGTCTGTTCACTGAGGGACTGCAAAGAAAAGCGGGACTTCAACTGTCAAGTAAATGTGAGTACGATATTTATTAGGTTTTGTAGACACTTGTTACACTTGGCATCATTTGTATTTGTTTGTTGTCTGTCCATCTGTGTCTGTCTCTGGTCTGTCTGTCTCTCTCATGTTTGTGGCTTCATCAAGTTGTTTTTTTCTTCCCCCCCCCCCCCCCCCCCCCCCCCACCCCCCCCTATTCCAGATTTTTGTTTGATGTTGTAGCATGCTTCCGAAGCAGTTTATTCGTTTGCGTCCTTGTTTTAAATGCTACGGTCTTCTTCTCCCTCCAACCCCCCCCCCCCTCCCCTACCCCCCCCCCCCTCCTCTCTCTCTCTCTCTCTCTCGTCTCCTCCCTCTCTCTCTCTCTCCATCTCACTCCCCCCCCTCTCTCTCTCTCTCCTCTATGTCTCTCCCCCCCCTCTCTTCTCTCTCTCTCTCTTCTCTCTGTCTCTCTCATGTTTGTGGCTTCATCTTTTTTTCTCCCCCCCCCCCCCCCTTATTGTAGCTTTTTTTGATGTTGTAGCATGTTTTCGAAGCGCTCTATTTCAGTATTTGTTTGCTTCATTTCTTAACGCTACGGTCATCTTCTTCCTCAGCTCCCTCCCCCCCCCCCCCCCCCCCCCCCCCCCCCCCCTCTCTCCCCTCTTCCCTCCTCTCTCTCTCTCCTCCTCTTCTTTCTCTCCTTCACTCTCTCTCTCTCCCTCACTCTCTCTCTCTCTCTCCCTCTCTCCTCTGTCTTTCTGGATCTCACTCCCCCCTCCTCTCTCTCTCCCTCAGTCTCTCCCCCTCTATCTCCCTCCCTCTCTACTCTCTCCCTCAGTCTCTCCCACTATCCCCTTCTATATCCCTCCCTCTCTACTCTCTCTTTGTCTGTCTCTGTTTCCCTCTGCCTGCCTGCCTGCCTGCCTGTGTCTGTCTGTCTGTCTGTCTGTCTGTGTCTGTCTGTCTGTCTGTCTGTCTGTCTCTTCTCTCTCTCTCTCTCTCTCTCTCTCTCTCTCTCTCTCTCTCTCTCTCTCTCTCTCTTCTCTCTCTCTCTCTCTCTCTCTCTGTTGGTTTTGTATTGTTTTTGGTTTGTTGTTGTTGTGTAACATGCTTAGAAGCAATTTATTCATTTGCTTTTTTTTTTTTTTAAAGACGCTCTTCTCTCCCCACCCCCTCCCCCCTTCTCTATGCGTCTCCGTCCCTCTTTCTCTTACTCACTGCCTCTGTCTCGACTTCGGAATGTATGTGTGTATATGTGGTGTGTGTGTGTGTATGGTGTGTTATGTGTGTGTGTTGTGTGGTGCGTGTGTGTGTGTGTGTGTGTGTGTGTGTGTGTGTGTGTGTGTGTGTGTGTGTGTGTGTGTGTGTTGTGTGTTTCTTTCAGACACTTCAAAGCAACCTTTGACCCCTCACCACACAATCCATGACCCGCATGACTCTCACTATTTAGGCCCATGTTGGTCAATGAAAGGGTAGGGAATGGAGACACAGGAAATGCAACGAAGCTTCTGCTTCTGCTTCGTCCAACTCTCTCTGACAGGAGCGAAAAATGCCTTGCGCTGCCGTTAAGCGCCTGACAATTCAGGCCCTGCGCACCCGATTTCGGTATACAACAAAGACCCGGGTGTTTTTTTTAGACCTGGGACTAGAGGAAAATATCGGTATCGTCTTTTTCATCGAACACTCAGACAGCAACTCGAGTTGTCTGTCATGTGAGCGAAAACGCGTTGCGCTGCTGTTAAGTGCCTGACAAGTCAGTCCAGCGCCTCTGACTGCTTCGATCTTGTCACTGGGGATATCTCTGTCCCAGAGACTCGTTTTCATGGAGGTTCCAGCATGTTTCCCGATCACACAGAATTGAGCCACAGAGCTCTTGGCTACAATATTTCAATGCACTGTTGTGAGTCTACGTAACCTCCTCCGAAAGCACAGCGCGCGCAGTGAGCAGTCGCTGTAGGCCTACTGCCTGCAGTCTTCCACCATGGAAAGCCTACAGAGGTCAGTCAATATGCACACAGCCACCGACCACACTATTGCCGCCTTGCAACAACCGATTTCACAGGCATGACCAGAAACACAACACAACCGGCTGTGAGACGACAGTGGTTACCACACAAAAAGGGACACCTGTCTCACCTGCACATTTTCCTCCCCTTCAGCTATCCCGTAGTCTTGGGGCACTTACCCCTGAAGCTTTATAACTAGCTTCCTCCTCCGGTCCTCGCGCGCGCGCCAATTTCAGATTTTTCCCGTAGCAAGTCGAGGCCAGTCCAGTCCACTCGGTCGCGTTCGTTTGCTGGACTTTTGGACTGACTTCCCGATCAAACGATCACTGGGCACCACTGCCGTCAAACGATCACTGGGCACCACACCTCTGATTGCATCCTCAATCCTTGCTAAATGATAAACATAGATAAAATAAAAAATAAAACTTAGAGTAGGGAATAAAATAAATGATAAAAAACATAATTTTCATTAAACGAAACATAGAATAGGAAATGGTGTACAGAGATAGAATATAAATATAAAAAACCCAACCAAACATAGAAAAAAAAAAAGGGAACAAAAAAAAACCTGCAAGAGATGACAGGAGCGCAATCTGGGTGACAGTGATCTTGGTGTCCGTAAACACCACCGCCTACAGTGATCTTCGTGTCCGTAAACACCACCACCTACAGTTATCCTGGTGTCCGTAAACACCACCACTTAGTCATCTTGGTGTCTGTAAACACCACCACTTACAGTTATCTTGGTGTCTGTAAACACCACACCTACTGTCATCTTGGTGTCCGTAAACACCACACCTACCGTCATCTTGGTGTCCGTAAACACCACACCTACCGTCATCTTGGTGTCCGTAAACACCGCCTACAGTGATCTTGGTGCAAACACCACCACCTACTGTCATCTTGGTGTCCGTAAACACCACACCTACCGTCATCTTGGTGTCCGTAAACACCACCTACAGTGATCTTGGTGCAAACACCACACCGTCATCTTGGTGTCCGTAAACACCACCTACAGTGATCTTGGTGCAAACACCACCACCTACAATGATCTTGGGTGTCCGTAAACACCACTTACAGTGATCTTGGTGTAAACACAACCTACTTTGATCTTGGTGTAAACACCACCTACAGTGATCCTTGTCTGTAAACACCACCACCCACAGTGATCTTGGTGTAAACACCACAACCCACAGGGATCTCGGTGTCTGTAAACTCCACCACCTACAGCGATCTTGGTGTTGGAAAACACCACCTACACAGGTTTTGAGACGGTTGTCACGAGAAATTGGGACTTTTGTCACCTCTGACATGTTCACAGCATTTCCTTAGGCTCCTTCCTTCTCATACTTTATTCCACACGGGTCTTGATCTGGTGAGTGGTCGTGCGGGTCATAATTATGAGAGTCCTCTTCTGTGGTGAATCATCATGTGGATGATCTTGGAGCCGTCTACTAAAAAAATGAGACCATCGTCTGGAAAGCTGACATCAACAAAAAAAATGCTCAGAACATGTAAGTTTACAAGCAGTGTAAAGTTGTCGTGGAGAACTGACTTCATCAAATGCTTAGGACGTGTAAGTATATTAGAAATGTACAGCTATAGTGGAACGACTTTATTATACATGACTCGGGTACGGGGTGTTTAGCTCTGAAGTTTGAGTAAAACTAATATCGCTACTGGGAAAGCACGATGAATCATTAAGGTTTTCGTTTTCTAATTGTAAGGACTGTGTATGTGTGTTTTTGTTCGTTTGATGATAATTGTGTTGAAAGAATGCCTTCACGCGCGCACACGCGCACACACACACACACGCACATACACACACACGCGCACGCACAGACACACACACACACACACACACACACACACACACACACACACACACACACACACACACACACACACACACACACACACACACACACACACGCACGCACGCACGCACACGCCGTTTTACTGACGATGACTTTTTGCTTTCAGGGGCTGTGGGTCTGGAATCAAGGGCCAGTGACCTACCCTGACATGTGTAAGGGCAGCCATATTGACCTGCCTTTTCTGCAAGGGGAGAGCATCAGTATCAGCAAGGCCCATAACCAAGATGGTTGAAAGGTTGGACATGAGGGACGCCACACGACAAATGATCAAGGACATCATCGAAGACAATATCGAGGACAACACCGAGCACAACATCGAGGAAAACATCAAGACAACACAGCCTATCATCAATGACAGCATCAAGAACATCGAACACAACACGACAAATCATCAAGGACAACATCGAGAACAGCATCGAGGACAACACGGTAAATCGAGGACAACATCGAGGACAACACGGCAAATCATCGATGACAACATCGAGGACAACGAAAAACAACACGGCAAATCGTCAG
>CM060320.1:43455292-43457792 GCA_030674155.1 Stramonita haemastoma | reverse complement strand
TTTAACATCGCAATACCGAACTGTCGAGGTGAAGGACTGTGTTGTTATGAACATATGAATCATGTCGCTGGCAAGCTTGAGTGGTGTCTTTTGAAGGGGGATTTTCTCTTTTATAGCGCACTTGCACCGGTCGAGATTTGAGAGTTTGTCATGCATAGCATGTGAAGGACGTTGTGTTAACTGTTTGGCATTTGTGTGCTTGTCTGTTTGCAGGTTTGTTTGTTCGTTAGCTGGCTTTAGCAAAGATTAAAACATTTTTTTAAAGTGTGTGTCAAACAGGTACGCACACTTTCGGCAGAGTAGCGACCAGACAACAGCTTTTATGTATTTTGTCTGTTGCGCGCGCGCGCGTGGCATGTGTGTGTGTGTGTGTGCGCGTGCGCGTTTTTTATGCGTGCATGGAGGGAGCGAATCGTCGTGTCTGCGTCGGACCATATACATCAAAATATGTTTTTATATTTATTTCTGTGTCTATCTGTCTCTCTGCCTCCTTAGCACTCTGTAGGAGTCTCTGTCTCTGTTTCTCTGTTTCTGTTTCTCTCTTCTTTCTCTCTTCTGCTTCTCTCTCTTCTCTTTTTCTTCTCTCTCTCTCTCTCTCTCTCTCTCTCTCTCTCTCTCTCTCTTCTCTCTCTCTCTCTCTCTCCTCCTCTCCTCTCCCCTTCTCCACGACACTGAGGCTCTTGCACTGACTCATGCTAAATCCACATTAGTGCATGGGAGAACTGAAACTGATGTCACCATAAAACTAAAGCTGCCAGGGCCACCGAATCAAAACATTTTTTTATTTTTTTTTATCGCATTATGATTCATGATGAGCATGATGATGTAATGATGATGGAGGAATTCCCTCTTTTCTATCCGTCTCTTTGTTCGGACTTGTTTTTTTTTCTTCTTTCTGTCACCTCCTTATCGTCTATGTTCGTATTATTGGTCTGTTCTCCTGCCTGTTTTCCCCAAAGACTTAAAAAGGTAACAATTCTCTCCTACACTGAAGTCGAATATTTTAAGGCTGACTTGTCAGGCGTTTAACAGTAGCGCAACACATTTTCGATAGTATGCCAGACTGTTGTCTGAGCTATAGACAAAGAAGAAAATGGCCTTCGTGGTCAGTGGGGCTATAAATAACATTAAATGAAATATTTATTTTATTTCTATTCTTTATATCGAGGATAATGGAATAAGCATTCATATGCTTTTTTTTTCATCAAATCCCCGTGTGTATATGGTTTTTGTAAATATTGTCATCTGTTCCCACTGGCACACAATGGCCTACTCTTACGAAAAGCAGAACAGGATTTAACGTGTGGGCAAGGTGTTCTGCGTGCATCCGCACACGGGGCCTCGGTTTACAGTCTCATCCAAAAAACTTTTGATTGAGTGGAGTCAGCACTGATGTTAACGCTAGGGGAAAAATCCCCTCGAACGGGAATCGAACTCGGGACGTCAAATTGCGATAGCAATGTAGGCTATCCCGTAAATCAAATGAGCAGGCCACCGCAAAGGCAGAGCTACCCAGCTGTTCATTTGATTTTCTTTTCATTAATGTTAGTTTACACCTGTCCCTGTGACTTTCGCTATGAGAGGAGGAGGTTATGGGGAAGGAGGAGGAGGATAGGTTAGGGAGGGGTTTAGGGGAAAGGAGGAGAGTTTAGGAAAGGAGTTAGGGGGGACGACGGGGCTTGTTGAGGGTGATAGGCAGGGAGGGGGATGAGGAGCGGGGACATATTAGGGAGGAGAAGGAAAAGCTATATAGCACGTAGTAAACTACTTATGTGCACAGAGAGAAAGATATAATATATATATATATATATATATAAATATATATATTATATATATATATAATATATATATATATATATATATTATTGATTTGATTTATTCTTTTATATCGAGGATAATGGAATAAGCACTCTTATGCTTTTTTACATCCAGTCCCCGTGTGTATGCAGTTTTGTAAATGTCATCTCTTCCCACCGGCACACGATGGCCTACTCTTACGAAAAGCGGAACAGGATTTAACGTGTGCGCAAGATGTTCTGCGTGCGTTCGCACACGGGCCTCGATTTAAAGTCTCATCCGAAGGACTTTTGGGGAGAGTGTAGTCAGCACTGATGTTAGAGAGAGAGAGGAGAGAGAGAGGAGAGAGAGAGAGGAGAGAGAGAGAGAGAGAGAGAGAGAGAGAGAGAGAGAGAGAGAATATGCATAGGCAAAAGTCAAATCAATTACTCTGCCTATCTTTTCTAAGCCATCATATGTAACAAGAAGTTACGATGGACAGAAATGAAACAGTAATTTTTACTTGGACATGACATCGCAGTTTAGAGGGAGGAGTATGATGGATGCAGGTGTAGAGAGCGGGGGAAGTAGGGTTAGGGAGGGGGGATTAGGTTTAAGGGGAGTATGGTGTGGTAGGTGTAGGGAGAGAGAAGGAGGTTTAGGGGGAAGAGTATTGGTGGAGGTGGGTGTAAGGAGGGAGGAGGAGGTTTAGGGGGAATATGGT
>CM060320.1:43440292-43447792 GCA_030674155.1 Stramonita haemastoma | reverse complement strand
CCTGGTAATCATTGGTCATATTGACAGCAAAACTGAGCCTGTTGATCATGGGTTAAGTCAGCGGGAAGAGTAAGCCTGAAGGTCCTGGATTATACCAACAGTAAGACTGTGTTTGTTGACCACGGACTTCATTGACAGAAAGATTATGTTTTCTGATCATAATGACACCAGCCGCTAAATTACTTTGGATCAGCAAGATAGTGCCTAATGGTCATGGATGATACAAACAGCAAGATAGAATCTGATGGTCATGGTTTATACAGGCTGCAAGATCGTGTCTGACGGTCAAGAATTATACAAACAGCAAGATTGTGCCTGATGTCATGGATGATGCAAACAGCAAGATTGTGCCTCGTGGTCATGGATTACACAGACAGAAAGATCGTGCCTCGTGGTCATGGATTACACAAACAGCAAGATCGTGCCTCGTGCTCATGGATTATGCAAACAGCAAGATCGTGCCTCGTCGTCATGGATTACACAAACAGCAAGATCGTGCCTCGTGCTCATGGATTATGCAAACAGCAAGATCGTGCCACGTGCTCATGGATTATACTAACAGCAAGACTGTCTTGGGATCATGAATGATAGCAGCTGGAACAACTGTATGTCTCCATTGGTGAGTACATGCATGTTGTACACACTCTGCACTCACAGCATCGTCTTATGTTGGATTTTGGTTGTACAGTCTGCATGCGTTTCTTCACCATGCATGCATTTTTAAAGATTATATACCCTAAATGCACAACATTATCTCGTACATTTTTCTTGTATACACTCAGCACACACAACACCACTGTGTGTCCGTTTTTAGTTATATAGCCTGCATGTCATCTTGCATTGAATGATGTACCCTGTGCGCACAACATTGTCTAGTATGTATTTTAGCATGAAATTCCGTTTGCACAACATCATCTTCTATATGCTTCTAACTGTACACTCAGCATTAAAATGCTGGCTTTTATGTGTGTTAGTTCTACTTCTACGGTCTCTATGCTGCTTGTGTTTGTATTTGTGTAGTATGATTTACCAAACTTATCACATTGAACTTTGCCAACTATTCCTTTTGTACGTTGTTAGAAAATTATTGTCATTAGTTCTACTTATGCTATTATTGGTTGTGTTAGTGTACAGACATATACATTGGTGCGTGTGTTGCTTTAAGGTTCTTAAGTTGGTACCATGTTCCTAAATTTCTTTCCTTCTTCAGAACACAGGGATGAAAGAAATGGTTTTGTAAAGGGGATGTTGCAGCAAGAGGAAGCATTGATGACAAAGTTAGGAATAAGAAAGTTGATAAAAACTGACTGGTAAGCCCTTATCATTTGCTTTGTGTACACCAATGTGTTTTTATTTCTTCCACGATTGACTGCCTTGTCTCTGAAATAGGGATCACAGGAACCAGGAACACACACACACACACACACACACAACACACACACACCACACACACACACACACACACACACACACACACACCACACGCACGCACGCACACAACACGCACGCACACACACGCACACACACACACACACAAGCACGCACAGCAGCACGCACCCACACCCCCCCCCCCCCCCCCCCCCCCACACACACACAAACACAAGAGAGAGAGAGAGAGAGAGAGAGAGGAGAGAGAGAGAGAGAGAGAGAGAGAGGAGAGAGAGAGATGCGCAGCATACATGGGCAATAATTATCAAAAAACTACATTAAAGGTAATGTTTCTCAACGATCACAGACCCTGTACTGCTCGCATTCTGTACTTTATTTGAAGTTCTTCTGTTTTCATGTCTTTTTATAATGCAGATAAGCAGTTTCGTGTGACTCAGTACACACTTGGTAAACTTTTGGTGTGTTCTTGTCATTCACATAGATGCAGATTGCGAGTCTTTGAATGTACTTTATCGAACATATGGCACAGCTAATCATGGATACATTGATCCAATATGCCCTGCAGATTGTGCCCCGGTTATTACAAGAGTAGAAACACTATAGATGTCAAATAGACATAATTATAGGATTTAACTGGTATAATATGTGATCCTTTTGACTGGTATATGAGGAGGTGATCATATCTGTGCTTTTGACATGTTTTTGATTAATGAAACCTGCAAGCCATTCCTTGAATGAATTGCTGGTAAAACGGAATGATCACAAAGTGAATGGGTCAGTTGCTGCTTTGGTTCTCTAACTAAAGGACTGATGCCTGTGTACATAGTTGGGCTCAGGTCTCTTCTGCATGACAAAAGAAGATTTATCCATGGACATGCTGCACCGACATAAAGTATTAGAGAGCAGAGTCAGGAGATATTAAGACAGAAACATGTGGTGTTTTGGGCCTTTGAAAAACGTAATAATGTACATGTTTGCAACGACGGGCTTGAGAAAGTACAAAGAAAACATGAAAAAAAATGTATAACAAGAACAGTATGTCTTGCATTTAGTGCATTCTTTCGTATATCTGTGTGGTATCAGGGGTAAAGAAAAAAAAACTTCAAACAGTTGTGCATAATCTAAATTGCAAGCACACTTAAAACCATGAACTCCTTTGGTTTTGGTATAACCAGCATCAAAGACTTCCTACCTTTAGTCCATTTTTTCGCCTCCCCTTTATCACCACAACATCTTTTATTCATCAAGTTAAAGGTTAACTTCCATAAAACAGGCAAATACACGTCGGGTGGTCTTTGACCTCCGGAGTGTGTTTGAAGACGATTGAGGCATGAAAGGTAGACTAACCGAGATGTTTTTAAAGCCTTTGATAGCGATGGGTATCGTCCGTCCTGCTGTTTCTGTTTGCAACACTCCTGCCGGTGTTGTTGTAATATAGTGCCCCAGCTTAAAAAAAATATTGGGAGTATCCCAAAAAGTGCATGAATTTTTGTCTTACTCTCATACCGAGGAATCGTCATGAGATAGTAAGTATAAACCAGTTGAAAATCTTGCAAGTATGACAGTTTATAAATGCTTGTCATATATATATATATAGGCAACCACACTCCAGCTTCAGAGGAGGCATAGCGCATACTCATGTAATCTCGAAAGCGCTTGATCCAAAAATGCTCTACATTTTGGAAAGAAAGAGAAAAGTAGAAGAAAGAGAGCGTCTTAAATCACTACTTAGTATTGGTAATTGAACTGGTAATTGAAACATAAAATGAAGTCACTTTCAATTAAAAAAAACAACCTCAAAACAACTAAAAGAGAGAGAGAGAGAGAGAGAGAGAGAAGAGAAGAGAGAGAGAGAGAGAGAGAGAGAGAGAGAGAGAGAGCTAGCTTACCTAAGATAAGAACACAGACCAGATTCATAACACACTGAGCTAGAAAGAATTGTCATGGTGGCCTCCCATCACACCTTTATTTCTACTCTGGGGAGGCCGCTGTTGACTGGGAACAATTCGAATACAGGCCACCTATGCTTCGTTTTGGGAGGGCTGTTTGCGAGCGTGGTAGCCTTTCTCGCGAGCGGGATGGAGGTACAGACTGTGTCGCCATCCTTTATGCCAAGGGATCTACGTACACACATTATTTTTCATCTTTTAGGGACTGTGGGAAAGATCCTGCTGGGTTTTTATTTTCTTGTTTGTTTGCCTGTCTGAATTAGAGTTTCTCTAATGTTGCGCGTTTGCGTGCGAATGTGTGTGTGTGTGTGTGTTTGTGTGTGTGTGTGTGTGTGTGTGTGTGTGTGTGTGTGGTGTGTGTGTGTGTGTGCGCGCGCGTGTATGTGTGCGCGCCCGTGCGCGCACATATACTCATGTTTATTTCGAAGTCAGTTTAAAAGGCAAGATGGGTGTTGGTGGTACTGGCAAAGTTTTACTCATTTGAAAGACAGAAAGTGTTTAGTCTTTCCAATGCTACAAAATATTTTTAAACGCAGTATCTTACTCTATTTATTTGTGTTGTAGCCCTGTAGTTGCTTTTTATTTTGGGGGGGGGGGGGGGTAGCAAAAGGAGTTGTTTCTGGGTTAATCTCGATTCTCATTTACTTGTTTTCTTACTTTTCCTCATCTCTTTTACACGAAGTTACTGCTAAGATCTGAAACTGGTCTCACGATTTAATCGCAAAGGGCACTCTCTCAGTCCACAAAACCCGCGCTGGGCGGTGTGAAACGACTTCCCGTACCGTATCAATCCGTTCTGACATTCCCCTCATAAAGATGTCTCGGCTGGTCAAAGGGACTTGAATGGTTCGCACGATTCAGCAGGGGAGACCAGCGGTAGCTAGGGTCAGAAGAGGTTGAGGGCAAGATGAGATGGTCACTTGATACGTCTCGTCCAATACACCTTGTTTTGTCCACCATGACACTTTATCCTGTTGTCTAGAGCCAGGCTAAGCGAGCAGAATGGGCCAGGGTACAGGTTCTTTCTTTCAATCAACTCGGCTCACTGATTTATACATACAGTGCGAAGGGTCAGCCTGCTTGGTGATCTTTTCTTCCTTTTTCATTTACTTAAGGAAATAGGGAGAAACAAATGGCGAGAGAGAGAGAGAGAGAGAGAGAGAAGAAGAGAGAGAGAGAGAGAGAGAGAGAGAGAGAGGGGAATGAGAGGAAGAGAGAGAGAGGGAGGGAGACAGAGGGGAAGAGAAGGGGAGGGGAGGGGGGAGAGGAAGAGAGAGAGAGAGAGGGGGGGGGGAGGGGTGGCGAAATAATTAAGTGAAATTAAACAAGATTGCGTGATTACAGACAGCTCCATCTGGTTTGTGTCATTCGATACTTTATTCATCAAATAAGGGAAATCAGGAAAGATAAGGAAAGATGGCAGTAACTCAGTGGAAAGTAGTCATTACACTCTGTCACAAAGACAAAATGCACAATTAAAAAGCAACAAAAAAACAACAAATATACACTCAGAAAGAAAAAAAAAAGCTAAAACTGTAACCCCCGAAACTTTTTTTTTTCTTTTTCATTAAAAAAAAGAGTTGTTTTTTTTTTTGGGGGGGGTTACAGTTTTAGCTTTTTTTTTCTTTTCTGAGTGTATATTTGTTATTTTTTGTTGCTTTTTAATTGTGCATTTTGTCTTTGTGACAGAGTGTAACGACTACTTTCCACTGAGTTACTGCCATCTTTCCTTATCTTTCCTGATTTCCCTTATTTGATGAATAAAGTACAAGGTATATGACTTTTTTTTAAAACCTCATCATTGCTTTGGGGGTGTGCGTGGGCCCACGGGGGGTGGAACTGGGGGGCTGGAAAAGAGGGTGGGGGTTGGGGGAAAGAGGCCACTCTTGTTAAGTATCCATGAAGATCGTTGTGACAACAAAAATAGTTTAAGGAACCTATGCAGGTGTGCGTGCGCGCAGGGACACACACACACACACACACACACACACACACACACACACACACACACACACACACAACACACACACACACACACCTGATAGCGGGGGAAAATCTTCACCTCAATACTAGCAACTCAACTGTGAAGAAGGAGAGGTGTCCCTTTCACGTTTCAAACCCATCCTTTGACAGATGTAGTGGTTGCGACAACCGGTGCACATTGTGATACCGTGATATCTGGCTCCCGCTCCATCTGTCTGTCTGCCCGTGACGGTTAACATGTCCAATGGCATTGTGTTCTTCAGGGAGGCTGGCAGACACTGATAAATGATTCATAAGGAACCTCGGCGGTACTATAGCGAGTGTCGGCTTTCATCGGTGGAGGTCTTCAGTTTACGTGGGAAACTGGATAGCTCCGAAGGAGCACGCTTTAGTGGTTTTAAGTTAAAAATAGAGGGAAATTTTGTTGTTCGTGTGTGTGTGTGTGTGTGTGTGTGTGTGTGTGTGTGTGTTGTGTGTGTTGTGTGTGTGTGGAGAGAGAGAGATAGGGAGAGAGAGAGAGAGAGAGAGAGAGAGAGAGAGAGAGAGAGAGAGAGAGAGAGAGAGAGAGAGAGAAAGGGAGGGGAGGGGGGCTGAAGAAAACACCAATTCATTCAAAACAGATAAGGTATAAAGGTTATTAATAGAAAATAAAAATTATTCATTGCACACAATGTACAGTTAAAGTCAATCAAACAATTTTCAAACCGCAATCCTCTGCCCTCTAGTAACCTGTTTTCTTTCTAAGAATGTTGATCACCTTTCTGTATAACTGACAGGTTAATGCCGGGTAACTAGTTCAGAGAGGGGTGAAAAACATCAGCGGTTTCCAGGGGTGACTTTGATGGTGGGTATTTGCAGCAGTTGTCGCTGGTTCATGTCAATCATGCTTTTTTTTTTATCCCTTGGACAAAAAAGACACCAAGAATCACCTACTTCCCATGTGTGTACTATTTTGGGTGTCATCTCCTTTGTCACTGCTTTAGTGACATTTTAAGTGTTTGGATACTCTTAGGAAAAGGTAAAGGAAATAGTCACAGATGAATCACATGGGAAGCAAACCATAGAAAACTTATGAAAAATGAAAAGTAACACTTCTTAAAAACGTCAAGAATTACAAATTTGATAGGCCAAGGGCACTTTTGCATTTCTTTTTCATTCTCTTCTCTCTCTCTCTCTCTCTCTCTCTCTCTCTCTCTCTCTCTCTCTCTTCTCTCTCTCTCTCTCTCTCTCTCTCTCTCTCCCTCTCTTCTCTCATGTATTTATTATATATATATATATTATATATATATATATATATATATATATATATATAATATATATATATACATACATACATATATATATACACATACATACATATATATCATATCATATCATATCATATCATATCATATCATATCATATCATATCATATCTTCTCTCTCTATATATATAAACTTCATAATCTGAAAAGGATTAAAAACAGTATGTGCCTATAGACTAGCTTGGGAGGGTCAAGAGAGAGAAAGAGAGGAGAGAGAGAGAGAGAGAGAGAGAGAGAGAGAGAGAGAGAGAGAGAGAGAGAGAAGAGAGAGAGGAGTACATGTTTGCCATGACACTAAAAGGGCTTTCATTCAAAGAAGGAGGTTTCCCAGTCTGCTCTCAGTTTAGATCGTTCGTCATCTTCACAGATCAAACATGTCCTGTTGGTTATGATGGCCCCTCGAGCTGGGCTGTCTATCCCCTTCTGACTGGTTTCACACAGTCGACAGCGAAAGATGACATGATGTCTAACAGTGACATTGATTGCAGCCATTACCAGCCACTGTTTGCTAGCTTCTGACAGGCCTGTCGCCTCTCCACTCACTGCCGATTGAGAGTGAGATTCTTCGCCCATGCATTATTCATACATCTTGTTTAGATGAAGTACCACCTGCTGATGACATCGGAAGCTATTTGGATGGTTTTGAGAGATACTTTGTTTGCTCCGTAATGGAATCTGGGTGATTTCAAATATAGATTTGAGAAGATTTGTGCGTTTATGGGAGTGATAAGTATTTGCATATTTAGGACAGACAGATTGGAAGAGACATTGAATTTCCTTCGGAAAGAAAGTGGGAACGAGGGTATAAGGTGGGAAAGTGTGTACAACGAAAGACAGAATAATAATAATACAAAAATGATTTAAAAAACTCAACAA
>CM060320.1:43417792-43435292 GCA_030674155.1 Stramonita haemastoma | reverse complement strand
TGTAAAGAAAACACGTCGTTATAATCTCATGTATTTATATGCTTTTGTTCTTCATATGAGGATTTTTTTTTAAATTGTGAAAATGCGTATTTTTCCTAAATTTACCAGGGCAGCCAGCCGCCAGTGCGCAGTGGTTAGCTTCTGCACCTGTGGTGAGTTTGTGTCGATGCCTTTGGGGTTGGAGGTTCGCGGGGGACAGTCGTTGGACGGATGATATGGTGGTCGCTACCTCGGGTGGGTGACTCACTTACATTGGCTCCGCGACTGAGCTAATACTGTCGTTAGTAGGGGGCTTAGAAGGTGGTGTCCTGCTTGCGTTAGTTCAGAACAGGCACCACTAAACACCATCAAAGTGACTCACCAGTAGTGCAGGGCCCCTCTGGCTGGTAACCCTATGGCGGCCTGATATTATGGGCTCCTTGTGGACTCCTGATCCTGAGGAAGAGACATAACGAATCTGGGTATGGCTGTGGCAGAGAGATTGAAATGAGCGGCGTGGAAACAGCAAGACGGGGGCGTCACAGAAGATGAGGCAGCAAAAAAACAAAATTACCAGGGCAACACCCTTTTTTTATCGTGTTTTTGCCGTTTTGTCTTTTATATGCAATCAAGAGTTGTCTGAATTTGAGATTTTAATCTGAAAACATATCTAGAAATCCAGCATCCAACCACTCGTCGAGTGGAATGAGAGAGGGATAAAAGCTGAAGAGACTCAAGCAGGGGTTCATAGCATCCGAAGGAGAAAGAAAAACATGGAAAGGGCTCGAACTATGGATATGTAGCATCCTAGTCATGTCCATTATCTTTATGCCAAGACTTCACAAGAATATGATTCACGTAGCAGTAGTGCAAAACTTGGAGGACAGCTGAGGTAAGCCAGTGTCGTTTTCGTCTCAAAGATATTAATACGGCTGCCGCCCCGCAATGTTATTAGCATACATGAAATCATTACCAAAGGAGAGGATATGAATTATTTATGAAGTCCTAGGGAAAGGTACGATTAAGGTTATATGCATATGTCAAATATCAAAAATGACGAAGTACCGCTGTCATTTGGTTTGACAGTAGTGTATGAATACAAGAGTTCATTTTTGTAAGGCTTTCGGTCTTTTGATGGTTACGGTGTGTGAGTAAACGATTCCTTGGCGTTATTTTGCATATTCTTACAGGAATTACAGTATTTTGTTTTTAGGCAATCATCAAAAGGTATTGTCAGGTATATATATATGTCACTGTTCAGCCACTGTGAGAGCACAGACTGGAAGTAGCCTTGCATTGCCATCTTTGTTAACGGATGTTCACCTAAAGGTACCTTTTCTGATCCAACCTGTCTTGTAGGCCACGTACTGTTGATAGTAACAGCGTAGTAGTGTAGCCATACTTAATGAGATGCCCATTCAGAGCAGTGACTGTCACCACGTCTCCCCAGTGACTAGGTGGCTGGATGAAAGAAAGAAACAACGACTGAAGATAATGAATAAATGAATGAATGAGTCAGTCGGCTGCTTAGAACAAGACATTCGCCAAACAGCAAAGGAACAGAAGTCGTAGGAAGAAAAGAATGAACAAGATGCCCCCTCCCCTCCCCTCCCTCTCTCTCGCCTCTTTTGCCCGCCTGATTTCATTGAGTTCAGGGCCTTGGGAAGAATGAAAACAGGTCGGTGTTATTTCCCCTGCTTGATGTTTCTTTTAAGGGTCCTGGTTAAATGACAACGTAATGGACAATTAATCCCTGGTGATCCACACGTTGATGGCAATGAAGAATAGGCATTTTTTTCTTTTTTTCTTTCTTTTTAACTGTCAGCCATGACGTATCTTATCATAAAAAAGTGCAAAAGGAAGTAGGCACAGAGTGCATACACGTACGCGCACGCGTACGCACACATGCATGCCGGCACACACACATGCAAGCACACACATACAAGCATACACACAGACACACAGACACAGACACACAGACGCGCGCGCGCGCACACACACACACACACACACACACACACACACACGCACACGCGCGCACACGCACACACACACACATACACATACACACACAGACACAGACACACGCACGCACGCACACACACACACACACACACACACACACACACACACACACACACACACACACACACACACACACACACACACACATGAGACTCACACAGAGGGGACGGGATATCCTGGTGGTAGAGTGATGCGCATTGCGCTCACGATTAGAAGGATTAAGAGCCCAGTAAGTCGCTTTTCTACGACTCAATTTTGTTGCTGCTGTTAAAGTTAACTTCGATTTTTTTGGAAACTTTGGTATGCTAGAACATTTTTAAACATCATAGATATGTACAGATTCTTGGTTGTTGTAGTGTAAACAATACTTATGCGCGCACACACCACACACACACACACACACACACACACACACACACACACACACGTACGCACGCACGCACGTACGCACGTACGCGACATGTACATACACACAATCATATACAGGCATGCATACATACGTCCCCTCCACACAGACAGACAGACAGACAGACAGACAGACAGACAAAAGAAACACACACACCACAAACACACACACACAATTATAATTTTTCTAATATCACATAATGTGAATAGACGTCAAATTAAAGATCTGCTGACCAGGGTTCAAATCTCGTTCAAGAGGATTTTCCCTCTGGAATTAACATCAGTGCCGACTCCACTCCCCCAAAAGGCCTCTTGATGAAACTATAAACCGAGGTCTCGTGTGCGAATGCACACAAAGCATCTTGCGCACACGTTAAAACCCGTTGCGCTTTTTGGAAGAGTAGGCCATTGTGTACCGCTGGGAACGTATAACAAAATTTACAAAACTGCATACACACTGGGACTAGAAATTAAAAAAAAAGCACACGACTGCTTATTCTATTATCCTCAAAATAAAATGAAAGAAATAAAAGACAAAAATAAAACAATAAACACACACACACACACGCGCGCGCGCGCACACACACACACATGCACACACACACACACACACGCACGCACGCACGCACGCACGCACACACGACTCAAAATTTACTCATCATTATTTAACACCTTTAGGGGCATTGAAGGTTTCATGAAGCAATATTAATGTTCAACAACAAATAATTAAAAAAAAAAAGTTTTGAACACCGACTTTATGAGAACCACTGAATTTTTTTCATATATATTTTCAGGTAACTTCACACACACACACACACACACACACACACACACACACACACACACACACACACACACACACGTGGAAATTTTGTTTCAAGTGAAATCAATAGTGTTGTGCCAGTAGCGGCAAGTTAAAAAAAAAGCAACCCACTAATAAAATGGGTTTTATTGTAGTCTTCTCTGTATCTTTGTGTCTGTCTTTCTTTGTGGTCTTTCCTTTTACACTTTCTTTGTGTCTTCCTTTTTTCGTCCTTTCTATTTCTTTATTTAGATTTTACATGCGGTGGTCGAACAGATATTGTTTGGTTAATAATCCACAAAGCCAAGGGGCAAAAAGGTTCAAATCTTTACAGTGCCTCAGCAAATGAGATTTTACAATTTTCAGATCAAATAATGCAGAGACTTGCAACCGCTTTAATTCTAGTTGTGTGTATACGCGTGCTAGAAGATCATACAGGCATGTTTTAGATCCTGTCCATTATTTCAGCATTTGAAAAAAAGGACAAACAAAAATTACCTGCAGGCATCCAAGAAAATGTAACTTTGCTTTTATCTCTTTACATGTGCATACAGAATACTCTGAAATAAGGCTAATGCTAAGATATACTGTTGCTTACAATCTAGGCAAGCACAGAGGCCATGTTAGGATTGTTACAGTGTTAAAACACAGAATGGAAAATGTTAATGCCAAAAGAGTCCCTTCCTTCATTTCATCAGGACCTTGTCTCAACTTTTCTTTCTATCAGTATGAGATTCACAAGTAACGCACATGTTTAGGTCTATTTGGTGTTTATAAGCGATGTATCTGCCTACGGAATCTAAAGTAGGTTTCTGTAGAACTTCTTGGAGCAAGGTCTTCATGGTAAGTAGGCAGTAGGCGCCCATCAGTCTCGGAAGACTATGGAGTTGCGCTCTAGTCTTTAGAACGCAAAGCCTGGGTAAGTAAGTATGGAGGGCAAGCTATTACCCATGCAGCAGACCCCCCCCCCCCCCCCCCCCCCCCCCCCCCCCCCCCCCCCCCCCCCCCCCCCCCCCCCCCCCCGCCCCCCATCCACGCCACTGGAATAATCCATTGGAAAGTCTTCATGAAGTCTACAGTAAAAATAGTTATATCCGATGTCGTCTAAGTTCCAACATTTGATCATCATATGTTAATAATGATAATAATAATACATGGAATTTGTATAGCGCTATATCTTGTAAAAACAAATCAAAGCGCTTGCATTCGACCAACATAACACACAATTAACAACAATTTACAGTTTTAACAAATTCGAATGTACACACACACACTCACGCACGCACGCACGCAAGCACGCAACACGCGCGCGGGCACACACACCTACAAACGTTATGCACTTTGGCAGGTGGATGTTGAAGGCAGGGACAGGTAAGAGATGGAAGTGGAAAGGAGAAAACTTAGGTTTGGAATAAGTGTGTCTTGAGGTTGGATTTAAAAGTGTCATAAGTAGGCTTTTGCCGGAGGGAGAGAGGAAGGTCGTTCCAGATCGATGGACCAGAAACAGAGAAAGAGCGGCGGCCAACGGTAGATAGGTTGAATCTGGGTATTCTTAAGGACAAAGTATCTGCCGACGAGCGGAGGGAGCGAGAAGGTGTGTACAAGTGAAGACATTCACAGAGGTAGGAGGGTGCAGTATTGTGGAGACATTTGTAACAGAGGGTATTGATCTTGTAGTTTACTCTCTGTGGTACAGGCAGCCAATGGAGAGATTTCAAGAGAGGGGTAATGTGCTCAGATTTTTTCTTTCTGAGGACAAGACGAGCAGCAGAGTTTTGTATACGTTGAAGGGAGTGGATGGATGATGCTTGCAGACCAGCCAAAAGAGAATTGCAATAGTCCAGACGTGAGAGAATAAGAGAAGTGACGAGTTTGGATGTTGCATCAGTGGACAGGTACTTTCGAATTGCGCTAATACGCCGTAGTTGATAGTAGCATGACTGACAGGTTTGGGTAATGAATTTTTGCATGGAGAGAGTGTTGTCCACAACGACTCCTAGATACTTCACAGAAGTGGATAGCGGAACTGACGTATTGCCGAATTCTATTGAAGTTGTTGGAATGGAGGAGAGTTTGTGTTTGGTTCCTACAAGCATGGCTTCGGTTTTATCTGCATTTAGTTGTAATTTGTTTTGTATCATCCAGTGTTGGATGTCTTGAAGGCAGCTGGTCATATTTGTCAAGAGAGAAGGAAGATTTTCAGGTGTGTCGCTGCTTTGAATCTGCGAGTCGTCAGCATAAAAGTGATAATTGATATGATGACGGTCTATTATATGTGACAGTGGAGCAGTATAGAGGGTAAAGAGAAGAGGGCCCAGAACTGATCCCTGAGGGACACCACATTCCAGTTTGGCAGGTGCTGATTGAATCTTGTTTACTGCAACTGTGTGGACTCGGTCTTTAAGGTATGAAATGAACCAGGTGAGGGCTGTGCCTTTAATGCCAAACATGTTTTGGAGACGGGAGAGAAGAATTGAATGGTCTATGGTGTCAAAGGCAGCAGATAAGTCGAGAAGAGTAAGGAGGGAGATTTTCCCTGAGTCAGAAGCATGGAGAAGCATGTTTAGAGTATGAACCAGGGTTGTTTCAGTGCTGTGGTTGACGCGATAGGCAGACTGAAAAGGGGGGAAGAGATTATTGGAAAGAAGATGGCTATTGAGTTGTTTCAGAACAACTTTTTCAAGGACTTTAGAGATAAAAGGCAGATTAGAGACAGGTCTATAGTTCTTCAGGATATTAGGATCGAGGTCGTGCTTTTTGAGTAGAGGTGTGACTATCGCAGTTTTGAGAGCTGATGGAAAATTTCCAGACAGAAGAGATGAGTTTACTATGGGGGTGCACCAATCAGCCTTCACTTCATGGAGTTTACTATGTTCAGTAGATACTTGTCACAACCCACACTCAAAAGGATTTTTTTTATTGCCATTATCGAAATAGATGTGCTTAAGAAAGGGATGTCCTGTATGTAACCAAATGAAGATACTTTCCACTTGCCTGCCAGTCATGGCAGTCAGGAAGAATTCCAGTAAGTATGGGAAGAACTGCTTTTTATTGCCGATGTCTGTTAGTTTCATACCTTTTGCTAAAGGTCTTTCATGTACGACTGGATTTTTAGTTTCAAATGTATAAGGAGAGGACTTGAAGAGACGATGCTTAGGGTCACAGCATTATCTGTTTGGGAAAAATGTTAGTTCTAATGGATTTGCCTACTATACACTGTGATTATCTTAATGCGAAAAAGGAAAGGGGGTGCACCAATCAGCCTTCACTTCATGGAAGCTCAGAAACATCTTCAGAGGTCATGAGCTCTTTAATGGTATCGGTTGAAGGCATCAATAATTTGCTCATTGTGTCACGGGTCATTAGAAACGGCATGCCATGTCACAACAATAGTCTGGCTGTTCTGGCTTGCCGAGCAGTGATGTGAATGTGTTTCTAATGATTTATATTAAATGTATTAATGTTGCTGAGTTGACCTTTGTGACTCGTCTCCAGCTGTGTTGTGAAATTGCACTTAGTGACTCTTCTTCGCTTGGAGCTTGCATTAATTTTGTTTTTGTTGTTGTTGTTTTGTTTTTTTAAAGAAAGCCAGTTTCGGCCAATAATGACAGTGGCGGTGATAAACAATTATTCTTTCTTTTGCAATTATAAAAAATACTGGCTTCGTAGCTGTTTTCTGTACTTGCCATTTTACATTCTGTTTCAACAAAGCACGACATTGTTGGGTGAACATCAGGGACAACTTGGGTAAAGCGTACTGTGAAGAAATGTTAACAAGTACCTATCTTATGACAAATATGGCAGTAAACGGCTTTTTTTTTACACAGTTTCTTTGCGTGAATTATTAAGTTAATGATTTAGAGTTCGGAATAGCTGCTCTGTAGACAACAATTTATGAGGGAAAGCATGTTTCTTGCTGTATGTGTCATTATAATAAAGCACTGTAACGAAACATCGCTGTCATTTGGTTTGACAGGTCTCAGCATGAAGAGGATGTTTGCGAAAAGTGCAGAGTTTTGTTGTTGACTAAAATGTCATTCAGTGTACGTGTATAATGAATACGGTTTGGTGTACGATAGTAAAAGATAGCCCCAAACAGTACATTGTTTTGCGTATGCATTAGTAAGTTAACGTGTAATGAAACAGCAGATAGTTTTAATAAATCAACATATCCCCCGTGAATGTACCATGGTATTTTGCCCCTCTCACTCTCCAAAAAGACATAGCATTTTCCTAGCACTGAGACTGTTGGAGTAAAGCAAGAAGCTTTGCTTTCCAGTTCTAAGCCTGTTGAAATTGCTGTGAAAATTTGCAGGTAAAAATTTTTTTAACGCAAAAGATCATGAGAATAGATTAGAAAAATAGACATGAATTATTTTCCTTTTGCTTTGAATAAGTTGTGTACCTGTTATTATTCAAAGCTTTGAGATCCTTCTTTAAGGGCCTACCATTTAGAATTTTATGAAGTTTTAGCCCCCCCCCCCCCCCCCCCCCCAAGAAAATAAAACCCAAACAAACCAAAAACAAAACAAAAAAACAGAAACCAAACCAAACCAAAACAACAACAAAAACTCCTACCAAAAATAGAACAAGAAGAAAGTTAAATTGAAAATAAACTCATAAGGTAGTTTCATGCTTGTCTGAGAACTTTGAGATCGGTTTGCGCGCGCACGCACACACACGCATGCACGCACGCACGCACACGCACGCACGCACGCGCACACACACACCTTTTACCATTCTTAAGAAATTTCTCAGAGCAGTCCACTCAGACATCAAATTGACTCTCTTTCTTTATCGTTTTCTATCAGCTCAAGGTCTAGACAGTACTCTCGACTTCCTAGAAGGTCAGCGTTAATCCTGATGAGTCCTTTCACAAACAGTCGGTTGAGGTTTTCGTGGAGTCCTCACGAAAGGAAACGCCGGTAATCCCAGCTTTAATCCAGAGATGGAGATCAAACTGGACACAGTTGTAGATACTTGTGGTCATTTGATCACTACTGCCTACCCTGGGGTAATGTTTGTAGATGAGGTAGATAACAGCAGCTTCCAGTCGCTCACTGATTTACTTCTGAGCCAGTATCAGACGATTCAATTCGTGTTGCTCGCTTGTAGCCAATTTTAGAGGCCATTTTATCAAAGATATGGGTTTTAGTGTGATGAATTTTGGCAATCAGAAAATTTTTTTATAGAGGGTTTTTGAACAAAGGCAGGAGTGAATGAATGAATGAATAAAAGGGGACCTGCATAAAAAAACAACAGCTTAACATTAATATCACAAGTCATTTTTGTTCGTTGAATTACTGCTTCACTGACTATTGCAAGGCACCATCCATACCTGTATAGTTTCCTTGTCTAGAGAGCAAAGAAATCTGAAACCCGTTGTTTGAGTTTCACATAGTATATACATGGCTGTTGTTTGAGTTCCACATAAAAAGACCTGATTTTTCTTTAAATCGGCGTAAAACTTTCATAGTCTTCCACAATCTAGCGAATGAGATGGCTTTGTTTTCTTTTTTCGCATATAATGTATATAGCGTTTTGGATACATTAAAACAGTTATTAGATTGTTTTCAGCTTATATGGTGAGCATAAATACACAGCGCCTGTTTTGAAAACATTTCTCTCTGGCATCTTCATTGTCGGAGACCAGGTTTAGATGCGAGAAACAAAGGAATTTAGATGCTTGGAGTAGTGAAACAAGCTTGATTTCTGTCTGTCTGTCTGTCTGTCTGTCTGTCTGTCTGTCTGTCTGTCTGTCTGTCTGTCTGTCTGTCTGTCTCTCTCTCTCTCTCTCTCTCTCTCTCTCTCTCTCTCTCTCTATGATGTTATATTTCTGGTGCATCTGAGCACAACTGTCATTAAGGATTGGTGAATTATTGTACAGGATTTTTAGATTTCTGCGATAAATCATGTCCAGTTTGGAACGGATCTCCCTCTGTCTTCACATCTGATGTATACATGCGCATTTGTTAGAAAAAGGCTTTTGTACCTCGTTGATAATACTTGCCTTAGGTGAGTTGTGAAAATATAAACGCACTCAGTAATTATTTTTTATCATCACAGGGACGAATGCAGCTGGTCAAGTGTTTTCTAAGTGGAGTTCTTAGCAGAGGAACTGTGGCATAAAGGATACAGTGCAAACTTCCCTCTGGACAATGAAACTAAAACAAAAACATTTTGGGTAGGTTCTTGAAAAAAAAAGACGTGAGTGTAACCTCTGTCGTCATATCACCATTATGATTCCTGACTAATTTGACAGTGCAATGGACAATAAATCCTTGGGGTTTGTGTGTGTGTGTGTGTGTGTGTGTGTGTGTGTGTGGTGTGTGTGTGTGTGTGTGTGTGAGAGAGAGAGAGAGAGAGAGAGAGAGAGAGAGAGGGAGGGGAGGAGAGAGAGAGAGAGAGAGAGAGAGAGAGAGAGAGAGAGAGAGAGAGAGAGAGAGAGAGAGCTTAACTTTTATTTGATATTTGGCACGATAGCCTCTGTTACAAGGTGCATAACATTGTTAGAAAAGACCACACATCCACAATACGAAAACATCCTCTTTTATCTTCGTCGAACACTCAGACAGCAGCTATTGTTGTCTGTCGTATAAGCAAAAATGCGTTGCGGTGCCGTTAAGCGCCTGACAGGTCAGGCACAGCGCATCCGAGTTCAGCGTGGGAGATGATCATCTTGTAAGTCTTTCTATGAAAAAGGTAGGGAAATGGACAAAGAAGGCAGAAAACAGGCATGAAGGTGGTGACATGAAGAAAAGGGACGAGAGAGAAATAAAGATAGGGATAGAAAAGGGGGAATCCCTGGCACAATATTTGCCGAAGGTAGGGGTGCTATTTATAGAGACAGGCCCCAGCTTCCCCACGGGAGAGAAAAAAAAACAACTTCTACCCCAATCATCAATTAAAGCAATTTAATTTAAAACAAAGTATGCTATTTTTAGATTGGTTCTTGGGATCTGTTACTAGCAGGAGAGTAATTGAGCATTGTATGATTAACTCATTTAGAATTTATACACTGCGTGGACTTTACTTTTGACAGCTTAAAGTCACAGTCAAATTTTTATTCCCACATGGCACATAGACATAGCAGGATAATGTGTGTATGTGTGTATGTGTGTGTGTGTGTGTGTGTGTGTGTGTGTGTGTGTGTGTGTGTGTGTGTGTGTGTGTGTGTGAGAGAGAGAGAGAGAGAGAGAGAGAGGAGAGAGAGAGAGGAGAGAGAGAGAGAGAGAGAGAGAGAGAGAGAGAGAGTTTATTTATTCATTTAACTTTTAATTTCAAACATACGAAAATTGATAAGCACTCATGTGCTTTTCTTACACCTAGTCCCCGTATGTATGCAGTTTTGTAAATTTTGTCATCTGTTCCCACCGGCACACATTGTCCCATTCCGAAAAGCGGAACAGGTTTTAACGTGTGCGCAAGATGGTCTGCGTGACGTGCGATCGCACATGGGGCCTATGTTTATGGTCTCACTGAAGGACTTTTAAGGGGGAGTGGAGTTGGCACTCCAGAGAGAGAGAGGGGAGAGAGAGAGAGAGGGGAGAGAGAGAGAGAGAGAGGAGAGAGAGAGAGAGAGAGAGAGAGAGAGAGAGAGAGGAGAGAGAGAGAGAGAGATTGGAGGTGACATGAAAATTATAATTTCCCTTCACGCTCTTTCGGTCTTTGTCATTTTCTTTCTTTTCTTTTTCTCTTTCTCTCACTGTATTTGTATCTCTGCCTCTCTCCAATCCTTTCTCCTTCTTTCTTTTCCTCTTTGTCTGTCTGCCTTTTGCTCATAAAAAAAAATATTTCTCTTCTCCTCTTTGTCTGTCTGCCTACCTTTTTCTCATTCTTTTTCTTTATTTCTCCAGGCGTTCCTGTTTTAAAAAAAAATTCACATGTCTATGTCGTTGAACGATCTAAAAGACTGATGAACTCAAATATGATTGAAGTTTCTATCTGCACGGCGTGCATGATAGCACACGATGATGTGCCGCAAGGCTAGCATTCAAAGTGGTTAATAACTGACCATTATATGCACCATTAACTGCCGGGTCATATGGAAAAGTCATTGCACGTCCAATGAAAGGGTGGATTAAGGAGTTCGCCTTTTATGTGTTGTGCTTTTGTGAACTTGAAGGCATCAACAAATTTAGTCATTTAATTTCAGTAGCGGGAACGATCTGACAAAAATGGCGCGCGCGCGCGTTTGTGTGTGTCAGAGAGAGAGAGAGAGAGAGAGAGAGAGAGAGAGAGAGAGAGAGAGAGAGAGAGAGAGAGAGAGAGAGAGAGAATAAGAATGTGCGTGTGAGTGTGTGGTCTTTGATCCCCAAAACCTGATAATTTATGTCAGACTGATTTTGTAGATAGACTTTATCTTTGTGTTGCTCAACAGATGACAATTAATCTTTCAAGCAAACATTCTCCTTCTGACAAACACTCTCCTTTCTTCTAGCTAAATCAAAAGCCATTTACATACCTGCCAACATACTTACGCTACTTTATAAATGCAATTCAGTCGAACTCAACTTAGAGTAATAGCACGCTTGGGATTTTATTGTGGAATGGACGTGGAATGAACAAGAAATACACCACTTCCCTAGCCCACGTCTGTGGTGTTGTCAAATTGTTTTCTTGTTGCTAACTGGATTAAGGCCTTAAGCTGTGCGAACTTAGTCAAAACGCAACTACTAATTGTCTTACAATTGCTTAGCACATATTTCCTGTCATCACACAAGGAAACAGAACCCAAAATAATGACAACAAAAAAGATTTCATCGATAGAAACGATTGTTTATTTATTGGAAAGATATGTGTTTTTTTCTTGTCTACATTCAAATAAATCAAAACAAGAATAATACAGTTCTAAATAGTGTTGTTTGTAAGAAAAAAACTTGATAGAAGAATAAAAGGGGACACAGAGAAAATTTTCAGTGATTAATAATCTGGTTTTCATATTAACTACATTATCTTAAATATGATGACTGGCCGCCCGTTGTTTTTCCCTTCTTTCGGCGATGCCACACTCAGCAGTCTATCTATGGCTCGCCCTGCACTGTCAGATAAACTTTGGAAACATCTCAGGTCAACCATACTGTTTGATTAACGAGTATTTCTTTGGTCACGTGTATGCTAATAAGCTTGCTTCCTTACCCCACCACATCCCCTTCCTTCTTTGCGAGGCTTATTAGCATGCATGAAATCCTAACCCTGGGAAGACACACATTTTGTCATGAAGTGCTGTGGGAAACTATGATTAACATTGTGCCCGCGTATAAAATATCAAATATGACAGATCATTGCTGTCATTTGGCTCGACAGTCTGGCATGCAGAAGGTATTATTTTCTAAAGAAAAGGTGGGGGGGGGGGTGTTCTGTTGACAAAACAGCATATATATAACTCTCTCTCTCTCTCTCTCTCTCTCTCTCTCTCTCTCCTCCTCTTCTCTCTCTCTCTCTCTCTCCTCTCTCTCTCTCTCTCCTCTCTCTCTCTCTGTGTGTGTGTGTGTGTGTGTGTGTGTGTGTGTGTGTGTGTGAATTATCACCCTTTTAAATTCATACAGTTATATTCCCTCCAGTGAGGCTTGTATGTAATCGTATACACGCTGATTGTATAGTTATTATAACCCTGTTAAAATCGCCCAAATAGTGTTGTACATAAATCTAATCTATCATTAAGACTGAGCTGTTGTTTGAATATTATCGAAGTGTGCTATCCTAGGTTGTCTGCCTTCTTTGAGCTCATGATAATTGCAAAAAGAGGGTTTGAATAAAAATTAAATTAATCAGACCCAGATCAAAACCACTTTAAATCAAATTGAATGCGAGGGTCTACAATACGAACCAGCGTAACATAAAACAAAGTAAACCCATGATCAGGAAGATTTTTTTAAGGAAAGGCGTACATTTTCAATCCAACGTTTTACATTCTGAAACGATATTATTACGAAGGGGGTATTTCTTAAAGTATTGGATATTTTATTGAACCATCACTCTCTTACATACTCTGTAAAGTGTTCTTGTATAGAGCATTTGTTGCGTGATAGATGAATAGATTACCTTCGCCAAGTTTCGGATCGCAGATTATCCTTCTCCATTACTTTGTAAATATTTCTTTTTAGGGTAGAGAGCGGATTTACACTGGGGATTTTTTTTCTTCTACTCACTGGCATTGATGACTGATTGTTTTCCGGCGGTATCAGTTAGGAACTTGAAAGCTTCTTAAAAAAGAAGTAAACAAGAGATTACTATTTCAAAGGTGTCTTAACATTTGACAAATACACTTTAAAAATATGCATATCTACAGTTAAACATATTGGGATACTAAAGCCCGCATCTCTCTCTCTCTCTCTCTCTCTCTCTCTCTCTCTCTCTCTCTCTCTCTCTCTCTCTCTCTCTCTCTCTCTCTCTCTCTCTCTCTCTCTCTACTTGTTTACTTTCTCGGGCCATCTATCCCTCTTTCCATGTCTACCCATATTACCTGTAGACAACACAAAGTCTAGACAGGTCTGACATGTTACCCAGCTATATCAGTGTTAATTCTGTTGAGCTTTTTATCAAACAGCGATCGAGATTTTCATGAAGTCCATGCAAAGGAAAACACCGGAAATCCGCCATTAATCCAGGATGAAACCTCCACATATTCGCAAGTAGCCTTGGTCAGTAGCAACAACTCCCGCCGTTCCTTGTGGTAATATTTGTAATACGATAACGATAAAGCCAGATGTAGGTTCCGACTGACCCATCTACTCTCTTTTAGCCAGCCTGTGGAATACTATTCAGTACGTGTTGCGTGAAGACATACTGCGTATCAAAGATTCAGGGTTTTGATGGCATCGTTTCTAAGTGCTTGGTTTTTTGGCTTGTTTTTGTTTAAATTATGAAACTGCGTAATCAGCTCAGAGAATGGAAACAAAGATGTTGAATAAATGAAAGTAAGAAAAAGTAAATGGATGCTGAATGACCGAAAAACTTAACTTTTTTCAGTTATAAAGGGCATTTGACAAGCGTAAAATGTACATGTCAATAAAGCTGAAAAAATGCCAGTTGTGTTTTTTAGGGTTGCGTAAGTCAGAGTGGATATCTAATCTTTAGTATGCATCATGTGCTGAAATAATCTACTATAAACGTCCTTGGCGGAAAGGGTTGTCCCTGGTGAAATTCCGCAAGATAGAAAATAAGAGTTACTTTCCTTGTTCACTGACTAAACATGGATTAACACAATGGTGATTTAAATGCAATTTGGGGGTGGTTATACTTAATCTCAACAGGATGACACAATGACTTCGATGCGCACCATAAAAGTCTTTCATAGTTTTTTTTTTTTTTTTTTTTTTAAATTGCATCGTAACTTGTTGTTGTTGATGTGAGATACTATTGAGAAATGTGCGTGCGTGCGTGCGTGCGTGCGTGCGTGCATGCGTGCGTGCGTGATGTGTGTGTATGTGCTTGTTTCTATGTGTGTGTGTGCACGCGCGCACGTGCGTGTGTGTGGTGCGTGCGTGCGTGCGCCGTGCGTGGTAGGTGCGTGCGTGCGTGCGTGCGTGCGTGCGTGCGTGTGTGTGTGTGTGTGTGTGTGTGGTGTGTGAGAGAGAGAGAGAGAACTGACACTGACACTGACAAGTTTTATTGTCCATACAGCATTATAGCCATGTAGACAAGGGGGAATAACAAGTTCAGATGAATTCGTGTAACATAATAACATTTTCAAATTTTCCTCTCACTTCGCACTTACATATACTACTGCACATTCTAATTGCCACGCAGGTGACACACACACACACACACACACACACACACACACACACACACACACACACACACACACACACACACACACACACCACACACACACACTCTCTCTCTCTCTCCCTCCCCCCCCCCCCCCCCCCCCCCCCCCCCCCCCCCCACACACACTAACAGAATCAATAAAGGACCATCTAAGGACTTGTTACTCTGTTCCGTTATCTTTTTCCTAATATTCATTGCTTCTCCAATGAATTTAGCTAGACTTTCTATTTTCTCTTCACTGCTGACAGATAGAATATTTGCAACAGAATTCATATCAGCAATGCCTTTAAACACACTTAGCGCCTCACAGTTTCTGCGTTTATCAGAATAGGCCATACAATCGAAAAGAAAGTGAAATTCGTCTTCTGTGGCATTTCGGCATGAAGGGCATATATTATCGTTAGAGTTATCTCCACTTGAAAACCAATACTTACAATTTTTAAGGCCACTGACTCTTAGCCGAAATCTACTGAGACTGATCTTGTACCATTTGTTGGTTATAAAAGACAGATAGCTTTCTGTTTGAAAGACACTTTTGAAGGAACTATACCACATATATTTGTCATTATTTTCTAAATCCGAATGCCAGTTCTGTTTGTGGCATGAAATAAGTCTATCTTTAAATTCATTAATGAAACTATATTCACATCCTACGTCTCTACTCAGCCACACAATACCAAATCCATTCACACATAAAGTTTTCTGTACATTTGACACCCAATTGAGTCGACCAGATTCATGTTGTAAGATTAGCATTTCATAAGCCTGTCTACATATTCTAGAAGCTGGTTGTTTAAGACAGAGATTTGAGACAGGTTGTTTGAGAGAGAGAGAGAGAGAGAGGAGAAGAGAGAGAGAGAGAGAGAGAGAGAGAGAGAGAGAGAGAGAGAGAGAGAGAGAGAGAGAGAGAGCAAGGAGGTATTAAAAACCAGTGAGCTACCGAAATGTTAACTTCCCCTTTAGTCTATCAATATGCTTGTGTCTGAATGTATGATTGCCTAGCCGTCAATCTATCTGTCTGTCTGTCTGCTTCTCTGCCTGTCTGTACCTTTGTCCTGTTGACTGTCTGAAATGTGTGTGCTTACCTTACCGTCTTTGCGGATGAACGAGCTTAATGACTTTGGGATACAACATTTATCACACCTTGTATCACTTCATTCGGGTGACTGCTAGATATGGCGTGCATAATAGCTGGCGATGATGAGGCGCGAGATTAGGGATAAGAAAAAGAAAATTTTATCTTCTGATCACTCTTTTGGTCACGCCCGACCGAGTGTAGGGTCACTCAGTTGGAAGAATAGTTCTAGCCATGTAAAATGAAAGTGTGGATTTAGAAGTTCGGCTCACATTTGTGTTTTTGCCTTAGTGAAAATATTCCCCAGTCCATCGATTCCATTTCCCATTCACAACTTTGGTGTGAGGAAAACCGCCTTCCTGGGAGTTTATCTTGTCATCTTAATGGTCTTGTTATGGTCTGATGGAGTTTTGTATGGGACAGTCGGTACAGCACGTGTTGACAGGGGCTCGAAATGTCATGCACTTGGAACTAGTGCCGCGGGAAGGGGAGGCATAAACGAAATGTAACGAAGTGCGTTTCCAAACTTCAGAACTCTGGTGGTGAAAAGTTGTTATTGGAAACAAAGATGTTTGTCTTGTGTATGCATGTAGATCTATGCATGTGTGTGTATGTGTGTATGTGTGTATGTGTGTATGTGTGTATGTGTGTATGTATGTATGTATGTATGTATGTATGTATGTATGTATGTATGTATGTATGTATGTATGTGTGTGTGTGTGTTTGTATGTATGTATATATGTATGTATGTAAAAATCGGGGAGTTGGAGTTGGGGATCTTTGCGCCTGGTGGCAGCATGATCTGTGGCTCTGTAGGTCAAATGCAAGCGCTTTGATTTGTCTTTACAAGAGATAGCGCTATACAAATTCCATGTATATTATTATTATTATGTATGTATGTATGTATGTATGTATGTATGTATGTATGTATGTATGTATGTATGTATGTATGTATGTATGTATGTATGTATGTATGTATATACATGTATGTATGTATGTATGTATGTATGTATGTATGTATGTATGTATGTATGTCTGTCTGTCTGTCTGTCTGTCTGTCTGTCTGTACTCTGTGTGTGTGTGTGTGTGTGTGTGTGTGTGTGTGTGTGTGTGTGTGTGTGTGTGTGTGAATCAACACCCTCAGAAATTTATTCACCTTATACTCTTATCATGGATTCCCATAGTATATTCAAAATGTAATAAGGTATATTGACCGATTTTCTTTTATAAGTTATGAAAAAGATTCAAAACATAACAAAGTAGAAACCTGTACGACCGATTTTCTTCCATAAACATTTCAACAATACCACTCACGAACCCAAACATGTTTCTAGAAGCATTCTTGTCTAAGATCAAAACACAGCCACCAGACAAAAAGCCTACCTGTCTGCGACATGTGATCCACCAATTTACCACTTGGAAGATTACAGCCCTCATAA
>CM060320.1:43405292-43412792 GCA_030674155.1 Stramonita haemastoma | reverse complement strand
TCCTGAAGAGTTGGCTTTCTCTTTAATAAACAACACGAGCCGAACAGTGGAGGTTTGTGTCGTTTGGGATTTCTAAAAAAAACCCAACCCACCATTCTCCGCCCTCTCTTCATCCTTCTAATCTATACCTCTGCCTAGTTATTGTTACATAGAGTACAGCATCTCCCCCTAGTTCTTATTACGCAAAGTAGAGTTTCATCTCCCCATAGTTATTATCACGCAAAGTAAAGCATCTTCACCTGGTTATTATTACGTAAAGTAAAGCATCTCCACCTAGTTATTATTACGCAAAGAAAAGCACCCCCACTTAGTTATTATTAAAGAGTGGAACATTTCCACATAGTTATTATTATGCAAGGTAAAGCATCCCAACCTATTAATTATTATGCAAAGTAAAGCATCCCTATCTACTTATTATTATGCAAAGTAAAGCGTCTCTACTTATTTATTATTATGCAAAGTAAAGAATCACCACCTACTTATCGTTATGCAAAGTAAAGAATCACCACCTAGTTGTTATTCTTTCACTTAGCAAAACATCAACACCTAGTTATTGTTACGTATAGTGAAGTTATCCATAGGTCATTGAAAAGGTTTAGCGTCATAGGATTTCTGTGGTCAACTATGTGTTATTAAGAGCGGACACAGAGTTCAAAAGACTTGAAAAAGTGTTTACTTTTGTGAAATACACACTGGAGCAGTAAATATTAGGTATCCTCTTTGGTTTGGTAAATGATGTGGTGCAGCCTCAATAGTTGCCTTTACAATTGCTTTGAAATGACAAGTATCTGCTTTCCGTAAAATCGATAACCAAGCACCCAAATAAACATAAAAACCCCGAACAGTTTGTTGACGTTTCTGTTTACTTACCATTGCTGTACCAGGTGATGCCGACAGGTAAGACCGTCATTTACTTCTCTCTTCTCCCAGACTTTGAACAATTTTGTATCTGCTGTAGAGCAACAATGAACAGACAATAATTATCTTTTACGTATCAAGAGTGCATAGACGGTCATTAGCTATTTCAACCAGTCCAAATGGTGAAAATGGTCTTTTTTTAAATTGTAGAATAGACGATAATAATTTTACATACAAACAGTTAACAGACAGTCATCTCTTCAATAAGTAGTGAATACATTCGTCATTTTGGTAAGTTATAATATCTGAACAGTCATTATTTTAATAAGTAATGAGCATATTTAGGATCCGTCTTCCTAATGAGTCTTTATGACTGTTTCGATCTGTTTGATACAAATTACATTCTTTGGAAAAAGTAGGGGGGAAAACGCCAATGCCATGAACACTGATACCAGTCATTTAATGGGTAGTGAGCATGAGCAAACATTTATTTTAAGGTATTTTGAACAGTTAAAAGACATTCACTCATCAGTAATGAGCAGCAGATAGAAGTGACACCAAGTAGACAATCAAAATCAGTAAATAAGGAACGGTTTTGTTAAGTAGGAGTGGTGAACATATACCCATTAGTGTCAGTTGTAATATCAAACCGGCCCTAACCGGGGACTGGATGTAAAAAAGCACAAGAGTGCTTATCCCATTATCCTCGATAAAAAGAATTTAAAAAAAGTAAAAAACACACAAAAAAACACACACACATACACACACACAGAAATATGCGGTACAGCCAGGGGAAGCTCACAAGACTGCCTGTGTTAGAATGTGTATCAAGTGGCGTTACAACGTTGACTCTGTTACCTGAAATTTATGCGATGGTTGCAAAGGAATGGGCCATGAAAAACTCACGATGGGCTTACTGCACAGCAGAGGATGACCTTTAATGACGAGCATCCCAACCAGCCACAAAGCATCAAAAGGGATGGGAGAAATGTTTATGAGGTGTTTGAACAATGCGGTGTGTGTGTGTGTGTGTGTGTGTGTGTGTGTGTGTGTGTGTGTGTGTGTGTGGTGTGGTGTGGTGTGTGTGTGTGTGGTGTGTGTGTGTGTGTGTGTGTGTGTGTGTGTGAGAGAGAGAGAGAGAGAGAGAGAGAGAGAGAGAGAGAGAGAGAGAGAGAGAGAGAGAGAGAGAGAGAGAGAGTGTGTGTGGTAGTCAATTAAGCTACCTTGTGATATGAGAGAGAGAGAGAGGGGAGTGTGTGTGTGTGTGTGTGTGTGTGTGTGTGTGTGTGTGTGTGTGTGTGTGTGTGTGTGTGTGTGTGTGTGTGTGTGTGTTCCTGTCCGTGCACTGTATTCTCTGTTAACTGCTTTTGTGCTACGAAGGCTTTTAAGTGTTAATGTCTTTTTAAGCTAGGGGTGAAAAAACAGGAGTGTGTGTGTGTGTGTGTGTGTGTGTGTTGTGGTGTTGTGGTGGTGGTACAATGTGTGTGTGTGTGTGGTGATTGGGTTGTGGGGCGCTACAATGTGTGTGTGAGTGTGTGTGTTCATGGTACGTGGTTGTGTGTGTGTGTGTGTGTGTAGTGCGCGCGCGCGTGCGTGGCGTGCGTGCGTGCGCGGGGAGGGGGTGAGGCGGGGGAGGGGTAGGGTTGGAGGGATGTTTAAGAGAAGGGAAGGACGAAAAATGGTAAGAGCAAACTAATGTGTTGTCTGAGACATTTGCACTCTAAGCATTATTTTTGTCTGCAAGAGAGAGAGAGGGGTTAGAAGGAGGCTTAATCTTTTCTAACCAAGGCATAACTAAAAATAATGCATGGTGACAGGGTTAGAGCAGGACCTCTGCTTCCCAGTTTCTGTGTTCTCCTCGTGCTACTTACTGGGTTTTGTTGTTGTTGTTGTTTTTTTTTTTGTTTTTTTTTGGGGGGGTTGTTCTACTTTTCTCGTTTATTAGGATCACATGTTTATTCGTGATGTACTTTTGCTTCTTTCAGTGAGTATAGTAATCGTGAAACGGGATCGGCGCTTGCATTAAGATACTATTTTACTCTTTTAAAGAAAAAAACTGTTGTTGGTATTCGATTCATTTCAATTAAATTCAATTCAATCACTTTATTATCTCAGAGACAGAAAAATTCAAGTGGGTTACAAGCCATCCATAAAAACAGTAAACATGCAAACATAATATCCTGGATACATACCACAACACAATGTCCAAAATCAGCGTGTACCCATCACAATATATAAAGCACCCACAAATCAGCGATACCTCAGCCACTTAAAAACTCACCCAAGTAAAATCACACTCGTGTGTGCACCAGTATGCCTACGCATCCACACTCTCCAACACGGATCGTGCGCACACGCCAGCACGCACGCACGCACGCACACAAACATTTTTTATGACATAAGCCAATTTGTCATATTGTTATATAAGAGAAATATATAATAAATTGGTAAGGTATTGAACACAGCCTAAAAAAAAAGCAGAGAACTGAAAAAAAAAGAATGAGGCTGAAGGTGCAAAATTCTATAGAAAAGCTAATCAGTTTGTTAAAAAGGCCTGAGAAAAGCAAGGGAGACGGGAAAACCCAGCTGACGACAAAGAGTGCCAATAGCATCAGCACTGATGTAATCATAGACGGCAAGAAAATCGAGACGGTTCATAGCTTTAAATATCTGGGAGCTATAGTATCAGATGAAGAATCAAAACCGAAATTCTCTCCAGGATAGCCCAGACCACAACTGCAATGACCAAACTGAATGCCCCTCTGGAACGACAAGAACATCGACCATCAGCTCAAGACCAGACTGATGCGTTCCCTGGTCATGTACATGTTTTTGAATGCATGTGAAACATGGACCATAACAGCAGACATTTAAAGAAGGATACAGGCAATGGAGATGAGATGCTTTCACAGACTCCTTAGTATCTCATACAGAGATAAAATCACTAACAAGGAAATGAAAGCCAGAATTAAGAACACCATCGGACCATATGAAGAGCTTCTGACAAGTGGGGAAAAACCCGCAAACTAAAGTGGTACGTACAGGAACGTCACACGAACATCAGGACTGGCCTACAAGGAACGGTTCAGAGAGGAAGACGAAGAGGCAGAGAGAGAAAATGGATGGACTGGCCTTGGGTGGAACGATTTGCTACGGAAAGCAGAGGACGCGGAGAGTGGAGGAAGCTGCCCGCAAAATCGTCACCAAAGGACTACGGGATAGGTGAGGGTGAATTTGGCGGTAGGTCTGCGGAAGAGGATGAGGTTCAAGGGGGCAGTATGATGGTCAGGAAGAGACAGCTACAGGTCACCAATTTCTATACTGTTTGTGATGACTTTAGGAACATTGATGTGTTTCTCACTTTAGTAGTTAGACCTGTTACAACCAACTATTTTCATTGGACGTTACTTTCATCTGGTATTTATCTATGCGTAGTGAATTATTCTTGAAAATACGAAAAATCGGGGTTCAGTAACATCTTGTAGTACACCACATTCTGCAATCCCTTCAAAAGGACGCATTATTTTGGAGAGAGAGAGAGAGAGAGAGAGAGAGAGAGAGAGAGAGAGAGAGAGAGAGAGAGAGAGAGAGAGAACACTGAACTCTGAACAATTTTATTGTAGAAGGCCACCGGACCCATTTCAATTTCACACACTTGGTACCACCCCCCCCCACCCCCCAATTAATTTCGTTCTCAATCCTTTCCAAGAATGCACCTGAAAACACTTCAAGCACAACGATTATAACATTCACTTGAGAGAGAGAGAGAGAGAGAGAGAGAGAGAGAGAGAGAGAGAGAGAGAGAGAGAGAGAGAGAGAGAGAGAGAGAGAGAGGAGGAGAGAGGAGGCAGGCAGGCAGGCAGGCAGGCAGGCAGGCAGGCAGGCAGGCAGCAGTCAGACAGAGGAGATCGAGATAGGGAGAGGAGGGAGGGAGAGGGGCAGCCAGACATAGACACAAAAAGAAATAATCTGAGAAAAACAGAGCACAGTAACCTGACCCTTTTCCTTTCAAGAAGGTATCCCCGTAAAAATAGTTTTGCCCGATAAATGCTAAACAGCGAAGAGATCTCATATTTTATACTCTCCGACTGGTTGGATAGAAGTCATTAATTTATTTTTCATTCATATAATTGCACCGTTTTTACGCTGTATTTAACAGTGCGCAGTAAGAAAGTTTTTATCGACTTTTTATTTAATTTCCAGTTTCATTTGGTCTTTTTTTTATATTTATAAGGTTTGTTTACACAGAGAGGTTCTTCTTTGTGATTCGCGGTGAGATTGGCGCAGTTCTTGTAGTTGAGGTTGTTTTGTTATGTTTTTGCCTAAGATTTCTTCCTTCTAGTTGTTTTCTGAAGATGAAGTTGTATAGAGTTGTTCTCCTTTGTGGTTCATGGTGAAACTTGGTAAAGTTCCTGTAAATACTGTAATTTATTGTAGATTTGTTATGCTGCGCTTGTGCTTTGAATTGTGTGATATTTGAAATGCAAATGAATTATTCAATCATGTATTTGAATTGGTACTAATAAATACGTTATATAGTTTCCATAGCAATATTTTGAGCAGGATGTCTTAAATGTTTTACTAGTAGTTTTCACATTCCATGATCTTTGTGTGACAATTTCATTCCTGTCATGCAATTATTCATACAGGCACACACTAGTAACATACATGATGTATTCAGACCAACTTAGTTTTCAAACGGTTTTGAAACTTTAATTTTTTTCCTTCTGAAAATCATGCATCGTCATTGCTTTTCACACCGTCCACTGGATTTCCTTGTTAAATGGACTCCTTGTTTTTGAATGGATTAAAACGATCAACTGCGAGAACCAGATCTGAAAGTAACTTGGAATCATTTTAAAACTGCTAAGCACATAATTTTCTATCAGCATACATGAAAACACGTACCAAGAACAATGATAGTAAAAAAAAAATAATTACCTAGATAAAAGTTCAGTTGAGACTGCGTAGGTAAAACAAGTTCCCCCTAGTTTTCCAGAGAAAAACTGTTATTTTACCATTCCCACGTTAACAAATACAATAGGAACTGTCATGTTTGGAATCTTTTGTCTTGCAATTTTTGTATTGGCAACCCACCTGGTGAAATAAAGGAGAAGCTCCTTTTTGTGCTCAGGAAGTTTTTAGGCCCAGAGAGGAGTTTTTATCCTGTTGGCTGCCACTTTACGACACAAGCCACTTTACGATACAACACAATCATGCATGTGTCTGTTAGCAATATGAAACAAATTTTTCAGTATGTAGAATAAATCATTTCAGTCGCTACAATAGCAGGTGCAACAGCAACAACAGAGACAACATCGTTGAAAACAAAAACAATGGTAATAATGAACATGATGCTAGCATTAATAATGTTGGTTGATTGCAATTATGGCAACACTCAGAATGCCTACGCCTTTGATTAAAGAAAAAAAATGGTGGTAGTGGGGGGAGGGGAGGGGGCGTGTGTGGGTGTGCGAGCTGCAGTTTTGAATTCTACTTTATGATGATTATGTTGGTTCAGATACGGCACAGAGTTTGGGAGGGGGAGGGGGGAAGCGAGATAGCCTAGTGGTGAGTTGCACACGTGATCTGACAGCCTGGATCAAGTCATCACTGAGGCGCCCTTTCAGGGAGATTTTTCCCCCCTGGACTTACATCAGTTCCAACTCCACTGCCCCGAAAGTCATTTGGATGAGACCATAAACCAAAGTTCAATACGCACTCAGAACATCTACAAAGGCATACGTTGAAAACAGCTACAGTCCCACCTTAGCCATTTCGTGCTGGTAGGAAAGGATGACAATTAAAAACAAAAAAAAAACCCAACCCAAACTGTATCAATACAGGTTATGTTTTTAAACATCATCCCCTAAGTCAGGATGTGGCTGCCTTAATGGTAGGCTGAAACGGTTGCGTATGCAAAATCTCACCATTGGTAAACCTTAGAGCACTAGCCGGGGAACGAAAAAAAATTCTTAAAGAAGTGCATAATTATCACATTTGCTGCTCCCCCCCCCCCTTCCGCGCCTCCATGTCTCTGTCCATCTCTCAGTATCTCTGTCTCTCTCTCTCTGTCTGTTTGTCTCTGTCTCTGTGTCTGTCTCTGTCTGTGTCTGTCTGTCTGTCTGTACTGTGCTTGTGGTGTGTGTGTGTGTGTGTGTGTGTGTGTGTGTGTGTGTTGTGTGTGTCGTGTGTGTGTGTCTGTGCCTGTGCCTGTGCTCGTGCGTATCCGCGTGCCCATTTACGCCCTTAGCCATTAGCACACTCTCAAAAACTTACGAGCAGATCGCATAACGGATCTCACATCGCTGTTTATTGGGTAAATAATAGGTGCTTTTAATCACGCAACCAAGGAGGCAAGAAGATCGGGTTTATCTGTTTTCATTGTTCTTTGAGATTGTTTGAACATATTTTTTGTCTTCTTCGAAAGTATTAAAGGAAACCACACACTCCGCCTCCTCCCCACCCACCCCCCGATAAAAAAAACAACTAAACTAAAAAAACAAAAACAAAACCGCACACAAAAAGTTTGCAGTGAAAAGGGGGAAACTAAGATGGTATCAGTTTGTTACGAGGCTTTTATGAAGAGGCAGTGCATGCCATTGCTGAATTAATCTTTTTTCCTGGTTTGGTGTGGCTTTT
>CM060320.1:43397792-43402792 GCA_030674155.1 Stramonita haemastoma | reverse complement strand
CAACAATGGCTTGGCGATAAACACAACAAAAAATAGCAACAACAAGCAAACAAATGAAATAAAATAAGCAAAAACAAAACTATACGAAAAAGAAAGAAAAATGAGGTGGGAGGATATAAAAAATCGGTTGATGTGTAAAGAGGCATTTTTTTCCCTCTTTTTTTGGTAGATAAAAAAAACTGCGTTGTTTTCTTTCATGGAGAATAGTTTTCCCAACATCAATCAAAATAGAGCTGCCTCTTTGTAAAACCCTGCTTGCATGGAGGAAAAACTTTGGCATTTATTTTTTGATGGCTGTTAATGTTTGGGTATTTTTTTTCCAACAGAGCCTAAAACATTCGTCTTTATTCGGTGTTGTGTAGAAAGTAAAGAACACTTTTTCAGTTTTTGTGTGTAAAAAAAACAACCGGAACAAGGAACAGTATCAACAAAAAGTACAGCCTGTTTCAAAATAGCTGGAAAAAAGGTCTCATATCGACACTAAGATGACTGTTTCACACACACACACACACACACACACACACAACACACACACACACACACACACACACACACACACACACACACACACACACACATGAGTCAGTACTGACTCCACACTCTCCCCAAAAGTCTTTCGGATGAGACTATTAACCGAGGCCTCGTTTGCGAACGCAAGCAGAACATCTTGCGCACATGTTAAATCCTGTTCCGGTTTCGTAAGAGTAGGCCATTGTGTGCCGGTGGGAGTAGATGACAAGATTTACCAAACTGCATACACACGGGGACTGGATGTAAAAAAGCACACGAGTGCTTATTCTTGATATAAAAGAATAAAAACTAAAAGAATAAATACTAAAAGAATAATTAAAAAATAAAATACACAACACACACACATGTTATGTACTTTGGCTGTGTGATGGGGATTTTAGTTGCTGAAGGCAGGGACAGATATGAGATGAAACAGGAGGGTAAGATCTTGGATTTGAGATAAGTATGTCTTGAAGCTGGATTAAAAAGTGTCATCAATAGGCTTTTTGCAGAGGGAAAGAGGTAGGTCATTCCAAATCGATAGACCAGAATCAGAGAACGAGCGACGGCCAACATCATCTGATTCACACAGCAGTATGTCAGCGTTTTTATAAAATTTAACTTTTTGAAATAAAACAATGTTTTTGACTGTCAGACACCTATGAACTGATCTGTGTGGCATCAATCCATCAATCCTTCTTTTATCGTAGGTTAAGCATTCATATCAAATTCTTCCAACTCCGAACGAAATAAACCAATGCACACAGTTACTTCCTCCTTGCCCCTGAAACACATTAGACAACACTGGCTCCCTTTCTCGAAGGTTTACCTGCGTGTGCTGTGTTAAAATCTGCCTATTAGAGAAAAAACATGGGTACCAAAAACAAAACACACACACACACACACACACACACACACACACACACACACACACACACACACACACACACACACGCACACACACAAGATTCAAGATTTAATTCGCCTTTGACCCCTATTGGGGCATGGAGGATTTCAGAAAACAAAATGAATTGTAACATATATAATATGCATTAATGGAATACGTTCATACACACAAGATTCAAGATTTAATTCGCCTTTGACCCCTCTTAGGGCATGGAGGATTTCAAACAAAATCAACTGTAACATATATATAATTTGCATTAATAGAATACGTTCATACACAGAATTTTTCACAGAAATAAAAATCTAGTCAACCTTTTCATTAATGTCATGCAACTTTACACACACACACACACACACACACACACACACACACACACACACACACACACACACACCACACACACACACACACACACACACACACACGAGAGAGAGAGAGAGAGAGAGAGAGAGAGAGAGAGAGAGAGAGAGAGAGAGAGAGAGAGAGAGAGAGAGAGAGCACTGAACACTGGACATTGAAATGGTTTAATGGTACTTTGGCCTTTGGCCACAATACAACTAAACGGGGGACGGGTGTAATATTGCAAACCTAAAACTCAGGGATAGAGAAAATAACATGGAACATAGAAACCAAACTCACTTTAAAGATCAAGACACATTGAAAAGAAACTATCATTGTGTAACATAAACATGTGGTTGACCCTGGCTGTAAATTCAAGACATCTCGAGTGTACTGTCAGAGAGAGAGAGAGAGAGAAGAGAGAGAGAGAGGAGAGAGAGAGAGAGAGAGAGAGAGAGAGAGTATGCGATGTCAGCACAGATTTATGTAAGAACTTATCCCAGACAGGCAGGACTGACGTCACTACGAATACTAACGTCACCATGAAGGTAGTCTTCCCATTAGGTCAGTGAGACTGCCCCGAACTAAAGTGGTGGCGATTTAGCCGAGTTTGCCCCGGCGGCAAAAATAAAACACACAAACACATACTGGGCTTCCTGTCGCACTCAGGTGAATAGCACAGGGATTACATTGGTCAGACAATCCTTGGGTAAAGCCCGCGCAGAATAGGGGTCAAACCTTGTGCAAATTGACGCTGCTGTTCAGAATGCGGGCACATGGAGTGCTAGTGTAGGGGCAGACTTGAGGATTACAGTCAGGGGCCGCGTGAGGACATTATTGTGGGATGGTGAGGGGGCGTCTGTTGTACCAGGGATCACCACAAGGGCCTGACGATTACCGCCAGGATAACAGCATGTGTGGGTCCACCAATCAGCGCGTGGTGAATTCGTGCCTGCATTTGTGAAGGGCCTAGTCTAGGTGAAAGATTGCTTGTTTACCTCCTGGTAGAGAATTTTAAAGCAAATGTTTTCGGAGTACATATTCATAGGTATAGCATGTTGTTTCAATCTTCAACCACTTTACAAACAAAATGATTCCGTATCTACTTATGTATACATTAACACAAACTGAGTTGCGATGTGGGAGTAAATGAGTGGAAGTAAATAAGTCTTAACCTTTATTTTATGATTTATATAGCACAAGTTTTAAGATGTTTGAAAGTCAGCGCATAAAATGCCATAGGCTTTTTTGTTATTGTTTTGAATGCTTCTGTTTCTGTCTCTTCGTATCCTTTAATTTTTATCATGACTTTCTGAATGAATTTTTTTAAGTTAGATTTATTTCATACTTGCAACTGACTTGAAGGGCATGTGATAATGGAAAAAGGTGCGTGGGTACTACGTAATTCACTGCAATGATTAGCTGCAGAACCGGTCAGTTTGCAAGGTGGCCTCTTCGGAGCAGCACAGTACCAAAACTGCAAGCAGTTTTTCGTTTAACTAAAAGGAATTTCAACTGTCAAAACACATAGCTTCGTCTTCTATAAAGATTATTGGGTTTTTTTTTGTTAGTTTTAGGATAGGAAAAAGGTTGAAGATTAAGAGGACCCAAGGCGGTGATTAATAGTTGAAAAGGTACTTTTGTCTCCAGTAGTTTTGACAATTGTTAGACAACTGTGTCAGCAAGAGTAATTTGTCGCACAGCAGGCTGTACAAGATTAGAATGACAAAAAACGATCAATTTAAGACTAAAAACTTGCACTGCGTGTACTGCAGTGCATACATTAAAAAGGAAAGGCGAGAGAGACAGATGAGAGAAAGAGACACAGATGAGAGAGAGAGAGAGAGAGAGAGAGAGAGAGAGAGAGAGAGAGAGAGAGAGAGAGAGAGAGAGAGAGAGAGGACTTATGTGCACTCAAACACAAACATCTTCTGTGAATCCCCTCTCTGTTCGCATAATGGACATAGGATTAGGCTGACATGGAATTTTAATCAGACACCAAGAGACAGAGAAGTAATACAGATGAGAATCCTGTTTTAATTTAAAGGGTGTAATCCCATTCGCTGTGTTTTTGAGCGCCAGACCATATTATATGCGTTGTTTCCATACAACAGTGCACTATCTCCAAGCAAAACAAGCATGCAGAGAGAGAGAGAGAGAGAGAGAGAGAGAGAGAGAGAGAGAGAGAGGAGAGAGAGAGAGAGAAGAGAGAGTTATTAAGCTGAAGTTGTGTGGTACAGGAGCATTTCATTTCCAGTGCCATGTTCAGAAACTAAAACTAACAATCACCTTCATCTTTCTGTCTCTCTTCTCTGTTGCGTGTCTCTTTTTGTTTCTCTGTCTTTAACCCCCACTCTGTCTCTTTCACCATCTTTTTGTTTCTCTCTTTCAAGTGCTCTGTCATGAATATTTACTTGGTCACTTATTCACTTGTCACATCAGATCAGCCTGGGTTACGTTTCACTATGCAGTTAAGCTGATCATACAATCTCTCTCTCTCTCACTCACTCTCTCTCTCTCTCTCTCTCTCTCTCTCTCTCTCTCTCTCTCTCTCTCTCTCTCTCTCTCTCTCTCTCCTCTCTCTCTCTCTCTCTCTCTCTCCTCTCTCTTCTATTATATATATATATATATATAACCAACAGAAAACACCCGAACATGGGACACGAGGGCATTTGCTTGCAGCGCAATACTGTTTGTGGCAATGGAGTTTTATAGTTTTAAGTTTTGTTTTCTCTTCGACATTAAGTATACATCCCAGTAAAGTGCCATATTGACCCTGTTTATCGGCAACATCGTACAACAGCAACAAGAAGTATAGTTTGATAATCAGTGAAGAGTTGTAGGTCCATCTTTAAGTAGCATCCCCCATCCCACCTTTTTTGCCTGTAAAGACTGGCCCTAGTTAATATGTTCTTAAAACACTTACAGAAATCTCACCTGAAAACATTTTGTGCTTCCAAAATCCATAATTTAGAAATACTCAGCAATAATGGTTTAACATTTTGCATAATTTCATATAACAATTACTCAATCATTCCCTTTCCACTTATTTTTAAGGCGCTTACTTAAGCAGGAAAGTGCTTTCGACAGGCAGTACACACACACAGCAATCGATGATGACATAATCGTTATGCTTTTAAACCTTGGGGGGGGGGGGGGGGGGGGAAGCACAATGCAAAAAGTGGTTCATTTCAGATGTGTAAACTTTATTGTTACTAAAGGGTAAAGAGGAGTGAGCGAGCGA
>CM060320.1:43382792-43395292 GCA_030674155.1 Stramonita haemastoma | reverse complement strand
ATATATATATATATATTACACACATGGGAAAAAACATTGAAAAACTTTACTTGGGCAAGATGGATTGATAATCCAGGACTCTCTGTGAGGTGAAGACTTTTAGGGGAAAAAAGAATGTGTGTTAAAGTACTGGGAGTACAAAGTAGACTGTTGGGAGGACGAGCAGAAACGGATCAAGGATGGATGGGAGGGAGGAAAAAAGTGACATCAGTGCACTTAGGCATGACTATGCTCAGATGATGGCTACATAATCCACACAATCTTAAATGGATGGGCAGAGGGGTGTGTGTGTGTGTGTGTGTGTGTGTGTGTGTGTGTGTGTGTGTGTGTGTGTGTGTGTGTGTGTGTCGTGTGGGTGCGTGCGTGCGTGCGCACGCGCACATGAGTGTGGAATGGTCTTATAGATGAGCTCACACACACATACGCACACACACACACACACACACACACACACACACACACACACACACACACACACACACACACACACCACACCACGCACCACACGCACGCACGCAAACACATAATCATCTACATTGTGTAGTAACATCACGGCAGAAAAAGCAAATTAACCGTATTAGTATACATCTTTTGTCATTTTTATCCTTGCAAACCTTAGACGTGTTTACACGGGCTTTCTTTTGCTAATGTGCGGGGTATTGAACTCTGAGAACACAGCACAATACCCGATTGACTAACCCACAAACACTGCGATGAATCAAATATGAAAATCTAACCGACCGGTCGACCCTTGTACATCGTGCTGAGTGCAGCGAGTTTGAGTATTGTCCCTTATTTATTCTCTGCCTTACATCGTTTTTTTTTGGGGGGGGTTGTTAAAGAAATAAGGCTTTAAGAGTAAACTAGATGAATTTAAGGTAGATAAGGACTTTACTGCACACACCCACGCACAAACACACACACGCACGCACACATACACGCACGCACGGGGGGGCGGATAGCCTAGTGGTCAGAACATTGCGCTGGCAATTTGAAGACCCGGGTTCGAGTCCGGTCGAGGAAATTTTCTTCCTGGAGTTAACATCAGTGCTGACTCCACTCTCCCCAAAAGTCCTTCGGATAAGACTTTAAACCGAGGCCCCGTGTGCGAACGCACGCAGAACATCTTGCGCACACGTTAAATCCTGTTCCGCTTTTCGTAAGAGTAGGCCATCGTGTGCCGGTGGGAACAGATGACAATATTTACAAAACTGCATACACACGGGGACCGGATGAAAAAAAAGCACATGATTGCTTTTTCTGTTATCCTCGATATAAAAGAATAAATAATAAAATAAATAAAAACGCACGCACACTCGCACGCACGCACACACACACACACACACACACACACACACACACACACACACACACACACACACACACACACACAAGAAGAAAGAAAGAAAGAAAGAAAGAGAGAGAGAGAGAGAGAGAGAGGAGAGAGAGAGAGAGAGAGAGAGAGAGAGAGAGAGAGAGAGAGAGAGAGAGACAGAGAGAGAGAGAGAGAAGAGAGAGACAGAGAGAGAGAGAGAGAGAGAGAGAGAGAGAGAGAGAGAGAGAGAGAGAGAGAGAGAGAGAGAGAGATTAGCTTAACAATGGAAGGGAACGTCGCATTATGGTAAGGACAAAACAAACCGTTGGGGTTGAAAAAGAACGGTAAAGGGAGGGGGGTGGGAAGGTGTGTGTGTGTGTGTGTGTGTGTGTGTGTGTGTGTGTGTGTGTGTGTGTGTGTGTTTGTGTGTGTGTGTAGCAGGGTATTTAAAAGCGCACGTAAGAAAGGGGAATGGGTGGGTTGAGGAAGGGAGGAGATGGAGCTAGAACGTGTGACACCCACGTACTGGAAGATAACGTGTGTTGGTTGCAATCTGACGACAAACGTGGAGTGTTTGCCGTCAATTTGATCAGCCGTTAAGTGCTTTTCAGTCGCATCAGAGATGTCTCTGGTTGTGCACATCATGCCCTCTGGTTTTATATCACCCCCACCCCCCAATCCCCACCCTCTCTCTCTCTCTCTCTCTCTCTCTCTCTCTCTCTCCTCTCTCTCTCTCTCTCTCTCTCTCTCTCTCTCTCTCTCTCTCTCTCTCTCTCTCTCTCTTTTCCCTGGCATAGAAGTCGGCCATAGAATCTTTGTATTCCTAAAATAATCAGGGATTTGTGTGTGCGTGTGTTGTAACATTATTTCCAGGTAAGCTACGTCATAGTGACAGAAAGTGGAAGATCTGATCTATTTCTTTTCAGTGTAAGATGACCTTTTTTTTGTTTACCGTAGTTTTCTGCTAACTACTAATAGACTTTTACCAGTGGTAAACAACTCACCCAAAGCAGATCTGCTGTTGTTTCATGAAGAGCTACCTTCATTTTATAGATATAAATTCCCAAGGATATGAGACCTTTCATGTTAAGGGCTGGCTAGCAGTCACAAATTCACTTCACTGGATTGGCGTTAATGCAATTTTTTATTGTAAATTCTGTAAACTTAATCCTCCAATGGGATTTTTCTCATGTATTGACGATAGAAGTCAGCTCTGCTATAGCTTTGAAAACTTGGGGAAAAGATCTCCGGGAATCTTCTTGCAGAGAACACTGAAAAACTTTGATGGCCAAAAGTGAGGGTTTTTTTTTCGTTTGCTATTGTAGATGACAAAGATTAAAAGACAGAAGCCGTAGTCATGACATAGGAAGAGAGAAGAAAGCAAGAACTTGACATTTTATTATGGAAAAAGGAATGTGCAGCGTGCAATCTTGAAAGATGTGTGATATAGTAGTTGCCATCAGTAGTGTGCAAAGGAAGGTTATAACGGGGACTTCGCCAAACACCTTGCTCTTTCAGGACTCGTTGATTAGCGCAAATGTCGACCACCCAAAAATTGCGCCCCCCCCCCCTCTTTAAACGCTTAAGCTGGTGTGTGTGTGTGTGTGTGTGTGTGTGTGTGTGTGTGTGTTTTGTGTGTGTGTGTGTGTGTGTGTGTGTACACAGATATAAACGAAATGTACATATAGCATATAATACACTGACACAGCAGGAAGGGTGACCTTTTTACAGCATCATTTTGAAATCTATGCGTCATTTCATTCATACTGATCTTGATGATGATGGCTTAAAGTCTTTTGTAAGCAGCAGTTTGCCTATTTGGGTAACTCAACTTCAGGTTACAGTGATCTTGAAGGCTCTATCGTTGAACCAAGCTCCTTAAAGCTCTTAACTACAGACATTTATAAGGCTAAATCACATTGATAATTGGATACAGGTTTATATTTTAAGAGTTTAATGGTCAAGCATCTCTTAAGTTGTTTTTTTTTTCCCTGTTGTCGTTACCTTTGTCAAGAACAAAGCCCATTCTAACAGGCTTTTCAGTCCTGCTCTCTTGTTGCACCGCCAATCTCGTGTGGGCGGTTTTTTTGTGTGTGTTATCACTCAGAATCTCTATCCTCCCCACAGAGTTCAAACCTCTGAAAGTTGAATGATAAACAAACAATATAAAACGGTGGCTAACTATAAATGGAAGAGGGGAGGGATGACAGTAGAAGCGAAAACGTGACACCTGTTGTCTGGAAGATAAATGTATTGGGTTCAATAGCACGACAAATGGCCGAGTGTTTGTCATCAAACTAAGACTGCCGCTAAGTGGCCTTTAGCTGCACACCTCTTTCACTCTGGCCTCTTCGAGAACTCCCAGGGGCTGAAGTTTAGCACGGACTGTGGCAACATGATCTAAGAATTCCTTAAATGGGTGGGAGGTTTGTGTGTGTGTGTGTGTGTGTGTGTGTGTGTGTGTGTGTGTGTGTGTGTGTGTGTGTGTGTGTGTGTGTGTGTGTGTGTGTAAGATTTATGAAAAGGATATAGATAAATGTTTGAATAATTACTTGTATGTCTTAAGAGTATTGTTGAACAAATTATGAGGTATAAAGGGTTTTTGTATTTTGTTCAATTGCTATTTGATAATGACACAAACACCGACAAAATGATAATGATTTCTATCTCCTTTAATACAAGACACGGAGAAATCAAACTTGTATTCTGCAGTAACAATTAATTATAACTACGATACTACGTCTGCTACAACAACCACTTCTTCTGCTGCTAATGCTTTCCCTAGTTACTACTTGTATTACCTCTGCCAGAACCATTGTTGTTGTTGCTGACACTCCTTCTATTACAACTACCTCAATTACTACAATTGCTAGCACTGTTGGTGCTGATACTACTACAGCTACTGCTGACACCACTGTCGCCCCTACCATCACTGTCATCTCCACCAGCTGCAGCAGCACCACCGCCACTGCAGCATTTAGTAGTAGTAGTAGTAGTAGTTGTAGTTAGTAGTAGTAGTATGTAGTAGTAGTAGTAGTAGTAGTAGTAGTGTAGTAGTAGTAGTAGGCACACTACCACTTCCACCACCTTAACCATTATTCTGACTCCATCTCGGCCCCCCAAAATGCAACAGCGGTTGTTGTGCTATGTTCTTGTTTGTTTTTTTTCCTGTCCACTATCATGATTAATCTCTATGGAACCCTCTTAATATAAGTGTTAAGGAATTTCTTCCGTTTTTATGCTGATAGGATGAAAGGGAAGTAACCTTTCTTCAGGATATCCTTGATTAAAAAAAAAATATCATAATTGATCTGTTTAAGACGCCCTTCTTTTCCCCCTTGGAAATATGCCGGGTTCCGTCAGTGTACATAGCAGCACCCCCACTTTCTGGAAATTAAGTGCTGGGAATACCATCTTTTTTTTAATCCCTCTCTTGTTTCTGACTTGTTCCTTTTATTCCTGTCACCTCTTTCTTGTCTATTTTCTGCCTTCTTGGTCCATTCCCCGGCCCATTTTCCCTGCCAGAAACACGTAAAAGATAATTCTCTCCCATACCGAAGTTGAATGCGCTGGGCCTGACTTGTCAAGCGCTTAACTGCAGCGCAATGCATTTTCGCTCATAATTATAACAGACGATAGTTGTTGTTTGAGTGTTCGACGAAGAAGCAGAGACGCCATCCTGAACAGTTGCTGGTGCTATTTTACAGCCTTAGTGCTGGAGAAGAGGTCATGTCAGGATTCCAATATTGACCCTTGAAATAGTGATTAGTGCTGCTAAGATGCCATTCAGGGAGTAGTACTTAAGAGTTTACAATGTCATACTGGTGTAAAGAATGTGTGTGGGCTGCGACAGGCGCCTTGGTTCTTTGTAATGTGCGAAGCATTGCATTGTGCAGGGCATACCACGGAATGCTTTCGTATCATATTTCACTATATCATAATACATATTAATGGCCTGGATCAGAATGCGTTGCACTTGTTTCATATTACGTAGATTGTGATTCTCAGTCAATAAGGCAATAGATCGATTGTATTTGCTTACTACGAGGTGGTCATACTAGTAATGGACTCCATTCAACATTGGGGGAAAAAATCGTGACCTGCGGGCAAAGAACAGTTATTACGCGTTTAGGTATGAAGCAGCTCCATTAGTGATATGATCACAGAGAAGATACGATATGATCATCTTGACGCCACCAGTATGTTCACACTAATGCTGGCAGATATTTTTTCACGTCCCAAATTGTGAAGGAAATTAGTTCTTAGCCCCCTTGTGCACGCACGCAGGCACACACACGCATGCACGCACGCACGCGCGTGCACACACGCACATACACACACACACACACACACACACACACACACACACCACACACACACACACACACCACAGTGCGCGCGCGCGCTCATGCACACTGAGCCAGACAGGCAGACATATGTAATGAAATATTCAATTCATACATACATCATACATACATACATACATACATACATACATACATACATACGTACGTACGTAGTACGTAGTACGTACGTACGTACGTACGTACGTACGTACTACTACGACAGCAGACAGACAGACAGACAGACAGACAGACGCACACATACACATATACATACATGCATACATACCTTTACATACATACCTACATACATAACTATACGTACATCACGCGTACATACATGCATGCATACATGCATACAAACATACATGTATACATACATACATACATACATGCATGCATGCATGCATGCATGCACGCACGCACGCACGCACGCACGCACGCACGCACGCACGCACGCAGCACACACACGCACACACACACACATACATACATCATACATACATACATACATACATACATACATACATACATACATACACACAACGTGTTCAAAAACAGAATGTGAGGATTAAGGAAAGGTTTTTAATTCTGGTGGAGTTCACATCAGAACTGAATCCACCCCCTTGAAAATCCATCAGATGGTTGACTATAGGCCGTGGTCACGTATGGTAACTCATGCAAAGCATCTACACACGTTAAAATCCCATCCGCTTTTTGTAGAAGAGCTGGCCAGCTATGGCCAGTGGGATGGTATAGACATACCCAGTGTCCACCATGCTACCTGGAATAGATTGAGCTTTACCAGGCCCAACTTGCCTACGTGCACTGCCTGAAAACTTGGTGCACACGTTAACAATGATAAGGATAATAACACCCAAAACAGTCAAATCAGAGCAAAACGAAAAACTCCATCAAAACTGTATTGTTTTTGTTTTGGCTTGGTCAGTTTTGTTGTTGTTTTTGGTTGTCCTACAAATCTTGATATTAAAACAAGGAATACAAACTGCTTGTTTAACTAACGTGAGCTTGAGAACCCTCCTCTGACGTTTTGTTCCAACTCTGTAGTACTGGTGGTGGTGGTGGTATGCTGTGGCGTACCCTGGTGTTGTGTGGTGCAGTGTGTGTGTGTGTGTGTGTGTGTGTGTGTGTGTGTGTGTGTGTGTGTGTGTGTGTGTGTGTGTGTGTGTGTGTGTGTGTGTAATGAAAGTAAACTTAATTTCCGTATTTAGATTGTACATTGAGAAAGTAGAAACTACATGCTTTTTTTCATCAAAATGGTGTGTGTGTATGTGTGTGCGCGCGTGCGTGCGTGCGTGCTTGCGTGCATGCGTACATGATTGTACGTACAAAAGTTTATATGCACGTTAGGGGAAAGGGAGGGGGATAATAAAGCGTTAGAAGACGAATAAATGAGAAGGAAGTTCAGTGGATAAGCTAGTTGAGAATAGGTGTGGATCTTAGGCAAAAGGTTTTGTTATAAGGGTTTTGAAATTAAACGAGCAAAAAGCAACAAGTGATAAAAAGAAAAAAAAAGCCAATGTCTAGTAGCAGAAGACTGGAACCCACACATCAAAATCCAAGATGTGAATGTTAAAACATTGATACCGACATAAAAACAGACATAAAAAACATGGATTGATCACAGTTCTCTAAGCTTTATCCAACAACAAGATCTGTGGTTTCCCTCACTTGCTAGACATCACAGCCTAGTTTCATTTCCACTGTTCCCAATGGGGCGCAGCGAGGCATGCCAGCTTCACCAAAGCATGAAGATGAGCGTGTCCATGGAGGTAATGAGCCATGGCGAACCCTGATGGCTCCGATGGTCCAACAGTGATGATGTAGACGATAATTAAGTCACACAGGGGCTGGCTAGTACCAGTAGCGTCATTTGCATTTATATATGGCCAGGTGGCCTTCAATTAGCCTATCGTTTCCGTGATTGATTAATAGCTACGGAGGATTCCTGTACGTATACAGCTAAATGGGCAAATGGAAGATTGACGGGATGTTTTTATCGTGGCTGTTGTTGATGGGAAAATGTTTTGCTGGGTGTGATTTGTTTGTTTGTTGTGGGTTTTGGGTTTTTTTGTTTGTTTTTGTTTGTTTTGTTGTTGTTTTTTACTTGGAAGAGGTTCCCAAGAGGGGGGAGGGGGATGGGTTCGTAGAATGAAGAAAATTGGATGAGGACGAAAAGTGTGTGTGTGTTTGTGTGCGTGTTATATATGTATGTGAGTGTGTGTTGTGTGTGTGTGTGTGTGTGTGTGTGTGTGTGTGTGTGTGTGTGTGTGTGTGTGTGTGTGTGTGTGTTGTGTGTGTGGAGAGAGAGAGAGAGAGAGAGAGAGAGAGAGAGAGAGAGAGAGAGAGAGAGAGAGAGAGAGAGAGAGATGGCATGCACACTTGCATTATGTGCATTCTTTAGTTTGGAAATGTGCTTGTTTGGGGTTTTTGTTATGGATTTATGGTTCAGTTGGCTGGCAGGCAGGCTGACTGGCCGGAAACGCTGCCTGAATAATTACGTTACACATGTATATAACGGCATGTTTGATGGAGAGGTGATTGGGTGAAACATAGTGAAACATTCGAGCATGCATATTCGTATTAAGAAGGGTTCAAAGTATTTTCATGTTAAGCCTGTCTCTGTTTGTAGTTGTGTCACAAAACTATGGAATGAACTCTGTAAAGGAAAAAAAGTATCAACACATTTGTTTGCGGCATCCGTAACAACTCCCCCCCCCCCCCCCAAAAAAAAACAAAATTCTGATACATGATAAGGGGTGGGAGGAATTTACAACCCCCCCCAAAAAAAAACAACAACAAAAAAAAAAACCCCAAAAGCAACAACCCAAATCAAAGCAAGAACACACCCACCTGTGTTTACCAAATCAAAACAACAAGAAAATATTTTTAATATAAATTTTTCCTTAAAAAATATCACTATAAAGTGTAGGTGAAAATAGTTCCATGCGTGAGCGCTCAGTAAACAAGGTTTATCATCAAACGACTCACTTAGCATCCATCTATATATGTTGTCCATAATGTAATCGCTCCGGCAGTTGGATAAAAAATAAAAGTAAAATCGTATGTGTTCTACAATCTTCCATGTAATTCCAATTTTGTTGTTTATAGCCTCGCTGACCACAAAGGCCACAGACCATATGGGGGAATCTTCCCTTAGTTATAGTTGTTGATAAGTTCGTAAGCAGAGTGCAGAAACCTAAAGTTTCCATGCATCTGAGATGCATGATAGGTGAAGCTGCTGTCAATAGTTAGTCTCGTTCCGTCAAAAATGAACACACAGCAATTTTGATGACAGTCTCTCCAGGTTGGAGTGACTGGTTTGAATACACCCCCCCCCCCCCCCCCCCCTCCGTTGGTTCTTTCAGGGGTCAGTCATTTTGGGATTGCGGCAAAACTTTCAGGCTGTATATGTCGAACAGGTAGAATTGACCTTTCGGAGCCCATCCCAATCCGGGTCGAAGATTGCATGCTGGGAATGCGCCTGGTATCTGTGCCAGTGATGATAACTAAACTGCTTTGGATCCACTGTGATATTAGTTCTTTAAAAACAGAAGAAAAGAGCCCCAAAATACACAAGTTCACCATCAGGAAATTCATCACAGCTCTTTTCCACCCCCACAGAAGTCGTGTTCATGGTCAAACAGTTACAATGTTATGGAAGCGAAGCGTGCTGTAAGAAGGCTGTAGGCCGAGATGTTACGTCTGTGTTGGGCTGCCTTGTTCTTGGGCGTTCATCCATGGATACAGCTCGATTCACATCATGCATGGCATGATGGGGATTTGAGGAGCCAAGAGAAGTTTGTTGGTCACTGTAGTGTTGTTGTGTTGTGAAATCAGGTAAAGGTGAAGTAGTTTGAGGTCGCTCTGGTGAGAATCTGGGACTGAAGAATGTGCTTACCTGTGACTTCATGGATGAGGACGTGACAAACGTAACATTAGCTGTGTAACCTTTCACAAAAAAAGTGGAATTTTGTTTCCATGTTGAGTTTTCCTTCTGTTCCAAGGCGACAGAGCAATGTCCAGACATGCATTAAATCACTTTCAAATATACACAAAATAGTTATGTTTGTATGTTGAGTAATAGATCTACACACACACATACACACGCGCGCGCGCGCGCGCGCATACATACACATACTCGCCACATGCATTCATACACACACACACACACACACACACACACACACACACACACACACCACACACACACACACACAATGTACCATCTGTAAATAAAAATTTGACTTTGACTTTGAACACACACACACACATCTTTTATTTAGATCTGCTTGGAAGTGCTGCGTGATGAAACAGACAGGGTAACAGCGTATCTCTAAAAACAAAGTTCTTAAAAATGTGAAGGCCAATTACATAAAAATAATTATGGTATATTTGAAAATATTCTTTCAGCAAGTAAAGGGAGAGGCTTGTGATGAATCTATGAAAATGTTTTTTCAGTGGTAGGTAAAGTAGAGAGATGTGAGAGACTTAAAAGCTTTAATGTTGATTCATTCTCTTTATCCACTATACGCCTTCTCCTTCAGATACACTTTTTTCTTCTGCCGAAACTTCTAATTCATGGCTACACAGTTGTTGAAGCATACTGTGCACTGTGCAGACTGTCGCTTTGGGTGTCTGGTGATTGTAGGTACGGTTTGTTCATGAGCGCTCATCCGTTGTTTCCACTTACATCATTCGTGCTTGAAATGTGTAAAAGGAGAGACGAGGAGGGTGGTAGAAAAAGTGGGTGTTTGTTATGCTAGATACCTGTGAAACAGGTGATGTTGAGCTGCTTTGCGATTGGAATTAAATCAATGATCTTAAATCTCAAATTGGCCTTTTTATTGCTTATTATTTCATAGTGCAAGAGAAGTATAAATCCCAACCAGAGGCTCCATCCTTTATCCCCACCTAATTCGACCTTTCCTATCCGCTCCATGTGTGAGACTAAGTTCTCTGAGTCTTGGCCAAACAAACATGAAATCCTTGAAGCGGAGTGCATTGTACCTCCAGTGTATAACCCGATGTGTTAGGCGAGTGTGAGGCTGAGCTACTCGTAGGCGCTCATCCGTGGCCTCCCTCTTACATCATGCCTGGAGGGGATGTTGACAGAGATGGCGGTGGCGGTGTGCCGAGTTTGTTTAGCGAGTGTCTGAAATCAGTTGATGGTGGTGAAGCACCTATAATGGTTTGTGGTGGTAAAGGTCTGCTCTGTCTGATGGGCGTGCATGCATAGTGATGTGCCCGGCTGGGGGAATGACCGTTGTAGCAGTAATTTTATTTTTCAAAACAAACCGTGTAGAATTTTGTTTCAGTTTTCTTCTCTCTGCTTATTTCTGCCTCTGTGTCAATCTTTTTTTTCTGTTTCTCTTCCTCCCAAGACACCGTGCACGCGCATGCGTGTGTGTGTGTGGTGTGATATGCTCTTTTCCCTATAATCTCTGTCTCTGTCTCTCTCTCAACACATACACTCTCTCTCTCTCTCTCTCTCTCGTCTCTCTCTTCTCGTCTCTCTCTCTCTCTCTCTCTCTCTCTCTCTCTCTCTCTCTCTCTCTCTCTCTCTCTCTCTCCCCCTCCCTCCCTCCCTCCCTCCCTGTATTTGTTCCCTGAGTCGAAAGCAGTAGGCCTATGGGTCGTATGACATAATGCATACATTACTCTTCAAATCTACCAAAATGCACCCTTGCTTGCACCGAAGCAAGTGTGTGTATGTTGGGAGAAAAACCACGTTGACAGATAAGGCTAAACAGGCTGGGAAAGGCTGTCAATACGAAGAGACTACGGAAGATTATAAGATGGTGACCGAATTAATGTGTAATTCTTACGATCCCTAAAGAATCAACGTACGTCGTAGCGCATCCATGCAACTTTTGCGTGTGTATCCACACCTGTGTCTGCATTTATGTCAATGTCAAGAGCTTTTATTTCAAGAGACGCAAGTGCGAACCACCCACGCTGCAACTTTTTTTTTCATTGTAAAAACTTACTCTGCTGCCAAACAAGAGATAAAGATACTTGGTCATCAGCCTTTGGGCGCTTTCATCTTTAAGCCGTAGTTGTGGTATACAGGTATTTTGTGCAAGTCCACTGTTAGCATTCCTTGAAGCCTCTGTTGTGTCCGACAAACACAAGTCCCTTCAGGTCAGACGTACTGAATAGGTTAATTTGGCTTCCTTGACGTACAGTCTAGCCTATCTGGCCTGCGGATATTTTGAGGAGACGACCACTCAATTCAATGCTCAGGGTGACGATCATGATAAGGAGAATAACGACGTACGTGTTGTTGGAAAACATTACAAAGTGACACTCATCCCTCTGGAGTACGCAATAAGTTAGGCTTAGGGAGTGAGCTATTATTCTCAATAGCGAGGTCAATGGATGGTGTCCAGCTAATGTTTGATGAAAAACTTTCCTGGGAAACATGAATGGGCCGTATCTAAAAAGTTGTCTTCTTGAAGCCCAATAATTATAGTTCATTGCGGTGTGAGTTGTCTCTCTAGGTACAACAGAATATTTCCATGCATGGTTGTAAATTACCGAGTTAATATGAACTATAAAAGTAGGAGTATTTAGGAAACTACTGAATGCACGCAAATAATTGTAGAACAGAATGCCATATTAATGTCTTTAAATCACATGAAAACAACTGCAATACATTATATTAGGATTTCATGAAAAGACGCATACATTTTTCAACCTCTTAAAAAAAACTCGGCAAAATGCTGTGTATATTACGATTTCAAAGTGGAACGAATGTTTGAATTTAAATGAAAATGAATGGTGCGCTTACAGGTTAGAATATATATAATATCTTACTA
>CM060320.1:43370292-43380292 GCA_030674155.1 Stramonita haemastoma | reverse complement strand
ACCAAGTCGTTGGTCAATGTATGCATACGTCTACCGAGATAGAAGGATTGAATACGAACGGGAGGGAGGGAGGGAGAAGGTAGGAAGAGGACTCGTGACCTTTCGGTGACCTGGGTCCGGCCTAGTTTATATGGCAGTTAGTAAGTCTGTCCACAGCAGACATCAAAGGAAAGTATTAAGCATGCACGGTTGACGAGGGAGCGTCGGCACCTTTGTAGCACTTTGTTTCCTATTTTGTGGGCGGTCAATGGTAGTGTGTGTGTGTGTGCGCGCACGCGTATGTGTATGTGTGAGTGAGTGAGAAAGAGTGTGTGTGCGCGCACGTGCGTGTGTATTGTATGTGATTAATTTGTGTGTGCGTGCGTATACGTATACGTATGTATGTGATAAATGGGTATATTTGCAGGAAGACTTTTGTGTCAGTCTCTGTTCTTTGATATTGCCTTTTGCTGCATACATTGTTCTTCCCTCCATTCATCCATTTTGACATCAGGACAATTACTTTATGGCTTCTGGGGATAGGAACTGAGACTTACGTGAACCTTGGGGTCAGTCTCTTGATAATTTCTTCCCCTCCTTTTTGTCTCTGTGTTATTAGTCTCAAATGCCTGCCTCTCTCTCTCTCTCTCTCTCTCTCTCTCTCTCTCTCTCTCTCTCTCTCTCTCTCTCTCTCTCTCTCTCTCTCTCTCTCTCTTCATATACACACACGCGCGCGTGCACTTCTGTGCAAGAGCACACGTATGCTGGTGTGCGTGGTTGTGTGCGCCCTTTCGTAAGTAATGCTTTGCTATCACTGCTAAGATTTCATGTGACAGAAATCGGGTTTCAGCCAGACTTCGTTGTGTCGGTGTCATGGTGACCTGTGATATTCATTAAAAGGTCAGTGGGCCATTCACTTCCTTTCATGTCCTCAGAACTGCGTAGATGAGGACCAGAATCGAGAAGAAAAGAAAAGAAAAGGTGAAGTGTGTGTGTGTGTGTGTGTGTGTGTGTGTGGTGTGTGTGTGTTGTGTGTGTGTGTGTGTGTGTGTGTGTGTGTGTGTGTGTGTGATACATGTTTGTTTGAAGCGTGCACAAGGCACCATAGCAAACTGTAGCCATCTGCTTCGTTAGAATTTGCATTTGATTATACTTTTTTTATTTGTCTGTGGCGCATGACAAACATTTAAAAAATTTCTTTTCAGATTATGCCAGACATTTTTTTTAGTTTGAATCTTGGCAGTTATATTTAAAGTGCGTGGTGTAAAATTCTACGGTGCCTGGTGTAAAATTCTACGGTGCCTGGTAATTCAGTGGAGGAGATTTTCCCAGGTTGTCCATTTTGTTTAGTATTCGAGTTCTGGGTTTTGACAATGCAATTAAAATACAATTCAATAGAAACGAGACATTCCTTCGTTTTGGTTTTGTTTCTGGACATGAAGATTGTTTGAACTACTCATAAGCAAGTATTATCACAATTGCAGGTATTACTCATTAGTGCTCTGCACAAGAAAAAACATGTGTAGTGGTTAATAGTTTGTGTGATGCTTTGTGATGCAACACACATTGTCTTATACAAACCATTTTCATGTGTGGCTTGCTTTTGAGTTGGGTGTAATTTTTTCGGAATTTTAAAGTATTTTAAGCTCAATAGAAGTAGGAGAAAAGGAAAGCAGACTAAAACAAATAAACAGGAAATCACAAAAGGTAAGGATATCGAAGAAGAAAGCAAAGGAAGTGGACATGATAAATATAAAAGAGGGATTCTAGACAAACTAGTGTACAGAAAAGAATCTTTGAAAAAGTGAAGACAATGAAAAGGACACCATGGTCTAGCAGAACCCAGGCGTGAAAAAGAAGAAAAGCTTCGCTTCCAGCAGGTCCCGATTTTCATTTCAAACATTTCGTTCAGTCCACTTCCTTGGAATAATACTGACCCACTTGGGTCCCCGGGCGGCTCAGCCAACCATGTTAAGTGCGGACGGGACAAACTAGGTTGCTCCCTCCCCTAGGGACTAGCCAAAGCCCCAATCATTCAGCGATTCCTTGCTGCCTTGTCTTCGCAAGCAGGCGATCGGAAAATTGGGGAAGTTTTCCTTTCTTTTCTCCTTCTGCGCTTCACTGATGATTGCGAGTTCGTCTGGGTTTTTTTCCCCCCTTACCGTAGTCTGAACGATGGTAAAAGATTTTTTTTCGTGACAAACTGAAAGTGAGAACGCTGGATGCTTCAAAAGGGAATGAGTGAGGAGGAGAATGGGTTGCCCAGTAAAGAAAAGGTGGAAGGGAGGAGAGGGGGCGGGGTACAGGAGAGGACAAAACTAGGTCTTCAGGAGGTAGTCATTGTGTCGTTTGGGCGGTTCGTGGTGACGCAGGCTGACTGGTTGAATATGGTGTTTGGGTTTCATTCCTTGCCCATGTTTTCCTTGGTAGTCGAATTCGGTTAAAACTGTTGTTCGTTTTAGGGCCGCTCGCGGGTCAGGGCATAGAAGATGGCCTTGGAAAAACCTTGTCCTTTCTCATTTATTTTCCTTAGTCCCCTTTTTTCTCCCCCCCTTTCCCCCCTGCTTGTCAACATTCTCCCACCTCTTGTCTTTGACCTTCCGACATCCTCCCATCTTTTAAGATTTTTGTTATGTTGTGTACGTCTTGGGACCGAGAACGTGGGCAGCCCGAGCCAAGAGGCATGAGAAATATGTCTGATACTGAATATAACAGAATAATTATGTATCTGTTCGTGATTTGTGTAGAGTGGCTTTGCTGCGTTTATGGCAGTAGATAATTGTGACAGTGCTGACAGTGCTCGTTTTGATGAAGGTCGATGTGGAGTACGTGCCCAGGCGCGGCTCGCCACACCACGACGCGGGCGCGCAGACAACAGACAGACAACATATACAACAATATCACACAAACACACACACAAGACACACACACAACAACGACAAGGGGAAGAGAGAGAGACAGAGACAGACAGACAGACAGACAGGGGGGTATTGATAAAGGTAATGTGTTTTTCCACTTGCCAGCTAAAAATGATTTAACATCTTCAGGAAAAATAATTTCCACAAGTGAAATTCTTCAGAGGATATAGGTCTATGGACAAGAATAGTGCTGTATCTTGTTCAGTACACATTATCAGGTTTCAAATATTGCTATACTTCCAGTTGATATATACCTTCCCCCTCCACCATGCACACACACACACATTCCATCTCTGCCCTTTAAAAACGTACATCAATCATTCAACAAAGACAATTTTAAGCTTACGTGCGTCCTGTATGAAATCCACTTAAATCTTCCATAATTCACAGTAAACATAAACCAAGCACATCAGGTGTCTATCCACACCAAATCGTCCAGTATTCAGTGATATTTGGGCTTAACTAAGCTTACAATAGCCATACACTTCCGAGCCCTCCAGACTTCATTTTTCGCGAAGAATGCTCTCATCACTGCGATACACCCCGTCAACGCTGTCATCGTGGAGAGCTCTGTTCCCTGCTGAGGTGACAATTATCGACCCTTCAGAGTCCCTAAGTCTAATCCCTTGATCCCCTTGGAGAGTGCTACAAAAAGGACCAGCACAAAACCTCTGCTCTTTTCCGTTGACACCATTGTGGGGTACCTCAGGCCGTTTCTCCCAGACCAGTTGGGGGGCATTAGGACGTTGGTTGCTCCGGACACAGAGGGATGAGAGCTGATGTTGGGCTGTTGAGTTGTGCAAATGGTGGGTACCGCCCCTACCGTTTTGTTATTGTTGAGAGAGAGAGAGAGAGAGAGAGAGAGAGAGAGAGAGAGAGAGAGAGAGAGAGAGAGAGAGAGAGAGAGAGCAAAATCTAATGCGATTTACATTTAACTTTTTTGGATGTTAGACCTGATGTTAGACGTCTTTGTTTTTAGATGGGTACTTTACCTTACGTGAAAACTACGAGGGAACAGTCAGCATTGGAGGCAACACAATTATAAACTGACGTTTAGCCGACGGCATCAACTTTCTGGCTGAAAAAAGCAAGACCTAGTCAACTTAAAAAATCAACTTGATGAGGCCTCTTTGACATGTGGCATGCAGATTAGCGCAGAGAAAGCCCAGTTGATAACAAATAGTGCCAATGACATCAGTACTGACATTATTGTAGACAGCAAGAAAATTTGAGACCGTCCATAGATTTAAAGATCCGGGAACTATAGCATCGGACAAAGGACCAAAACCTGTCATTCTGTCCAGGATAACCCAGACCACAGCTGCAATTACCAAACGAAAAGTCCTTTGTAGCGACACGAATAACACCATCAGCTTCAAGGCCACACTGATGTGTTACTTTGTCATGTCACATTTTTGTGCGCATGTAAAACGTGGACCATAACAGCAACCATTGAAAGGAGGACACAGGCAATGGAGATGAGATGCTTTCAAAAGCTTCTTGGTATCACATAACTAACGAGGAAGTAAAGGCAGAATTTAAAACGCTGTTAGGCCATGTGAAGAATTCCTGACCAGTGATAGAACGCAAACTGAAGTTGTACAGGCACATCACACGAACCTCTGGACTGGACAAGACTGTTCTACAGGGAACAGCACAAGGAGGGAGACGAAGAGGTACGGTAGATAAAGCAAACGAGAGTGTACTGGCCTTGAGTAGAACGACTTTTGCTACGGTAAGTTGAAAAGCCGTGAGGGGTGGAGGAAGCTGGTTGCAAAACCTAAAAGGGCGTCCCAACGGTCAACTAGAATACGGATTAGGTTTAGTGAAGTGAGGCAAAACTACTCGGGACCAACACACATTACGTAGATGGAAAATGCAAATGCTTCTGTGAAAGAAAGTGATGCTCTTTAGATTGTGGGGTGTGGGGGGGGGGGGGGGGGGGGGGGGGGGAGATAAAAAAAAAGTGCCTCTGAGGACTCGTGGTCATAAAAATAGAAGATGACTGTATAAATCAAGTTGTACACATAACCACAACTTCAAGCTAATGGATCAGCTTACACTTAATCCGCATTTCAGATTTCTAGATTCACGCCGCCGTAGGTGGTGTCCAATGGAGTCGCATTTTCTTTCTCAGCGGTGTTCTTTTCTGCTGTCTTCCCCCTGTCACTGTACCCTTTCCTCTGTTCATACAATAGCGCTTTATCATTTTTCCAGTCTTCAGCAAACTAAGCGAAATCGGTGCTCGTGTCATGATACGGTCTACGTGACAGAATTTGAGGTTAAGCGTTTTTGTTACTTTCATTTAATCCGGGTGTTCGCTGTCAAAAACCAGGGAGAGCAGACAGCGATATCACGTGCAGGCTTCTGTAAACGAAAGCAATACATGCCTGGGTGAAAGTAGAAAGTATGTAAAGAGATTCTCAGTTTAAAGGACATGTGGGCAGCGCAGCATATTTTGAAGAGTATACTTATCTTGTTCATCGCAAACCTGAGATTCCTCTGGTTTAATGACTTGTTCCAATGTCCCGTTTTATTCCATTCCCAAGATGATATGTTTCAGAGTTTCACAATCACAGCAAGTTTGTCAATGTTTTATGGATTAACTTTCTCTGTCTGTCTGTCTGTCTGTCTGTCTCTGTCTGTTGTCTGTCGTCTGTCTGTCTGTCTGTCTGTCTGTCTGTCTGTCTGTCTCTCTCTCTCTCTCTCACTCTCTCTCCTCCTCTCTCTCTCTCTCTCTTATGCAATCAGGAGTAGGTATTATAAAGTTAACATTTGTTCTACGAAAGTTATCACCACAAATACTTAACCCTCAACTCTTTGAAAAAAATCGTTGGAGCACTTCTGGTGGAGCCCATCCCTCTCCAGGTAGCAAGATGCAGGCTAGACATGTTCGTATCATCTATGCTATCGGCCATAGCTTGTTGGACTACCTATAAGTTTATAGTCTGATTCAGTGGAGTTTCTGTTGAATCGCAGGTACGACACTGTACTGACCTCAAAACTATTACAACAGCAAAAAATTAATGGTACAAACAGAGAGCAGAAAACTGTTTACATCAAAACACAAAACAAACTTCTTACGTTACCGGTGTCTGTCTTTTTTGGTTTTTTTTTCCTTGCTAGAGCTCCAATGTTCCCCAATGGTGATATTTTGTTTTTGCCCTCCATTAAGGGAACCACATTCCAAATTCGGGAATGGTGTCTTAAGTATGACTTTATACAGAACTTCTAAAAAACAACAACGTAAAGTGACTTTAAAACACATCTGTAATCATTGTGGGAGACTAAACCTTAATGTGGAAATACTGTTATCTAGTTAAAGTCTGTCCCAAGCCTAAGGCTCATCAGGCCGTGCTTAACCCGGTTTCTGTGGCGTTAAGCGACTGAGAGTCATAGACTCCCCCCTGGATAGGATGCCAGTCTATCGCAGGGTTAACCCCCAACACAGGGTTGGTACCCCTTTTAACACCTGGGTGGGGTGAGAAAATAGCCGTAAAAGGACTTTTCCAAGGGCACAACGCCATAGCCGAAAGCTGGGATCGAACCCGCAACCTTTAGATTACGAGTCCTACGCCCTAACCACTAGAGTACAGCGGCGGCTTATCTAGCACTGATGCAATTGCAAAATCTGACGAAGTTTTTGACAATAATACTGCTAGCAAAGTTGTGTTTACAAATGTTCGATTCGTAAAACAAAACATTATATTGGCATTTAATTTAAATAACCTAAAATACAAAATTTGTATATTTCATATTTAATATGAAATGGAAAAAATAGAGCATTGCAAACAAATGCAGTGTATTCTTTTCAGAAAAAAGGGCTTCAGTACAGTCATAAACCTCGTAGATACCTTGTATGGAATATACACACACAAATAAAGTGAGACTGTAAAACCGATGGGATCTAGGCAACACAGAACCATTCAAAGCAAACAAACGAAAAGCCAACCAAACAAAATCAGACAGACAGACAGACAGAGACTAACTTCTCTCATGAATCAGAAACATTTGTGCTAGTGTGTGTGCTTTACGTCACTGTCGCGTACACACGACCTCACCAGGGTAGCGCAAAGTGGCCAGTTCTTGTTTCAAGCGGTGGATACCTATTTGCTCAGTAGGGTCTTACATTTACAGAGCCACTCGTGTGCAGGAACTCAAATACCTGGAGTGTTGCGTAAACTGCAAGGAACAGATGTGAACCTTTCACTCGTTTCTACTGCTGTTAACTTGGTAGATATCTTTTCATGCAGCTCCCATGAAACCCAAATGATTTTGGCTTAGAAAGGTGTCTGTTTCTGCCTTATCTGTGTGTGTGTGCGTGTATGTGTGTGTGTGCGTGTACGTGCATGCGTGCGTACTTGCGTGCGTGTGTGTGTTTAAAAACAATGCGCACACCCATTTGTTTTCTAAAAAGTGACGGGGGAAGGGGAGAGTAGAATGGTGCACACTTACGTCTGTAGGAATACGTGCCCGTGCTCAGGTAAAATTAAGTATGAATTTGTTAAGATGCAGTGTGTGCTGACGTTTGTGCAGTACATAATCTTGTGTGTATGTCCTGACGTATCTTATAACAATATTGTCCTACGCGTCCTATCGTACGCACGCTGTTTCACTCATGCTTACAAAAACGCGCGTGGCATGCGATTCCTTCTTACTTAATCTCTCGATCACACTTCACAAGGAGCACCCGAAGACACAAGACACTTCAACCTCCACCGAAGCACTCCACCACACCCACCACTCGCTAACCCATCCAGCTGTTCTCCTAGACCCTTGACCCGGCGGTAGGTCCTCTCCAACCCCTCAACTCATTATACCGAAAGCCTCTGAGGGTTCCAGAAGGCTATGGTGGTCCTTGCCCTGGTACACAGACCTTTTGCCTGCTCAAACTCGGCAGGAAATCCTGTTGGCGTTGAATAACAGAAGGGCGGGGTTCATACAAACACGGGGTGCATTAGTGCGGCTGCACAATGCAAAGGTTGTCTAGCCTCGGACCAGGAGGTCAGCTTGAGGAGTTGTGTCCACACCGATAAACGGGTGGATGTCCGGGGGTACTCAGGATGAAGTGGTTCTAATCTTGGATGGCTCGCGCATGGTCACGGTTAGGGGTTTGACGTAGGTTATAGTAGCCTAGACCAGGTAGGTAGGTAGGTAGGTAGGTAGGTAGGTATGGTATACTACTGGTGATTTGTTTTTTTTTTAGTAGGATTACGTCACTCATTGACGCAGGCTGTGGTTACCTATAGTTACACGGTGTTGGTTTGAAGTGAGTGAGTGAGTGTGTGTGTATGTGTGTGTTGTGTGTATGTGTGTGTGTGTGTGTGTGTGTGTGTGTGTGTGTGTGTGTGTGTGTGTGTGTGTTACGTGTGTGTGTGTGTGTTCTAATGACTACAAAGGGTAAGAGGAAAAAATCGATCCTTACGCACACGCAGGCACGCACGGTCATTCACGTGCATGCATACTGCCAGCACGAACGGATAAACATTCACATAATTATGCACATGCGTGCATATTCACCAGAGTAATACCTGCTTGCTTTGGTTGGGGATTTTCTTGTTGAAGAAAACATGGCGGTCATTGTAACAAGACTATTGCAATGGATGGAAATTAATAGGTTTCCAAAATTGTTACTGGAGCTCATAGAGATTAAAAGTACATAGATCAGATGACAAGACTGTTGGCTTTAGCGTTGACCTGTAATTGTCATCCGCTTTTAACTTTAGGCAAGTATGTTTTCTAGCAATTAAAACATAACTTGATGCCTTTGCATACATACTGTGATTAAACTAACACTCGATCCCTTACTGGGAGGCACTTGTTCTCAGAGCGTTCTCTCTCTCTTCATTCTCTCTCTCATTCTCTCTCTCTCTCTCTCTCTCTCTCTCTCTCTCTCTCTCTCTCTCTCTCTCTCTCTCTCTCTCTCTCTCTCTCTCTCTCTCTCTCTCTCTCTCTCTCTCTTTCCCCTCCATCTGCCCCTTTCTTTTTCCTGGCTTATCTTTTACTTTCCTTTGTGTTTTTTCTTTCTTGTTTTCTTTCTTACTTTGATTTGATAATCTGTCTTTTCTTGCTACATCTCTCTCTCTTCTTCTGCTCTCTCTCTCTCTCTCTCTCTCTCTCTCTCTCTCTCTCTCTCTCTCTCTCTCTCCTCTCTCTCATTATCACTCTCTCTCATCACGTGGCGTGACATCACAAAATAGGACATCCTTTTTGTTAGCTGCTGCAAATTTTCCACGAAAATGACTTCTGCCAGTTTCAGGACTCTCAGTGGCTGTGGAAACAGCACCGAATGCCCTGGCCTGCTAACTAGTAATGACATTACGAGACGGGAGAGGGAGGGGGAAGCTAGGGTAGCAAAGTGCTTAAGAGTTGCGTTTGCAGTTTGAGAGCCTGGGATTGAGCCTGGGGATGAGCCATCATCGAGACATGTTTTCTCTGGAGTTGACGTTAGTACAATTTTCACCCCACCCCCCTAAAGTCCCTCGGATGAGAATAAACCGACGCCCCGTGTGTAAATGTACATAGAACATAATTATTGCTGACAATTGCAACCAGTTTGACCTTCTTGAAGAGTAAGCCATTGAATGCTGGTAAGAACGGATGACGAAAACAACGCACTTTGGTCTGCTGTTTAGACATCATCCTAGAAGTCGAGATGCGGCTACCTGAATTTGTGGCAAAATATGCGTGCATAGGCAAAAAAGATCACCATTGGTGAGCATCGAGCTCTAGCTTAGGAACAACAACAAATTACGAGTTGGAAATTAATTAGGGAGGGGGAGTCAACTGTGTTTGCCTTGACATGGAAACCGAAGAGCACTAAAACATCAACAAAGACGTCAACACAGTTCTGAATCAGAATAGCACTTCACAGATACAGAACTACAGAAAGAAACCACCGAGCCAGCTTTGCTAAGACAAGAAAAGAGCATAATAATGCAAGCAGAAAGTAATGAACCATTTACCCCACCAGGAATCGGTGTGTTACTTGTGTCTGTTTCTTGCTGTAACTCTACCTAAAAATCCTTGCAGACTACATCCAACACATATGGACAAGTTTAAAATTTAATGAGAATTGCCACAGTCAACCTGTTAGAGGTTAT
>CM060320.1:43360292-43362792 GCA_030674155.1 Stramonita haemastoma | reverse complement strand
TTGGTTTGTCGACCTTGACATTCTATCTCTGTTTCCCTGTGTCTCTCTGTCTCTCTCTCCTTCTCCGCCCGCTCTCCATCTCCACCCCCTCTCTTTCTCTCTCTTTCATCTTTACCCTCCCCCCCTTTCTGTCCCTGGCATCTGGAAGAAAGAAGGATCAGAGCAGAGAGGTGTTTTTTTTCTCTCGTTCTTTGGCTAGATCTCTAAAATTCACCAATGGTGAGAGTTTTACGTATGTGACTGCCACCCCCCTCCCTACCATTTAGATAACCACAGTCTGATTTAGAAGATGGTGTATGAACAATCACGTGGGCGAGTTCTTCAAGACCACGGTTGGGGTTCGCCAGGGCTGCCTTCTCTCACCTGTACTCTTCAACCTGTTCCTCGAAAACATCATGACAGAGACACTGCAAAACCACCACACTTCCATCTCCATTGGTGGAAGACCCCTTTGCAACCTCAGATTTGCAGATGACATTGACCTCATGGGCAGCAGCAAACAAGAACTGCAAATCCTCACAGACAATTTAACAGATCGAGCGAGCGCATACGGCATGGAGGTCAGTACAGAGAAATCAAAGATCATGGTCAACAGCGCGAGTAATGACATCACGGAAATAAAGATGAATGGAGAAATACTAGAAGAGGTGAGCCAATTCAAATACTTAGGTTCCATCCTAACAAAAGATGGCACATCAAACAATGAAGTGAAAGCTCGCATTGCAACAGCAACATCTGCTCTAGTCAGACTCCAGAGGATCATCAGAAGCAACAACATCAGCTTCTGCACCAAATACCACCTTTACAAATCCCTCGTGATATCTATCCTCCTATATGGCTGTGAATCATGGACTCTGACAGCAGAGTTAGAGAGGAGAATCCAAGCATTCGAGAACAAGTGCCACAGAAGACTCCTCAGAATATCATACAAAGAACACAAGACCAATAACTATGTGAAAGAAGAAATCAAAAAGCGTGTGGGCCCCCAAGAGCCTTTGCTCTCCACCATAAAGAGGAGAAAGCTGATGTGGTTTGGTCACACCACAAGACACAACACCCTAGCAAAAACCATCCTGCAAGGAACAGTCGAGGGCAAGAGAAGAAGAGGCCGCCAAAAGAAATCATGGGTTGACAACATCAAAGACTGGACCGCCCAACCCCTGCAACACCTCCTACTAGCCACACAGGATCGTGAAGCATGGAAAAAGATCGCTGTTGCATCTTCTCTCATGTCCCCCCTACGTCCTTTGGGACATGGGACTGAGTGAGTGAGTGAGTGAGTATGAAAACGCCGCTTGTGTTCATGCGGGTTTTTTTGGTCATCCCTTCATACTGGCACACAATGGCCCACTCTTTCGAAAGGCAGAACGGGTTTTCAACGTGTGCGCAAGATGTTCTGCGTGCGTTCGCATATAGGGCATATAGTCTCACCCGAAGGATTTTGACATTCTTTCGATTTTTTCGTCAAACTAGAAAGAAAGGGCGAGGCTGAGAGTCGAACCCAGAGTTTCACGGTTTATTTGTTGGCAGGCGTTGTTCAGTTCATTTCTTTCTCTGTGAAAGAATCAACTTTTAAAATGGTTTGAAATAGACATACCGCTTTACCATGACTGAATGAGTTATTGATTTTTAAGTGGTGTGTTTGTTTGGTTTATAACATAATCGGAGCAATTTTTACATTGCTGATCTAAGCAAGAATTCAGGTTAAGTTTAAATGATAAAAGAAAAAAGATTGATGTGCCTTTTAGAAGGTTGAGGTCGAAACGTAATCAGTTAAGTGGTTACAGTGGTAGTTTAGATATTAATGGTGATATAACAAAAGAAACTGGTTGTCCACTAAACCATCTCGTCATTTATTGAACAAGTGTTTTGGATACTCTTGGTGATGCACGCAAGCCCGGTTGCGTACATGCAACCACAAAATGAAACACACACGTGCGAACATGCACATGTATACATGTCAAAGCATGCGCGTATGCCCATACTAAAAGCACACTTTAGAGAGAGAGCACACACACACATACACATGCACGCACGCGCCCGTGCACGCACACACACACACACACACACAAAACGCGCACGCTCGCACACACACACACACACACACACACACACACACACACACACACACACACACACACACACACACACACACACACTGGAACTCAAACACTGGCTCAAAATCACGTTCCTCTTTCGGACACAGACTGACACTGAGGGTGGGAGGTCATGCAGGAACCACAGAAACATTTTGGAGGTTGCCCTTATTTGATACAAGAGCAGCAGAACCGTAACAACAGCAATGATAGTAACCATATCACTTAGACATTGTGTGTGCATCTCTTACCTCAATTTCTTATAATTTTTTCAGTAGCTCTGAGAACTATTTTTAAAAGTTAAACGGTAATCTAGCCATGTTCAGTAAAAGAATATAGTTGTTAAGCCCTTTCAGAAATAGAACTGACAGATGAAAAGAATCACTACCTGGAATGTCTGAATG
>CM060320.1:43340292-43355292 GCA_030674155.1 Stramonita haemastoma | reverse complement strand
TCTGGATGGCAAAGTCTGCAGTCTGTCGTAGTGACTCTGCCGCTCCCCATTACGTTTTTTTTCCCAGGAGCTCTCCTTGGCTGGCCATGTCTGGCGTCTCAGAGTGTTGAAGGTAGGACAGGACTGAAGGATATGCGAGAGGGTTTGTGGGGACCTGTGCTCACAGGAGCACAAGTCAATGTGGGATAGTTTTAGGCGATGGAGATGGGATTTTTAAATGTTTGTTTTGTTTGATAGACTGTTGATTCAATAATTTAATACTAAAGTATATATTAAATTGACATTGTTTTCATACTCTATGAACATTGTTCTATGCCATAAAAATGAGTAGCGGTAATTGGAATTGTTTCTACTCTTGTAATTGGTTTTGTAAAAGTGTTGTGCACAATGCGGTGTGAGTGTGCGTGCGTGCGTGCGTGCGAGCCGTGTGTGAGTGTGCGGATTGCGTGGGCCTACTGGTGCGCACACGAATGTTTGGTGATATTTGCTGTGAGTGTTTTATTACTGTGATGGTATGTGCTGATGTTGTGGGTGCTATGTTTTTGATATATGTACTGCTATGTTCATGAACTTTATTGCTATGATATTTCTTTTATTTTATATTTTTTTTTTTTCATGTTTACTGTTTTTAATGTATGGCTTGTAACCCACCAGAATTTCTTGTTTTTGAGATAATAAGTAATTTGAATTAAAGGATAGTAGCTGGCAGTGCCGTGTTCCAGTCTTAAAATGAAAAAAAGCAATCTCAAGGGGGGATGCCAGGCCAGCCAATCTGAATGACTTTAAGACACAGTTAGCAGCCGAGTCCACTTTCACCAGTAGTGAAATATATGATCTGCATTTGAATATTTTGAATATCACCCAAACAATACCATATTTGATTGCATTTAAACAAGAGATTTCCCGAGAAGACAGACATCAGCAATAAATAAATTACTAAGTCAAGATAAAATAAGGGAAGCAATCAAGCACCTCCCCCCCCCCCCTCACCCCTCCTTTTCTCGCTAGAGCTCGAGATTCACCAAGGGTAAGATTTTTGGATTTAAGGTAGCCGCATTTCCGACTTCAGGGATAGAGTTGAGGAATAACCTTATTTAAAACTTTTAATTTAACATAGCGCGAATTTACCCTACAACTACACCAAGATCCCTACGCAAAATGTGCGTGGACGTGCGCGCACACGCATAGGCCTGCTGCCAGTAACGAGAGAATGCATATTCCTCCATACACGTGCGCGTACATGTGAGTAGGCATGTGTCTGCTCAGTGTAGCAATTCAGTAGGAAGAAACAACATTTGCTCCATTCAGTGTATGGGCGACGATCCAGACTGCTGAATGTCCTAAGTCCACAACACTGGGGAATAATAAAACCACTCTCTGTGACCAAACACTACTTATACAGGCTAAAGTCACTATTGGGCCGTTCCCTACAGCGCCCGGTGGGTAGCATGGCTTGACACGCAAAGTGAAGAACTTGTCAATGCAAATCATCAGTCCTTCACCGAGTATTCACGTGAAAGGCATAAATCGAGGCAGGAAGCACAGACAGACAGACAGACAGACAGACAGACAGAGAGAGAGAGAGAGAGAGAGAGACAGACAGACAGACAGACAGACAGACAGACAGACAGACAGACAGAGAACATAATTATTCAAGGTCCAGACTTGGTAAATTGTAGGTATAACGGGCAACATAGTTGGCATAGTCAGAGAAAATAAGTCATTAAATATTTGTTTTGATTGTGATCCCCTTACTCCCCCCTCCCCCTCCCACCCCCCCCCCCCCAAAAAAAAGAGAAGATAATGAAGTTGTGTATTTTAGATATTCAGTCAGGACCTTTCTTTCCAGTTTCAATTCGTATTCTGTTGTTCAACTTTCTTCTGTCTGTCTGTCTGTCTGTCTGTCTGTGTGCCTGCCCGCCTGTTTATCTGTCTTTGTCTGTCACACACACACACAGACACGCACACGCAACACACACACACACACACACACACACACACACACACACACACACACTCTCTCTCTCTCTCCCTCTCTCTCTCTCTCTCTCTCTCTCTCTCTCTCTCTCTCTCTCTCTCTCTCTCCTCTCCTCTCTCTCTCCCTCTCTCTCTCTCTCTCTCTCTCTCTCTCTCGTTCCGAGCTCTCTTTTTCATTTCTTTGCTGTCTTTGAATCCCAGCACTGTGATTAGCTATTCTGCTTCGGTGATACCAAAAGCACATAATAAGCACTTCAGGATGCTTCCCTTATCCCTTGACACAAAATATCAACTGTAGCGTTAACCTTATGCCAATACATCCCCCTCCCTCTCTCTCTTTCTTTTTGTCTGCCTGCCTGCCTGCCTGCCTGCCTGCCTCTGTGTGTGTGTGTGTGTGTGTGTGTGTGTGTGTGTTGTGTGTGTGTGTCTGTGTCTGTGTCTGTGTCTGTCGTGTCTGTGTCTGTGTGTCTGTCTGTCTCTCTATCTTTCTGTCTGTCTGTCTGTCCGTCTGTCTGTCTGTCTGTCTGTCTGTCTGTCTCTCTCTCTCTCTCTCTCTCTCTCTCTCTCTCTCTCTTCTCTCTCTCTCTCTCTCTCTTCTCTCTCTCTCTCTCTCTCTCTTGATCTTTTTATTCATAGGTTACTGGTCACTTTGCCAGCACAATAGCGTCGCGTCTTTTCTTTGCAAGCAATCAGAATTCATTCGTGGAAGCGTCTGTTCATGTATTATACTTTTTCTTTATTTTTTCCATGTGTGTTGTATGTTTTTTTTCTATGTGTTTGCTCGGTATAACAATCACAGGTTACTTTGTTCATTTTTCTTTTGTGTTTATTCTCCCTTCTTTTTCTTTCTTTTTTTATATGGTCATTGTGTTTGGTTCTTAGGTTTCAACGGTGAACAGTTTTTTTTGGGGGGAGGGGTATATTTTATGTTATTATTGTTGTTTTTTTTAGCTCATGTAGTTTCTGTATTTGTTTTTCTCTCAAGCTTCGATCTCCCTGTCTTATCCAGCTTTTTTCCCTGGTTTTTGTTCTTCTTTCTTTGTTTAATCCTTAGTTTTTTATTTTTCTTTCCATCCTCGCTTTTTTCATTCTTTCTTTCTCTTTTCTCCCCCTTTCCTCCTCCCTCATTTCATTTTTAACTGCTTTTCTTTCTTCCTACCTTTCTTTCATTTCTTCTTTCCTTTTTCGTGTACGTCCTTTTCGTTCATTTATTCGTGCATTTCTTTTGTTTTTTGCTGGTTTTTTGTTTTGTTTCGTTCCTTCCTCTCTGTTTTCTGCATCTTTGAAGAAGGAAATTAATGTCCATTATGAAGCAGGATTGCGGAGGCTTTGTGTGGAGGTAATGATGGATGCAGACGACAGTGGCCATGATTGATGTGATTGCTGGGGTGGACAATTCACAGTCAGTCAGAGGATCTTTCAGCCAGTGGGTGGACAGGAGCAGGTGGTAGCCTTGACCTCCGGTGTGTGTGTGTGTGTGTGTGTGTGTGTGTGTGTGTGTGTGTGTGTGTGTGTGTGTGGCGCGCGCGCGCGTGCGTTTGTGTTTGAATTTGTGTGTGTGTTTTGAATGTGTGTGTGTGTGTGTGTGTGTGTGTGTGTGTGTGTGTGTGTGTGTGTGTGTGTGTGTGTGTGTGTGTGTGTGTGTGTGATCAGATATCCAGGTTCCCCCCAAAAAAACCAAGAAATAAAAGATATCCAGGTTCCGCTTTGATTCCCTGTGATAGTGGTTACCACACATACGAGATGGAGATGTTTCACCCTGCGTTCGTTGTGTCAGATTTGCGTTTTGTTTACACTTCTGGAAACGATTCGAAGACAACATACAAAGAAGTCATGTTCTTTATGGAAAAGGGGGTCATAATCTTATATCAGACATTCACTAAATTTACGAGTTCGAGATTTTAACACAGCAAAGTCATAGTCATAGAATCTTTCTTTCTTTCCATGATTATGCGATAGGATTTTAGTACAGTAGTAACATTCATCGAGCCATCATGTTGTACTTTCTGTTGAACTTTTTTTTCTTGGTTTCATTTTCAGTCGATGAAGAAGATGTTGATAGTGATGGTGATAATGATATCGATGATAGTCAATGCTTTTAAAGATAAAACTTCATTCAAAAAACGTAGTGCGCTGGTCAGAGAGAGAGAGAGAGAGAGAGAGAGAGAGAGAGAGAGAGAGAGAGAGAGAGAGAGAGAGAACTCGAACTCGAACTCGAACTCGAAAATTTACTGACTTAAGCAAATTGCTCATATCACAACAAACAAAAACGGAATGGGAAATGCATGAAAGAAAAGGCAAACGAATGTGTCTGCTTCACTCACAGCTGAACAACCAAGGAAAACAAAGACAATACTTCAAACTGTAGAAAGCAAATTGCGAATTGTTGCAACACACGCACGCACATACACACAACCATGCACACATACGCGTACGCACGCACGCACGCATTCACACACGCACACACACACGTACACACACACACACACACACACACACACACACACACACACACACACACACACACACACACACACACACACGTGCGTACATACACACAAGCACCTCGATCCTTCCTATGCATGCCCTCACAAATAAGCATAACACTAATTGCCCTTATGCCCATGTACACTGTAGCGTGTGCATACAAATATGCAAATGTACACCTGCGCGCACACACATACACACACACACGCACACACACACATACACACGCACACACGCGCATACACACACTCATACACACAGACACATACACGCGCTCAAACACATAATTACACACGCACGTACACGCACACCCCCACGCACATACACCCACACCCACTACCACACACACTAAACATTCACACTCTCACATACCTTGTACCTAAATGGGAGTTAATAACTCGATCTAAACCAAAGTCATGATCATCAGGCCATCAACCCAGACAACACAAAATCAACTGACAACTGACAAACAAGAAAAATCCCTTAAACTACTTTCTCATCTGATCTCACTTTCAAACTGTGATAAATAAAACGGGCTATGTTGGTCATGCATTTCTCATTATTTAGAATAGTCAATTGTTGTCTATGTGGATTTTGTCTGATTTCTGGGGAAAGTACTGTAGTCTCAACTGTTCTGTGACTTGGCAGTGGAACAGAAAGTGAAATTCGTCATCACATTGGTTTTTGCATAAAGGACAGCACACATTTACTGGGGTCTCTGTAGAATAGCAGAGTTTATGTGTTTTTATATCTGTAATTCCCAGTCTGAATCTCACATAGATATCTCTTATTCTTTTGTTTTTAATGCACTCGAAATAAGGCTCTAAAGAGTATTCAAATTTAAATTTTCTGTACATTGAATATCTATCGTGTTCCTGAATCCTGCTATGCCAGTCTTGCTTCCAGCAATCAGTCAAACGTTCTTTGAACGCTTTTAAAAACCAGTTAGTATTTTGCACCCCACCATTTATCCACACATAACCGAATCCGTGTTTTGTGAGTAATTCGCGAACATCTGTAACCCAGCACTTTTTGTTGTTATTGTCTAAATTTTCTAGCATTTTATACGCTTTCCTGGGCAGTCTGTCCTCTGTCATCCTGGTAAGTCGAAGCCAGTATCGGATGACATTTGTTTTTGCATATATATTCAAAGGTACTCTGCCTGATTCGCCATAAATCATGTCATTTGGGGTTCTTGACGCAACATTTAACAATTTCTTTATTGCAAACATATGGGCTCTTTCTAAATAAGATATATCTAGAGTCCCCCAGATTTCTGATCCATATAGTATAATTGGTTTTATTTGAGTGTCAAACATAGTAAAAAAGATACTGGGGGTTATGTCACCTAGTTTCCACAAAGTTTTGAATATTTCAACGATACCTATTTTTGCTTTGGCTGTTTGTTCCTTGATGGTATGAGAAAAACTTAAGCGGGTAGTTAGCCATACACCTAGATATTTGTAGGAATTGACTGCTGTTATTTCACATCCATTGTAATACCATTTTTCTCGGTTTGAAAGATATCCACCATTTCTGAATACAATGATATTTGATTTTTCTAAATTGACTTGTAAGTTAAGTCTTTTTGCATTTTCATTCAGCAGGTTTAACTGAGAGAGAGAGAGAGAGAGAGAGAGAGAGAGAGAGAGAGAGAGAGAGAGAGAGAGAGAGAGAGAGAGAGAGATGGGGAATTCCATCTTGTATAATTCTCCGCCATTTTGAGAGGGGTACATGAACAACTATTGTATTTATAATAATGTCGATGACTTTGTTTTCCAGATAACCATGCTGATCATCAAGATAAAACCCCAGTACGTGGCAAACAGAAACACTGACAGTCTCTCTTCTTTTCAGGGTGTTAATTCTTTTAGATGTTTTGTAAAATGAAAAAAGAGGGAACTACATTCACATATATTGTTCTCTTTTAAAGACAGGTTGTACTTGCTTTTTTAGCATGATTAACTTTTAAAAAATCATTTATATCAACACAAGAATATTACTTCTAAAAAAATCGCCTGTCTGCAAATTGAGAATGCCAGATTGAGATAGATAGATAATGATAGATAGATAGATAGATAGATAGATAGATAGATAGATAGATAGATAGATAGATAGATAGATAGATAGATGGAGAGAAGAGAGAGAGAGAGAGAGAGAGAGAGAGAGAGAGAGAGAGAGAGAGAGAGCCCTTCTCTCTCTCTCTCTCTCTCTCTCTCTCTCTCTCTCTCTCTCTCTCTCTCTCTCTCTCTCGGGGGCGGTCACGAGAAGTGAAGCGGACAGGGCGTACATTTTCTGTGAGCAGCAGTAAAACTAGAAATTCATTCAAAAATGCCAGTTACTGGACTTCCAGCGGCTGTGGAGAGGACCTTAGGCGCCCTGCTGACCGACAATGCAGTTTCCAGCTGGAAAGTGGCAGGAGAAGGGGACAGCGTGGTTTTTGTCTTGCGACTGAAACCAGTGGACACAACAGTGTCAACCAACATGGCGGATCCAACAGTGAATCGCAGCACACAAGCACAGTACTACAGGAAAAAATCGTTTTCTCAAAGACGACGAGATGTTGAACGGTCTCGAAAGCATAAAGAGAAGCAGGCAAGTGTTGTGTGTGAAAGTGACTGTGTCCTCAGAGCCTCGAGTCTGCCTGACAGTGGAGTAGAACAGGGGAATACAGCATGTGTAGATACACATGGAATAGACCTACCAACAACACACACACAGGACATCAATACAAAAACATCAGTTAAGTTGCCATCATCGGTTGATTTAGAACCTCCCTGTATGTCTGATTGTAGTGACTGTGCTGATATGTGTGTTTTGCAGCCTGAGGTGAACAATGATAATATTGTTGGTGCATTCGACACAAGAAATGTCAAACAGTACGTGGCTACTCTAACTGATAGATCCGTACAGAGAAGGCTAAGAGACAGACAAAGAAATACACACTTTAGAAAATCCGTGCTACATCATTCAGACGGTGAAGATATTGTGACGTGTGAGTCAGACGACATTGTGATCCAGTGCGCATGCCAACCAGACACTGAGCCAGTATGTGTGTACTGGTTTGTCAAACAGCAAGAGAAAAACATGCTAAAAGAGGAACGTGTCAAACTCGCCAGTTTGCGGAATGGGAAGCGTATCCAGAACACACTACACACGGAGACCCTATCGTGTGCTTCAAGGGACTTAGCGACACTTAGAGACCTATTACAGCAGTCTCTTGGCTAGGCCTAGCCTAGACCTAAGGGTGTGTTTGTGACAAAGACTGGACGAAAGAAAGGCTCGGAATGCCGTAACATATCTGGACAGTAAAGAGTTTGTGTCTCGATGTACATTACTAATCAATGCTGTGGTTTCCATGGCTTGGAGTAGCGTCGTGTGTCAGCTTAAAGCAATTATCGTTATCGTTATTCGGCAACCCCCTTCATGTATGGGCCAATGGCCTTTTTTCATGAATAAACCTTTCGAGTTCGAGTTCGAGTTCTCTCTCTCTCTCTCTCTCTCTCTCTCTCTCTCTCTCTCTCTCTCTCTCTCTCTCTCTCTCTCTCTCCTCTCTCTCTCTCTCTCTCTCTCTCTCTCTGTGCGCGCGCGCGCCCGTGTAAGGATCACAATCCTGTCAACCTACATATTTCAAACGCAATAATAATACTAATAACGAAATATTCCCCCCCTCTCAATACCATCAGTGCACCACAGGGGGAACAAAATAGTACTTGAATGAGAGGGGAAAGAAATACCTATTCTTGACATGTTTTCCAACTCCACCCTCGACTTTTTTCATCCCATCCTCCTCTTTTTTTTTATATCCCCTTTCTCTTCTTCGTATTGGAGAGAAGCGTTTGAAAACATAAATAAACACTTTCGCCAGCCCCTATTATGATACAAAGGATTAGCGCGCCGTATGTGGTCTCCATTTCCAGTTGCAAGTTTTTGATGTGCATGCTGATACTGGAGGTTCGAAATCGTCCTAAATTGAATGTGACAGGATAAATAATGGGTGTAACAAAGAATCCGATGAGTTATTTGTTAAAAAAAAAACACACACAGAAACTTCACATAGTACTTTTGAACAAAAGTAGGCACGCAATGCAAGTAGAGACTGCGCACTTGCGCGCACAACAAACACAGCATGCGCATGCACACGCACATGCGCATGCGCACACACACACACACACACACACACACACACACACACACACACACACACACACACACACACACATTATCCTCGAAATAAAAGAATGAAATAAAACACACACACACAAACTAGAGAGAAGAGAGAGAGAGAGAGAGAGAGAGAGAGAGAGAGAAGAGAGAGAGAGAGAGAGAGAGAGAGAGAGAGAGAGAGAGAGAGAGACAGACAGACAGACAGACAGACAGACAGACAGACAGACAGACAGACAGATATACAGACAGACAGACAGACACACACACACACACACACACAGACACACACACACATAACACACAGAGCGAGAGAGAGAGAGAGAGAGAAGAGAGAGAGAGAGAGAGAGAGAGAGAGAGAGAGAGAGAGAGAGAGAGAGAGAGAGAGAACACTGAACTGAACACTGAACAGGTTTAATCTGTACATTGGCCTTAGGCCACAATACATGGAGTGGGGGGAGGGAGGAAACAAAATACTGATTTTGTGATAATTCATAAAACGAAAAGCCAATTCCTTGTGAGGAATGATCGCAATGGCCCTATCTTGAACGGGCTTGGAACTTGAAAAACACACATTATACTGCATTAATAATGATAATAACACACCTCTAGATCGCACTGTCAAAATACAATACTTCATTTTAGAGTGACGGCAACAGTATTTGAAACACAGCTTGTTATGCACATCACTACCTTAAATAATATTTTGATATAACAAATTCTTCCTTCTATTAATGGAGTGAAAAATGTATCTGGATAAATAGTGAGTGTGTTCTTTACTTGATGCTTTGATTAAATCTGGTAGTGACATATTGATACACTCAGATAAAACCTTTTCTCTTAAATCAGAGTACATTGAGCATTCTAGCACAAAATGGGCTTCATTTTCGTGTTTAGTCTCACAAAACGGACACAGCTTTTCTTGTTCATTTATACTATATCTAAAAACATTGTTATTTAGAGGCAAAACATTTAACCTAACTTGCGTAATAGCTACTCGGAAACTGTATGTGTCAATAAAGTTGATGTATTTTTCTTTTTCAAAGATACTTTTGAATGATCTATAGTTTTCATATATCTCCTTATCTGTTATAGTTCCATGCCACTCTTGGATGAACATATCAACTAATCTCTGCTTGAATACACGTAAAAAGGCTTTTACATCACCAACTCCTTGTTGCAACCATACAATATTGAATCCAGTGTAGCACAGAATTTCTCGTATCTTTGAAGCCCAACAAGAGAGAGAGAGAGAGAGAGAGAGAGAGGAGAGAGAGAGAGAGAGAGAGAGAGAGAGAGAGACAGAGACAGAGACAGACAGGACAGACAGACAGACAGACACACACACACACACACACACACACACACACACACACACACACACACACACACACACACACACACAGCCACAGAGAGAGAGAGAGAGAGAGAGGAGAGAGAGAGAGAGAGAGAGAGAGAGAGAGAGAGAGAGAGAGAGTGAGTGAGTGAGTGAGTGAGTGAGTGAGTGAGTGAGAGAGAGAGAGAGAGTGAGTGAGAGAGAGAGAGAGGAGAGAGAGAGAGAGAGAGAGAGAGAGAGAGAGAGGAGAGAGAGAGAGAGAGAGAGAGAGAGAGGAAGGCAAGGCAAGGAAGGCAAGGCAAAGTATTTTATTCGAGGATAATAGATAAGCACTTGCGTGCTTTTTTACATCCAGTCCCCGCCCCTTTCAGGGATACATCAAGTTGAAAAGAGAGAGAGAGAGAGAGAGAGAGAGAGAGGAGAGAGAGAGAGAGAGAGAGAGAGAGAGAGAGAGAGAGAGAGAGGTATCGGATATTCATTGCTGAAATTCTTTATTCAAAAAAGATTGCGCATATTCTGTACAAAAATATTTCATGTATTTATAATCCTCAACATGGCAAGCCTTTCTGTTTGTTCGATCTAAAGATTACAAAGATAAAATGATAACCAGATATGCACTTTCTGATATACGTACGAATACAGGTGCGCTAGCATAAACGGTCGGACGGGAATTCACACACACAAACACACAAACATACACACACACACACTTACACATCACATAACAACACACGTACGCACACACGCACACGATAGGAGTGGAGAGAGAGAGAGAGAGAGAGAGAGAGAGAGAGAGAGAGAGAGAGAGAGAGAGAGAGAGAGAGAGAGGTGTCGGATATCCGTTGCTGACATTCTTTTTAACTTCTGCATATTTTGTGCAAATACGGTCATGTTTTCAATACCCATTAACATGCCAAGCCTTTCTTCTTGTTTGATTTATCGGTCGCATAGATAGAATGATAGGCATAATTATGCACTTCATGATAACACTGGCTGAATGGTAGGCCTCAAGCGTGTACCGCAACTATCAGCAAAATATGAACAGGATATGTCCAGACCATGAACAATTAAGATAAATGAACGATGAATAAGATAGCCATGACCGGAGTGAAACTCTCGATCAGACATGGTTTTCTAGTAGACGTTTGGAACTACGAATATTTGCAGTTCCAGCCAATCGATTGTAATTTTGCGGTGAATGGTCGAAGGGGGGGGGGGGGGGGGGGGGATGTGTGGACTGCCTGAGGGAGATCTTTTTTACCGTCTGTCTGTTTGCTTGTCTGTCTAGTCACTCTCTCTGTCTCTGTCTGTCTGTCTGTCTCTCTCACACACAGACACACAACACGCGCGCGCGAGCACACACACACACACAACACACACACACACACAACACACACCCACACAACACACACACACACACACACCACACAACACACACACACCACTCCATGTTTTTGTCAACATGTTGTATGTTGTTCTTTGAAAACCTGAGTATGTGTTTCTATCTTTATGTGGCCCATTCTGAGGGCAATAGCCTTTATGCATAAAATCATTCGCCTCCCCTCTCTCTCTCTCTCCTCCTCTCTCTCTCTCTCTCTCCTCTCTCTCTCTCTCTCTTCTCTCTTCTCTCTCTCTCTTCTCTCTCTTTTACATCTCTCTCTCTTCTACTACTCCCCTCTCTCTCCTCTATCTCTCTCCTCCTCTCATCTATCTGTCTGGACTGTCTGTCTGTCTGTCTGTCTGTCTGTCTGTCTGTCAGGAGTCACGAGGCGTAATGTGAAGCAGCGGTACAAATTCCATCAGTAACTTCTGTTCGTTATACCGTCACCAATACAACCTACTAGACTTCCAGCAACTGTGGAGACAACACTGAACACCCTGCTAACAAACAACACAGTAACCATTAAAAAAAAAACAAAAAAAAACCAACAGTCGGAGCTGATAGCAGTGTAGTTGTTTTGCGACTCGAACCAGCATCCCCCCCTCCCTCTCGCCACAAACGTAAACAAACATGGTGTAGTCAGTGTAAAATCGCACGTCACAAGTACAGTAATTAAAAAAATACCATCTAGTCAACGTCGCCGAGATCAAAGGATGACACAGCAGCAACGTCAGAATCAGTCCAGGATGAATAACTGATCCCTCCTCTAGTCTGGACAGTGGGGTACCTGTGTCTTAAATCAAATTTGCCAGAAATATTTTGCACACAGCAACAACTCAACACAGTAACACGAAACAACAAAAGTAGATTTGTGTAACAGGGAGCGAGGCGTGTTGCTATGAGCAGGTTGATGCAGTTTCATTTTGCTCAATGGGCTGTGACACTGGGTTGTGTTTAGAGGTGGCAAACATGATCGCCCAGTTAGAGTTTAACAGCACTGTTGTCGGAATTGACAGTGGTATGGCTAAAGACTTAAGTGGCAGCTTTAACTGTCAGATCTGTGAGAAGATGTCCGAAAGATAGGGACATGGACATACTGTTTAGAAAAGTTAGGAGACAGCAGTAGATAACGAAGACATAGTTCTGTGCGAATCTACGATATTGTTTCGGAATGTTCATAGGCAAAAACTCCAGAAAATAAACGACTGCGATTCATGAAACAAAATAAAACAAAAAATACCATCTACTGTTCTTGCTAAGGATATGGCAGGTTACGTATTCTCGATGCATTGTTTATAGAAAACAACAAAATTGTTCCACAGAAAAGCAGAGAAAATATATACGTCAGTGTTGAAGTCGATCCCATTCCTTACATTCAGTTCTTTTCCTTTATCCATTTTCTTCTCTGTCCACTACTCTACATCTCTCTCTCTCTCTCTCTTCTCCTCTCTCTCTCTCTTCTCTCTCTCTCTCTCTCTCTCTCTCTCTGCTCTCTGTCTCTCTGTCTCTCTCTCTCTCTCTCTCTCTCTCTCTCTCTCTCTCTCTCTTCTCTCTCTATTGTTGTGTGTGTGTGTGTATATGTGCGCGCACGCGCGCGCTCACCCGCCTGTGTTGAGACCTTTGTTACAGTGGCGTGAAGGTGTTTGTTGTGTATGTCCTGTGTTGGCAGTCGTGTGGTTGTAACACTAGCTTTTAATATTTCACAGCCTGTCACCCCTGTGCACACTGAATGAGGTTTCAATGTACCCGATCTGAAACTAAACCCTGCAAACGTAATACGCGTGCCACATAACCGCCGTGCCATAGGCATTGTGAGCGCGAGACGTTTGCGATTATTATCCGCTGTTCGAGGCCTCACTAAATTCCTACCTGTCACTTGAAAACAAAAGGATCTGATCGCCTTGTCTTTTTTTTTTTTTTTTTTTTTCCTTCTCAGCGTAAGGTTTGTGGTATCTTTTTTTTTCCCTTCCAGATAATACTTCCTCTTCTACTTCAGACTCTCTTTTTTCCTCTTCTTCTTTCTTCTTGTCCTTCCTATTCTTCCTTTTTGGTTTTCGCGTTCTTGTTGTTGTTCTTCTTTGCCTTCTTTCTTTGCATTCTTCTTCTTCTTTGCATGTTTTTTTCTTCTTTGCATTCTTTACAGCATTCTTCGCATTCCTCTTTGCATTCTTTCTCTTCTTCTCCTCATCCTTTCGTTTTTTCTTCTTGTCTTTCTTTTCCTTTTCTTGTTCTGGTCTTCTTTATTTTCTTTTTCTTCTTCTTCTTCCTCTTATCTTCCTTTCTATTCTTTTTCTTCTTCTGCTCCTTTTTCTCTTTCTCTGCTCTCCTCTCTTCCTCTGCTTTTTTCTTCTTCTTCTTCTTTTCTTCTTGTCTTCTTTGTAGAGTGATCGATCGAGTGTCAGGCCTGGATCGGTGCTTTTCCAATCGATTTCAACCCATAGAAAGGGGTAACATTACCCTGCCAGGAAGGAACCACGGGGCACTGTTCCTGTCTCTGTCACGTTGCCTCTTTTCTTTCTGTGGTGTTTTTTCTCTCTGTTACTGTCTCTGTCTCTTCGTTGTTCGGTGTTTGCATTGTCATGTGTCTCAGTTTCTCTGTCTGACTGACGTCTCTTTCTACCTCGCTATGTCTCTGTCTGTCTCTGTCTGTCTGTCATGTCTGTCTGTCTGTCTGTTTTCGTCTGTCACACCATCAAACTCTAAACACACACACACTAACACACACACACACGCGCGTGCACCACACACACACACACACACACACACACACACACACACACACACAACACACACACACACACACACACACACACCAAGTTGTCCTCTGCCTCTGTATCTCTTTCTCTCTCTCACTTTCTTTCTCTCCCTCTCCCTCTGTCCCTGTGTGTGTGTGTTGTTGTCTGTCTGTCTGTCTGTCTGTCTGTCTGTCTGCTTCTCTTCTCTCTTCTCTCTCTCTCTCTTATATGCTCTCCTTATCTGATTTCTTGAAAGGCATTCCTTTTCGACCTTGACACTTTTGACAGACACACAGATTTGGACATGAGACAAGAGGGCTAGGAAAAGATTCGAGAGAGGAAGAGAGAGGTTGTGGGGTTGGAGCATACAGAGAGAGAGAGAGAGAGAGAGAGACAGAGACAGAGACAGAGAGAGAGACAGAGACAGAGAAGAGAGAGAGAGAGAGAGAGAAGGTGAGTAGGTGGGTTGGAGGGAAGAACAGGGGTGAAAGATGATCAGTATAGGAGATTCCTTGAGTTTTAAATTTGTAAAGCTTGTTAAATCAGTCATGTTTTTACAATTGTGCTACCAGTAATTATGTACTCAAATTACCCTTTTCTGCCAATATGGGTTTTAAGCAAAGGGTAGCTTTCATGTGAAATATACGGACACTTTTCAAGCCATTGCTGCTTACAGTATCCATTTACTTAGGTATGAATTATGTTCAATCCTCCTAATGTCGGTTAGCCGTGACGTTACGAGGAATATCCACTATTTCTCCCCGTCCACGGATCGGCAGAAAAAGATAGCCACTGCACAGGTAAAAATGCAGAATTCATGTATGTAAACTTTTCTACTGCAAAGGAAGAGAGACATTAATGTTTTCATTCAAGAATTTCTTGGTAACGTTACTTCGAGCCCGACTTCGGGATGTTTGAAC
>CM060320.1:43330292-43335292 GCA_030674155.1 Stramonita haemastoma | reverse complement strand
TAATCTGGGTAGTTGGGCTGGTAATCTCTTTTCTCGCTCCTGTCTCTGTCTCTCTGCCCCTGTCTCCGTCTATCTGTATGTCTTCTCTATCTCTCTCTCTTTCCTCTCTCTCTCTGTCCTCTCTCTCCCGTGTCTCTGTCTCTCTCTCTGTGTCTCTGTCTCTCTCTCTGTGTCTCTGTCTCTTCTCTCTGTCTCTCTGCCTCTGTCTCTCTCTCTCTGTGCTCTCTGCCTCTCTCTCTCTCTCTCTGTCTCTCTGTCTCTCTGTCTCTCTGCTCTCTCTCTCTCTCTCTCTCTCTCTCTCTCTCTCTCTCTCTCTCCTCTCTCTCTCTCTCTCTCTCTATCTATCTATCTGTTATCCTGTCTCCTGTCTGTTATCTCTGTCTGTCTGTCTGTCTGTCTGTTGGTCGGTCGGTCGGTCGGTCGGTCGGTCGGTCGGTCGGTCGGTCTGTCTGTCTGTCTGTCTGTAGTCTCATTCTGCAAATATTTTGAGGTTCTCAGGAAACTTAATACCCCCCCAAAAAACCAACAACAACCAAAAACCCAACAAAAAACAACAAAAAAACCCTGAAAAACCCAAACAACTAGTCACGACAATGGTCAACCTACAATACGCGGTTCTTAATTCTTAATCCTGTCTCCTATTCTGTTATCCTCGATATAAAAGAATAAATAAATGAATAAATAAATATCTCTCTCTCTCACTTTCTGTATGTGTTTTTTTGGTTTCAGTTTTTGTATCTTTCTGTTACTTTATGTATCTGTCTGTGTTTCTTAAAGTCTGTTGTCAGCCTGTCTCATCTCTCTCTCTCTCTCTCTCCTCTCTCTCTCTCTCTCTCTCTCTCTCTCTCTCTCTCTCTCTCTCTCTCTCTCTCTCTCTCTCTCTCTCTCTCTCTCTCTTTTTCTGTATGTGTTTTTTTGGTTTCAGTTTTTGTATCTTTCTGTTCCTTTATGTATCTGTCTGTGTTTCTTAAAGTCTGTTGTCAGCCTGTCTCATGTCTATCTATCTATCTATCTATCTATCTATCTATCTATCTATCTATCTATCTATCTATCTATCTATCTATCTATCTATCTATCTATCACTATCTATATCTATCTATCTATCTATCTGGTGTGTGTGTTGGTGTGTGTGTGTGTGTGTGTGTTGTGTGTGTTGTGTGTTGTGTGTGTGTGTGTGTGTACATTCGAATTTGTCAAACTGTAATAGTTGCTGATTGTGCGTCGTGTAGGTTGATGAAAGCGCTTTGATTTGCTATGCAAGATATAGCGCTAACAAATTCAGTATTATTATTTATTATCTATCATCTGTCGTCTGTCTGTCTGTCTGTCTGTCTGTCTGTATGTCGGTCGGTCGGTCGGTCGGTCGGTCGTCGTCGGTCGGTCTGTCTGTCTGTCTGTCTGTCTGTCTGTCTCATTCTGCAAATATTTTGAGGTTCTCAGGAAACTTAATACCCCCCCAAAAAAACAACAACAACAACAACAACAACACAAAACAACAACAAAACAAAAAAACCTGAAAAACCCAAACAACTAGTCACGACAATGGTCAACCTACAATACGCGGTTCTTAATTCCGTTTCCGTGTTTGGTTAGAGCGTCACTCAATGATGATATTATCTTGTTTTTAAATTGAATATTTGTCTTTAATAAGAAAATGGTGACATGTCACTCTGTTATACAACACAACCAGTCAGTTGTGCACTTGTAAATTTACCCTACTATCTTCCTTCCAGTTTCCCTCTTCTGTTCCTTCTGCATAGTTGCATATTAACATCATTCGGTCTAATGATTTTTTTTTTTAATAAAGGTTAAACATATCCATTAACTTTCCAGGTCTGCTAGTCTCTTCAAGACACAGCCAAATACAACATCAAATTTTGTTGTTTGCTTTTTCCTTTAATTCGTGAACTGTTTTGTTCAATCTTTCTCCTTCGTCACTTCTTTTCCCTTTTCATTGTTCCCCCATGTAGTCTAGGAACTGCGTCTCAAATTATAGATTGAAAAATGACTGTGTAAAGAAATGAAACTATCACCATTAACTCTGAATCTGTCTGCTCTTCCATTGCTTTTTTTCCTCCTCCACCACCCACCTCCCAAAAAGCAGCAAACCAAACAACAACAAAAATACAAGAAAGCAAAGCTTCTGTCCTCATTTTTCAAATGCCAAAAGGACACGTTCATTTTGCAGAATGCCTCTTTCGTTATCACTTCCTAAGCCCCTACTATCAGAAGCAGTTGACAGTCAACGTTGATGCAGGCAAACAGAGCTCTAAGATAGGCGATGTTATTGAATAAGCCGATCTCATATCTGCCACCTTGTTGCGTATGACATGGGTTTCTCTATGACATAGGTTTCTGTATGACATAGGTTTCTGTATGATAAAATATTCTGTCAGCCAAAGTGTCTACCACAGTGTCCTTAGACGAATCAGAACTGGGGATGTTAGTGCGCAGCGAGCTAAAAATCACTATTATCAGTTTCTTGAAGTAGAAAATGTATCCAGGTTTCCTCTGTCGCACCTCCTGGTCATCAAAATTTAATAATGAATAAGTCTTCCCTGGGTTTATGAGGCAACCAGCCAGAAAAAGACAATACGCTGCTACAGTGGGTTTTTTGTTTTGTTTTTGTGGGGTTTGTTGTTTTTTTGGGGTTTTCTTGTTTTTTTGTTTCTTTTTTGAAAATGTCATACCAGAGTTCTTCGGATAAAGCCGTCTCAGTGGGTTTATATTGAATATTGGCAGCGTGAAAGCCCCCAGAATGAAGGAAGATCTTCGTTTATTCCAAACTAACGAAGAAATGCTCTGAATAAAGTCTTTTTTGAGTGCTTCTTCTTATTAAGCAAGTATTCACAGTCACACAAGATGTCGTTTAAAAAAAAAGCTGACACCACAGAAAATATGCATGTGTTACTAGATACGCAACTCTGTGTGTGTGTGTGTGTGTGTGTGTGTGTGTGTGTGTGTGTGTGTGTGTGTGTGTGTGTGTGTGTTTATCTAAAGGGAGGTGACACAGAGGAGTGAAGATTACGAGTGGGAAAAAATAAACATCCGGACACTACAATTTGTGCATGCATATGTGGCATGCGCGTACACTTCACATTTAGCGAATCCTTTTATCTGTTCTAGGTAACTCAGTTAAGGACTATTTGTTCCCCCAAGAGAGTTTTGACATAATTTACCTTTGTGATTCAATCTCTTTGTCGGTTCCTTCTTACTCTACATACTTGCGAACTCTGCTCGCATTTACACAAGCGAGAAATGTTGATTGAAAAAGTGTAAATGTTTTGATGAAAAAGCCCATGTACACACAGCACACGCACGCACGCACCACTACAGTACACACACACAACACACACACACACACACACACACGTGTATACACACACACAAAACTGCCTGTTTGTTTGTCTCTGCCTTCTGTTTCTCTGTCTGTCTGTCTGTCTCTGTCTCTCTCTGTCTCTCTCTCACACATCACACACGCTATCAGTACACAGAACAACACACAACACACACACACACACACACACACACACACACACACACACACACACACACACACACACACACACGACTATTCAATATACAGTACGCTGTGTGTGTGTGTGTGTGTGTGTGTGTGTGTGTGTGTGTGTGTGTGTGTGTGTGTTCTGAATAGTCGACGAGTAAAACGTTAGTTTATGTATTCACACATTTCTTTTACTAGTTCTCCTACTAACATAAATTGCCAACTCCTTTAATAAAAAGTTTTTTTTTAATTTAAGGTATGACAATGAACAGGCTCAGTATTTAGTGTCCTCTGTCTGTCTATTTTTCCTTCTCTTTTTCTGTCTGTCTGTATGCCTGTCTGCTTGTCTGTCTATCTGTCTTCCCACACACAAAACACACGTATACCCCCCTCCTCCCACACACGTACACTCACATCGAATATATCTGTCCAGAGAAGAGAGAGAGAGAGAGGGGGGGGGGGGGGGGGGGGGGGGGAGGGGGGAGGGGGGGCGAAGAGAGAGTGAGAGAGAGTGAGTTAGAGAAGAGACAGACAGACAGAGAAGAGCGAGACAGAGTTAACACACCCGTGGCGGTTTTTATTATAATTTATTTTTAGCCACAGTTTTGTTTGGTACACTGAAGTGAAAACGGCGTTGTAGAGATTTATCTAAATGCAATCTTCTGATCCTTTTGATATAGAGTTCTTTGTCCCAGAAATGTGTACAAAGACTGTCGTTTTTTATGAAGTCTTCACTGATGATTCTTTTGCGTGCTTATCAAAACCTCACTCTTACAGCATAAATGTGTGTTGTGTGTGTGTGTGTGTGTGTGTGTGTGTGTGTGTGTGTGTGTGTGTGTGTGTGCGCGCGCGCGCGTGCGTCTGTGTGGTGTGTGTGCTTTGTGTGTGTGTTGTGTGTGTGTGTGTGTGTGTGTGTGTGTGTGTGTGTGTGTGTGTGTGTGTGTGTGTGCAAAGAGGGAAGTGCAGTGGGTCATGACTTGCCTTTTGTATGTACTGTTTTCTCTGTCTGTGACTGTTCTGTGTATAAGTATGTCTGTCTGCGTGTTCCTGTCTTCTCTCTGTCTCTCTGTATCTGTCTCTGTCCTCTCTCTCTCTCTCTTTGTTCATTTTTCTTTTGTTTTTCCATTCATAGTATTGTGATAAACAAGGAAAGGGTTTGTTGAAATATTTTGATATATGTCATATTTTTTGGGTTCATTTGATGTATTATGCAATCTGAAGGTATACTCTCTCTCTCTCTCCTCTCTCTCTCTCTCTCTCTCTCTCTCTCTCTCTCTCTCTCTCTCTCTCTCTCTCTCTCTCTCTCTCTCTCTCTCTCTCTCTCCTCTCTCTCTTGCGCACGTGCGCGCGCGCTGTGCAAGCGTGTATTGTGTTTGTGTCTATATACCTGTGCATTGTGTGTGCGCGCGCGCGCGTGTGTGTCTGAGAGAGATTGTGTCGCTTCATGCATATTTATTTTTGTATTCTGCACATACATTTTATGTCAACTATACTA
>CM060320.1:43310292-43317792 GCA_030674155.1 Stramonita haemastoma | reverse complement strand
GCCAATGGTGGGTGGGTGGCAGCGTGCACGCCAGGTGTTGTGCGTGCTTTCGCACACAGGACTTTAGTTTATAGTCTCAACCGAAGGATTTTAGGGAGGTGAAGTCAGCCCAATGTGAATGAATCTTTATCAAACGGATACCTCAGTGTAGACTTCAGTTCATGCCCTCACTTACTGTTAGGGCATGGATTTTTTGTTTGTTTGTTTACTTCTTTGTTTTGTGCCTCAGCTAGAGCTCCGATGCGAGATGTTTGTCTATGCAATTGTTTTCGCTCACCATTAAGGTAGCGGCATTCCGACTGTGAGGATGATGTCGAAATACGACACCAGGGTGCATGCATTTTTCAAATATACCTTTTTGTCATCAGTTCTTACCGGAACACATGGCGCTGGGCCTTACTTGTCAGGCGCTCGATGGCAGCGCAACGCCCTTTATGTTGCTTATATGACACATAAGAACAGTTACTGTCTACGTCTGAGCGTTTGACGAAGAAGAATAAGCCAATGTCAGACAACATGACCTTTAAAGCTGAAAGTGTAGAGTTTATTCAAACAGGAGGTTGTTTTTTTCTGCATGGACACTTTCAATTACAATTTATTGTGTCCATCATTTTGTCGAACGGATGCAAGAAAGTACTTCAAGCCTTTTCTTACAGCTCTCTCTCTCTCTCTCTCTCTCTCTCTCTCTCTCTCTCTCTCTCTCTCTCTCTCTCTCTCTCTCTCTCTCTCTCTCTCTCTCTCTCTCTCCGTTATATATATATATATTTTATATATATATATATATATATATATATATATATATATATATATATATATATATATATTAGTGTTTGCTGTCCATCGTATGGAATGCCTTGCTTTCGGCAAACATTGGTAAAAAGCCACATGACTTTTGACCAGACCCAAAGTCATCCACTTGGCAAAACGGGACAAAGAGAAGTTGGCCGGGAGGGAGGTGAAGGGGTGGGGTGGGGTGGGGGAATTGGACAACGACAGGAAGAAGCAAAGAAGGAAACTATGTGTATGCAGAAGGGGGGGGAAGGTTGTCGTGGATGGGTATTAATGGTAGTGAACGATAACAAAGTACCCTCGCCTGAAATAGAAACCTGTTAGTAGCCTAAACACTAAGTCAACTTGTAAGCTGGCCAGGGGTCAAGGGCCCCCCACGTCTACCTGCCGGGGAAGTGCCGGACGAGGTGGAGTGGTCAGTAGTGGGCCTAGCCGTAGTAGTTCCCTATAGTAGTGGTCAGCCCAGGTCAACTCCCGTTTTTTTTCCTGGCGGCTATTGTTTGTTCAGAGAATCAGGGTAGGTTTCTCCCACACTGGTCGTCTGGGCCACTTGTGTACGCTTCGTTTGTTTAGGTTACAGGTTTGTAGAGGTGACTGCGCGCGGGTGCCACACACACACACACACACACACACAACACACGCACGCCACGCACGCACGCCGCACGCACGCACGCAGCGCACGCATGCACACACACGCAGGGACACACACAAACACGCACGTACGCACGCATGCAGAGACACACACACATACACACACGCACACACACATACTACACACACGCACGCACGCACGCACCACCACGCACGCACCACACACACACACACACACACACACACACACACACACACACACACACACACACGAGGGAGAGAGTAAAAAACATACATCAGGACATTCTTGGAATAGAGGGTTGTGTGTGTATGTGTGTGTGTGCGCGCGCGCGTGTATGTGCGTGCGTGCGTGTGTATGTTTGACAGACAGACAGACAGACAGACAGACAGACAGACAGACAGAGAGAGAGAGAGAGAGAGAGAGAGAGAGAGAGAGGAGAGAGAGAGAGAGAGAGAGAGAGATAAAAGAAGGGGTAATCGGACATCTAGACAGAAAAAAGAGTTTGATTCATCATTGCAAAAGCAGTGATTTGCTCTCGAACCCAACAGTCATCAAGACACTAGATGTCAGCAGAATTTCAACATGTTTAATTTCTCCCATCGGTATGTACAATTTCTCTTCTTTAATTTATCCAGGTAGAGATCGGTTGAATTAAAAAAAAAAGTCACAATGTGAAAAGTATACATACATTATTTGAACAACAGGCATTATTCAAATTCAACAGTCGACGGAGACTATAGCCGAGTGGTTTAGACCAGTCAATTTCAATCCCACGGGTCCATGAAGTTGTGGGTTCGAATCTCGGCGGTGTCTGGAGAACTAAGGGAGGGGAATTTAACGATCTCCCAGGTCAACTTCAAGTGCAGACATGCCAGTGCTTTAATCCCCTTCGTGTATATACACATGTAGAAGATCAAATTATGCGCATCAAAGATCCTGCAATTCATGTCAGCGTTCGGTGGGTTACAGAAACGCGAATACATCCAGCATACATCCCCGAAGGCGGATTGTGGCTATTTTTGTGGTGGGCAAAAACGGTTGCATACACAAAATCTCACTGTTGGTGAACCTTGGAGCTCTAGTCAAGAAATGAGAAAAGAACAAGAAATATCAACAAGAACCTAAGCCCTATAGATTGTGGAGCATTCAAAACTGCAACGACAAGAACGTATCATATGAATGAATGATAACAATAACAGTTGGAATGTACATTTTGGCATGTGCAACCTTTTCAACAGCAGCAGTAAACAGTATTGTACATATCGGTTGAAAAACATATGAAACAACAAAAGACCATCCATTTAACAGTAACAGTGCTCTATCAAGTAAGGTACGGAAGACTTATTCAATGCTCACAGTAGCCGTTAAAAGCAACGACAATCCGCATGGTGGCTTTATGGAATGATCATGATAACAAAGATGCGGGAATGGTGTTGATAATAAGAGGTAACCAAAGTATCAAATCTAAACAACAACAACAACAGCAGCAGCAACAACAACAACAAAATTTCGGAAGCTTAACAATGAAATAGGAGAAAACTGTATACAAGAATAACACGTAGTCATTTTGTTTAAGTTGATGGGCCTTTAAACACAAACACTCGCCAATCTGTACAGACGCGCGCTCGCACGGCGCGCGCGCGCACACACACACACACACACACACCACACACACGCACGCACGCACCACAGCACGCACCACGACGACACGCACGCCACGCACGCACGCACGTACGTACGCACGCACACACACCACACACACACACACACACACACACACACACACACACACGAACACACAACCCACCTCACACCTCGCACACAGAATTCTTTTCCACAAATACTACTATTTGCTCTCATTTTATCTCACGCAACAGTAAAGTGTCCTCGTAATGGCAAGGTTGATCTAGCAAAGGACAGCATTCTGCCGTTTCACGGCTAACAATAGTGGCCACACACAGAAATAAAGAAAAACACTTGTCCAAAAAGTTTGTTCACCAAACAAACCCCCTAAAAGAGGAAGGAAGACTAGCAGTGATGTGAAAATAGACTGGGATGGGCTTAGGGAATTGATACAGATATCTTTGAGTGTTCCTCGAAGCATTAGAACGGGGGGATAATGGACTTCGGTTCGACGTGGTCACATTCCAGCACTTTGACGGTGTATGCAAGGCATTATATGTTTGCTCAGTGCATTGTGTGTGTGTGTGTTGTGTGTGTGTGTGTGTGTGTGTGTGTGTGTGTGTGTGTGTGTGTGTGTGTGTGTGTGTGTGTGTGTGTGTGTGTGTGTGTGGTGTGTGTGTGTGTGGTCGGCGCGCACTTCTTTTTTGCTTATACAACATTTTCATACCCAAACATTTACACAAGCAGTAGAACAGAATATCATCAACAAATCATACGAACTTTAATGCCTTGGTTTTTAAAATCAGTTTCTAAAGTGATGTATACAGAAGATGTCTTCTGTTAGATAAAGAATCTGTGGTTGAATAGAAAAAAATACAGACAAGTCAACCATAACAACAGACATAATTGCTGGAATCTGTTGATAGATTAAGAGCATTATGAATGTATTTGAATTATCATAATTATGCAGTTGAAAAAAGATAAAATCACCACTTAATCGGAGGATAAATGATCATTAGGTTCCGATTTGAACTGAGACAGTAATTTCCTATAAGAATAAAACTGTTGGTATAATTACAATCCTGAATGAAAATGACAAACAATTGTTCTGCTTTTTTGCAGGTGACATTTTACATTCCAGAAAAAATCGCTTTTAACGATCAGTGACTCTCATACACATTCCTAGACTTTTTAACATCAGTCTGTCCTTAGCAGAAAAATGCAAGTGTTGAAATGCAAAATCGAACATCCTTCTATTAGAAACTTGAAACTGTATGTTACATGTTGCTGTTATTTAAACGTTTTTCTTTTTATCGAAGAACGTCGTCATCAAAGACATAAGTGTCTCTTGCATAGGTAAAACATCAGTTTAAAGGTATGAATTATTGTTTTCGACTTTCGGTTTTTTGTAGTTAAATAATGTGATAGATAACGCCTAAGGTTAAGGGAAGCTATTATCTGTTCTTTGGCTATGGCTGCCTGCTGATAATATACCTATTGAGGAAGCTCTATGCTACTTTTAAGGTGAAGTTTGATCTAAAACAACAACAGAAAACTTTGCTGGCAGCAATAGGCTTATGGGTACAGTTCTAAATTGAATGATTGCCCACATCCTTCTGCGCACGGGGTTAAGTATAAATTATGCGAGAAAACTGACCTGTCGCTGCTACGAAATGTTACAGAACTACATAATTTGTACTCGATCTTTTATGGGAAATACGAAACGATTTACACTTGTTTGCTTTGAAAAAGGCACAAAGACTAAACACATGGCAAATGAACAAAATATTCGCATGATGCCGTAAAAAGAAACGGAATGCTCGTTCACACATGCTCCCAATTCCGGGGACAGATTGATTTTCTGGTTGTTCTTTTTGTAGCGTTGTCAAAGTTTTCTGATTGATAACCACAACCATTCATGACAATCAACATAACTATTAAGCATCAAAAGACCCGCTTTACGAACAAACATTTCCCAAAGGTTGCATGAGAAAATGTACAAAGAAACAGCACTTAAGTAAACATGAAAGTCAAGTGGGTATTTGTGATCACCTTTTTTCCCCGGTGTTCTATCTATCCAAAATGGAAAACAACAATAACAAAATAATTCCTTCAGTAAACTCAATGCGCTTATAACATGACAATCGACAGCGATGCACGCAGTGCACTTGAACATAAGGCCTAGTGGTCTAGAGGTAACGCGCCTGCCTAGAAAGCGGAAAGTCTGGGTTCAATCCCCGTTTGTACCTGGAAGTTTTCCCGCATCCACTAGACCGTGAGTGGTGGTCTGGATGCTTGTCTTTCAGATGGAACTTTAAACCGAGGTTCCGTATACAACACACACTGAGCGCCCGTAGAAGAACCCATGGCAACACCAGATTTGTTCCTGGTAAAATTCTGTAGAAAAAGCCACTATCAAAGAGAAACAAATACACACGCAGACAGGAAACGAAAGATTTTTTTTACCGCAAGAATAGTTTTCATTGTGCGGAAGTCTGCACGTTGTAGGCCTTAATCAAGACCTGAGAATACTTAACATTGCAAACTAGCACAGCCAACATTGATCCAGAATAGATCTCTTCTAGGGTTTCTGTGAGGTTAACGACACGCTTTGGTGTTATATCTGCATTGTTGTCTGGAAACATACAATGGTGCCAAACTTCCAACATTCCCGTTCGAGATTTTCAACATCATGTGTCAGACATGCAGAAATGAACAGAATGCAGTTTAATGGGGGGGTTTTCAGTTTTATCACCACCGTGCTCAATGTCTGAAAACATGAATTTGCAATTGAACAGTTACAGAACCGAAGACAAAAAAAAAAATAAAAGGTTTCATAACATTTTTTTTCCTGAAGAATAACTGACGTGGGTTCTTTTCAAACCATTTTGCATATAGACAGACGGAGTGCGCGAAGAACATTAGGATCTGCATTTTATTTTAAGAAGAAAAAAAGGGGAGGGGGTAGAAATCCAATGATATTAATCAAAATGGATGTGCACTCAGTTTGAACTTAACATTTGTCGCCTACAGGAATTTACAACTTGTTTCTTTTGAACAGAATTATATCGCTAATGGCTCTTCAGTGCCAGGAAGGTTGTTTTGTCAATATCGCTTTGAAGTTGGACACGTCACTGCAGGCTGTGAAGGCTGCAAAGGCTGGCAGTTGAAAGCCTCATTAAGATCTAGAGTGAATACATTAAAACAAACACGCGTCCAAATCTCTCTCTCTCTCTCTCTCTCTCTCTCTCTCTCTCTCTCTCTCTCTCTCTCTCTCTCTCTCTCTCTCTCTCTCTCTCTCTCTCTCTCTCTCTCTCTCTCACACACACACACAGACATACACATGTGCACACACACACACGTGTGCAAACACATACAGACAGTGAGAGAGAGAATATTAGTACGTATGAATAGGTCTATATTCTTATAGATTTTTGCTATGTACAAATATTGACAGCATCTTTGCTTATCTGAGAAGGAAACTTTGGAAACCGCCTACAAATCAATCTCCATTTTTCTCAACTTTGTATCTCTTTCTTTATAGAAATTTTCAAGGATAAATCCCTCTCCCCCCCCCCCTCCCCTTATTTTCCTGTTCTTTAAAACCCTGCACTAGTTTATACTCTATCCCTATACACTGACAGCCTACCTGACAACGTCTCCAATACAAAAACAGATATTAAAAAAAACACAAAGAGCAACAACAAAAAAGGCGGAATAGAAGCTGTGAGAAGGATTAGGAGAATCCATCGCTCACGCTTGTCTGCCTTACCAGCGGCTAAGGTGAGGGTGTAAGGTTCCAAGGACTTCAGAAAGGGTCTTAATGGCCAAAGAAGGCAATCTACTACGGCTTTGGCGCTGGCATAGCCCAGAACACGATGCCCACCAAGATTGCCAGCGAAGATAGGTATCGGTGTCCACACTGGGAGAGGGACGAGGAGATACACACAAAAAAGGTAGATGGGGGGACAAGGGGGGAGGGGAGGGGAGGGAGGTCGGAAGATGTCTTTTTTTTTCTTTCTCCCCATGGCTCATAAACCAGGGGGGATAACGCCGAGTCCTTCCTGTTCTCACCACAACAGTTGGCGGGTTGGATCAGGGAGGAGACAGATGCAGGAGATAACCAAGTCCCCTGCATTGACTGTGGGATCGCCAGGTCCATCGCTATTGGCTTAAAACCCTGTGTCGGTCTGTCCGGATGACGTAGAACGGATTTACAGGGGGGGGTTAGTCAAATGAATGAGGGACGTGGGAAAGTATCCATGCAACAAAGTTATTGACCATGAAGGGAAGAGAGATTCATCCAAACCAAACAGAACAGAAAAAAACGTGGGGAAAGTATAAATCTGTATATGATTTATGGCAACCTTTGGCAACCTTAAATGCAATTAAAGGGTAAAAATCAAAGAATTCTATTTGGAACCTTGGACACTTTTCTAACGCAAGAAATAATGACATTGAATATCATAAACAGA
>CM060320.1:43302792-43305292 GCA_030674155.1 Stramonita haemastoma | reverse complement strand
TCTTTGCAATTCTTGAACTGTCAACCGTTTTCAACACTCTACGTTCTATCCACGATGTCACCCACGGCCCGTCCGTCTAACCTCGGGCGCTCTCTCCGCACTGTCCCTTTCTCCTGTCAAGTGTACCTCGTTTATACGCCCGCCACTCCACGCGCTGCTAGTAGAAGGGACGGGGGAAGTAGAAAAAACGATGTTGGGGAGGGGTGGCGAGGGAGTGAGTTGGGAATTTGATAGGCCGTCAGGAGGGGGGAAAAGAAGGGGGGGGGGGGGAAAGGAGGAGGGGGGAGTTGGGTAAGCCGAGAGCGGGAGAGATGTTGGGGAAAAGACGAAGGGGGTTGGGAGAGGGGGGAGAGGAAGAGTAGGTAATTGTAAGTCGACACGCGCGAGTAGTCGAGACACTACACCGTAGGAAGGGGGATCACAAACCGACTGAGGACACGGCAGGGGAGAAGGGAGACCCGTTTACGGTCACAGAGCGTAGGGAGTGATTGGGAAGGGGGTAGAGGTGGCCCAACGGACAGGTAGTAGTAGAGGAAGGGGAAAGCGGGAGGAGGTGTTGTATAGTAGAGGCTGGAAAAGACAGAGGGAGATAAGGTAGGGTAGAAAGATGGAGGGAGGGAGGGAGTTCCACTGTTACTGTCCCATTCATAAAAGACGACTGAAGAAGTCAATGGCATGGTCAAGCTGCAAAAGTTATAAAATCATGTGTAGTTCTTTTGCTGGTTCTCCCGCTTAGGACACCTCATTCGTTAATCTCCAAACCTCCTACGGCGCAGTTCTGTTGTTTCTGCCCCCCCCCCCCCCCCCCCCCTCCCCATCAGAACCTATGATTTGCTTAACAATAACAGTGTTGCGTTAAGCATTGCTGTATTGTGCACTCAAATTGATGTGACAGCAAACTGAATCGCTCATAGGCTTTTGTTTGTTTGTCTTCTTTCACCTGACCATAATCATCCCTGCCATACTAATGCCTTATATCACATCTTCATCTGACCAGAACATGACCCTGTCACATGATCATAGTGCCAGTATTACATTGCTGTCTGTCATCTGACTATACTGAATATCACTTGTCTGTGATCTGACCAAGGTGTGTGACTGTTCTCTGTCAAGGCACAACAGTACTATATACAATGTCATAATGGCATAGCTCTAGGTCTGTCGCTATTACACGGTGCATCTCAATCATCTGTAGACATATCAGTGTAGCTTTGAGATAGAGGTAAAGTTGTTGCACGTTCCCCAGCTTAATATCCTGGGGGTCACTCAGAATAAAGTTTGCACCCTGGCTCACTGTGAGACTGAATAAGAATTATTGGATAAAAAAAGTGTGGATGTACGACTTTTTTTCAAATACCTCGCCAGTTAGGCAGCCATACTCCAACCTCAGAGGATTTTCCTGTTTTAAAAGAGACTGCAGGTAGTTGTGCTGAGCTTGTCATAAATGAAGACAAAACATTCTGAAGCATAACAACAATTTAATTAATGTAGGTCTTGGCACTTAGCTGACATCAGTAACTGACAATGCTTTTGGCCTGGCCCAGGAGGGGATCGAAAAACTGAGAGGATTAGGGGTAGATGTACGCGCAACAATGGTGATTTGATGAATTTCTACGTGACCTACATTCCTCGCTCAAAAACTTTAAACAATAAATTTGCCACCAGCGGTATGAGACGTTTGATATCGAAAACTGATATCCTGCTAAGTCCCTTTCACAACAGTGTAAATCTTTTAGGTGTCAACCCATATTCTCTCGTCAGTATCATGTAAATCCTCTTTTAATTGTAGTACTTTGGTGCTTATCTGGCTCATATAGTCTCGTTCCAGGTCCTGTACGTGGTGGATTTCTTTATTAGCGATGTTTTGTCGGCCTTTTCAGTGGTACCTGTCACCGCATTTGTATGCCTGTCTGTCTGTCTGTCTGTCTGTCTCCCTCCCTGCCACCCCCCCCCCCCTCTCTCTCTCTCTCTCTCCTCCCTCCCTCCCTCTCTCTCTCTCTCTCTCTCTCTCTCTCTCTCTCTCTCTCTCTCTCGATACACTCATACACACAAACAATACTCACTCACACACACACACACACACACACACACACACACACACACACACACACACACACACACACACACACACACACACCCGTGACTACATTCTGCCATGTCTCAGTGTGAGCGTGCGTTTGTAAGTGTGTATGTGCTTGCGAACGAGTATGCTCACATGTGTGCGTGGGTTTTAATAGGGGTATAAAAAAAAGTTCAAAATCTTTCTTCATGCCCAGCAAAATATAACCAAAAAAAGGGTAAAACAGGGGATTTAAATTCGCTTCAGCACTAACAAAAGGTGGTCTGACATCGTCACATCATAAATTTGTGTATTCGATACTGTTGGAAAGAGATACATTTTCGGTGGGTGATTCATTCCCATGTGTGCCCATTGTCGTTTCTTCTGTCTGGTTTCTCTTACTTGTCTCCAAAACGCGTCTCGAGTTACTTGGCCATTTTT
>CM060320.1:43287792-43300292 GCA_030674155.1 Stramonita haemastoma | reverse complement strand
ATGGATGAACGCTTGCGCCTGCATGCGTACACACATATACACTTGTGCACGTGCGCGTACACACGAATAGATAGATAGTTAGATAGTTAGATAGTTAGATAGACAGATAGATAGATAGATAGAGAAGATAGATAGATAGATAGATAGATAGATAGATAGATAACAGATAGAAGACAGATAGAAGAGCAGACAGACAGACAGACAGGTATATAGTAGGTTATAGATAGAAACGATAGCAGACAGATAAAGAGATAGGCAAACGAAGATAGATAGACAGAAGATAGATAGACAGACAGACAGACAGACAGACAGACAGACAGACAGACAGACAGACACAGAGAGAGAGGAGAGAGAGAGAGAGAGAGGAGAGAGAGGAGAGAGAGAGAGAGAGGTTTGTTCGCTTTTCAAATTTATTCTTGCAGATCACTTTTTTCGTATATCATTTATATTTACATATATATATTTTGAAAAGCAGACAAACAGTTGACTTGTTGGAGTTTTGTTATGTTCAGTTAAAATGATTACTCTCATTATAAAATTACTTCAACATCTACCTAAGTGTATGGAACAGTTGATGAAAGTATATGAATCACATCTGTCGCAATTACTGCGAAGTCATCCGTCACAATATAGGGCATGCAAATTGTGACAGAACTATCATAACTTTACTTGTTGTCCTGTCAAGGTTATGTTTGTGTTTTTGTGACACTTTTTTTTAACAATATCTGTTTAAACCATAGATAAATAGATAAAAATCGTTGTTTCGGAGGCTTACAGATAAAACCACATACTCACCCCCCCCCCCCTTTAATAGTGATTACAATGATAATAAGCTTTTAAAAAATTTTTATTTGAGAGAGAGAGAGAGAGAAACAAACAGACAGACAGACAAAACAGACAGAGGTATGTATGCACGTAAGCACACACGCATGCACGCACTCACTCATTAGATAATGTCAAACATCACAGCCGCCATGATTTTACATAGAATATCTCAATAGAAAAACAGTTATCTGTCTCTCTCTCTCACACGCGTGCGCGCGCGCGCACACACACACACACACACACACACACACACACACACACCACACACACACACACACACTACCACACACACACACACACATCGTGGGGAAAGTTTCTCACCTCTCTGTGTTCGTTGTCTGTCTGTCTGTTGTCTGTCTGTCTGTCTGTCTTGTCTGTCTGTGTGCTGGTGGTGCGTGTCGTGGTGCGTGCGCTGCCTGCTCTGTCTGCCTGCTGCCTGCTGCTGCTGCTCTGCTGCTGTCTGTCTGCTCTCTTGTCTCTGCTCTCTCTCTCTCTTCTCTCTCTCTCTCTCTCTTCTCTCTCTCTCTCTCTCCTCTCTCTCTCTTCTCTCTCTCTCTCTTCTTGCGTCGCGTGTGTGTGCTCGCGCGCGTGTATGTATGTATCCTTTTTATATGTTGTTTACCAATGCATACGCATACCTATGTCTGAGAATGAATCTTTGGGTAAAGAAAGAGTAGGAGAAGAGAGCAAGAGATTAGTTTAACGGCTTCTTTATTTCAGCAGAAAGTCTGCTTGGTAAGTTCAGATGCTCGGTGGTTTATTGGTGTTAGGTGTGATTGTTTTTCTAAGGAAGGCGCATCGATAGATTTCATTACTTAGATTCTTGTGCAGTCATGCTGCTCTTGTTTATCTTGTTCTCTAGTTCTTTTGTTCTTATTCGTCCTTGTTCTTCTTCTCTCCTTCTTTATTCTGCTTGCTTGCATTTTTCCTTCTCTTGTTTTTCTAGGTAGGATCTGAAATAGACACTTTCAAATAAAGAGACGTTTTTTGTGCCGGGACATACGCACACTGCATGCTCTTTTCAGACAGCTTGTGATCTCTGTGTCCTTACACTATCATTTACCCATATATTTCCATACAAATTCTGTAAATGTATGCACTAGGATGACAAGAATAACAGAAAAACTATGCTAAAAAATGAAAGGTATGTCGAAGGAAAAGACATAAAAAGAGGACAAGAAAAAAAAATGATGAAGCAGTGACGGTAATATTGACAGTGAGGGTGTAATCTGGGTGCCACCGTTGCTGCTGCTCTTGCTACTCCTGCTACTGTTGTTCTTGCTACTCTTGCTGCTTCTGCTCTTGCTACTCTTGATTCTGCTCTTGCTACTCTTGCTGCTGTTGCTCATGATCTCTTACTGCTGCTGATGTTGCTCTTGCTGCTGCTTCTGCTGATCATGGTGACTTTCACACACGACGACGACGATGATGGTGTGATGATGATGATGATGATAATGATGATGATGATAATGATGGTGTGTGTGTGTGTGTGTGTGTGTGTGTGTGTGTGTGTGTGTGTGTGTGTGTGTGTGTGTGTGTGTGTGTTTAAAATATATGTGCACTGTGTGCTTGAGTGTATACACATCATGTGCAATAGTGTGACATGGTTGCTGGCGAGTACATGTGTGCGAAAGCTTGGCACGGCTTGTGCATAGCTAGGAGGACATGTGCAACTAATATATAAATGGAAAGCACTGATACAGAGTCTTTTTGATGAGGAATTTCGAAACTGCAACTAGAGTACCGTGAACATAATCCAAGAGAAACGCTGAAAATTTGGGAAAAAGTAACTTTTGTCCAAATAAATAAAATAGCAATAACGAAAACTTTCTTCTTATAATGAAGATGAATAAATAAAAACAGTTGATCAGTCGAACTTGCATATAACTGAATGTCTTATCTGATAGTAGGTGAGAGCTGTGGAGTAAACGGTAACATTATTTGAAATAGATGAAAGTGTTGTCTAGGTAAGATTTTTAAGAGAGGTAAAATTTAGGAATGAAATAGGTTTTAGATTTTTCACTGGAAAAGTACTTAAAGCCTTAAATTTCACTCCCTCAACACATCTAATCTGTGACTAATTTAGTCATAAATGCATTTGATTTGAATCTGTAAACTGAAGCGCTTTCATTGTCCTGTTCCTCTTTCTCTGTGTCTTTGTTCAGATTCGAAGGGACGGATGCATAGACATGGTTTTACTTTTCCCCCTTGCTCTTTAAGGAGAAATTTGGGCACAGCGTAGATTTTTTCAGGCAGTATGTCTTAGAGAAATTGAACCTGGAAAATCCTTAAAAACTCATCCGAAGGACTCGTGGTGAACTGGAGTTGAAATCATCTTAAGTTCACGAGGATTATCCCTCAAATGGAGACTCAAATGTTGAACATACACACTCAGGTTCCATCAATCCACAGGTTCAACATTCTTATCACTAAGCTATTGTGTCCTCCATCTCCCCAGTGCCAACTCAACTCAACTGTCTCCATTTACGCTGTCGTTGGTGGGTGTTCCACGCAATGCCACCAGAGTTTTCCATCTCGCTCTGTCTCTGCTAAGTTCTACGATCTCTTGAAGCCCTCCCAGGCCACTGATCTCAGTGATGTTGGCGATGTAGGATGTTGGTTGTCTTCATGTCTCTTTTCCTTCTGCCCTCAACCTTAGCTTGGAGAACTATCATCGTCAGGTTTGTCGGTGTGTTTCTGTTCGCATGACTCCTGACATTTTTCAGTCTGAATTTATTAATTTCAGCCTATATTTTTCTCTGCCCTGAGGGTTCATCAAGTGTACATCATTTGTTATCCTAACCATTTGACTGTTAGAAGTCGCCTGTGTCTTTTTCCAACCATACCAACGCATACAGTTTAACAAATAGAGATTTGGATTAGTGGAGACAGGGCTAGACGGAGTGTGAAGGAAACCGCAGTCATCATCATTTACTAAACAATGTGAAAGTTGTTTTTTCGCGTATTCTGACACTACCACTTAACTTCGTTCACGCATGTGTCTTTGTAGTTTGGACTTTTTGAGATTCAGCAAAAGTACAAAAACGTCTCTGTTTTGTTTTGCCTCAGACAAAAAGTAGGTCTCAGTTAAAGAGAATGAAACAAGAAAAGAAAAAGAAACAATACTACGGGGGGGGGGGGGGGGAGGGGGGGGGGGGGGGGGGCTTGCTTAACTTGCTATGTTGTTTCCAAATCGGTGTCAGTTTAGAATGCAACAATCTCTGCAGTCATCTACGACGGCTTTGTGTAATCTATAGCTATAAAAAAAAAAATCATTCAAGCTATGAAGCCTAGGCCTATTTTCAACACTGCAGACGTTCGGGTATATCCTTTTTTGTTATTATTATTACTATTGTTTTTATTGTGATTATTATCGTCATCATTATCATTCTTACCTGTCACATGATCTTTATCATTACTAGAAGTGGTGGTGTGTGGTTAGTAGTAGTTAGTAGTAGTAGTAGTAGTAGTTAGTAGTAGTAGTAGTAGTAGTAGTAGTGTAGTAGCAGTAGCTATATTAAATATGCCAGAGAAGCAACATAGATACTTAGACTTGCAGAATGAACTGTGTTTTTAAATACATTATTGTCATATTTATCTTTTAGTCCTAAATCCACCATCTGTTTGAAGAGATAGAGAGAGAGAGAGAGAGAGAAGAGAGAGAGAGAGAGAGAGAGAGGAGAGAGAGAGAGGAGAGACGAGAGAGAGGGGGGAGGGGAGAGGAGGGAGATGGGGTTTGTAAAATTATTTATTTACATTCCTGGCCGAAGGCACTTATAAATAGTCTGTCATATATGCTTTAAAGTAGCACACAGAGAAATATCTGCAAATCCTTTCCTACAAAAAATTCTTCCACAAAAGCAAATCCTGTTGTTTGTTACTGAAACAAAACAGCAGCAGCAGGACTAATAGTATCAGCAGAAGTGAAAATGTAAATAGTTGCTACAGTAGTCGCAAACAGCAGTGGCAGCGGTGTTTCACGCTAGCACTGCCAGGAATGACTTGCCGTACATTGACCTTCGTGTCATGAATGCAACCCCAGTGCTTTTTATTATACTTTATATATAAAAAGTTTTTATTTCCGCTCACAAGTTGTGTAGCTCCTGAACTCACTTCGTTGATGCTACTGGCCTTCCATGTAAATGAGATTCTTTTTTATTTGTTCGTTATGCATTGCTGGTCTATTTTAGAGGGCTTTTCGCTGTCGTTATGTTCTTGTTAGGGGTACTTGCTTTTTCCAAGGTACAACGAAATGCCAAAAAGCACTCTGCCGCACATGCAGATGTGCCTTGCTTTTTGAATTAGCAATGGCTAAGGAAGCCGCACATGCAGATGTGCCTTGCTTTTGAATTGCAATGGCTAAGGAAGCAATGCTGTGACATAATCACAGATTTGTCACACTGACAAAAAAAAGCACAAGGCTCGTATTCCTCACAGTGAATCACAAATATTGCTTTCACTCTGTCATAATCTTTCACATGAAAAATTAGCTAGTGGCGTTATTAAGAAAATAGAAATTGAACTGAAGGAGCAAAGGCACAGCTGAATCACATAACTGACAAGCAGGGCTAACCACAGCCTCTCTGTCTTTCACTAAGACACGCCTGCTCATTCCTCCTGGACTCGACCCGTAGGATCAGATACTGTGGATTTAAACAGTATTGAGCATGGTTGCCTCGTGGATGGGTGACCACTCGTGCGCCTTGGCATCGGTACAATCTCCAATTCACCCAGCTATAAATGGGTACCTGCCCTCTTTAGGGACAAGGAAGCTAATGCAGCAATGGAGAGGAGATGGGTGCCGCCCTCAATATGCTGGCCCCTAGAGAAGCTGAAAACTTGCTCCTCAATGACCGCACAGGTTATGAGGCATCTTTACATTTTCATGCTTATGTTGCCGTAATTCACCCAATGTTGACAGGAACTGAAAGGTTTTAACACCCACAAGTGGGTATTCTGTGAAAGTATGCAGGACTTAAAGCATTGGTAAGTATTGTCAGGTTACGAAATAAGGAGAACCACCCAAATATATTTCAACAGACAATGCTAAGATTGGGACTAAACAAAAACTGCAGAAAAGGACACCACATTTATCAGAACCACCCACCAACACATACCAAAAAAAAGAAAGAAAGAAGGAAAAAATAAATCTACCTACTCGACTTTCACACTTACCACACTATGAATATAAATACAAAGCGGACAATACACTGTAATTGTGTAGTGCAAAGCTCTGGCCCAGCTGCAGCAGAGTTCTTTCAAATTGCAAAGAATTCTATTATCATATCATGCGGGCTGAACAAGGCTGGGGCAAAGCTGCTAGGGAAAGCCGATTACCCATGTGGAGTGTACTGGTTTTCATCCCACCCCCGTCATTTTATTTACCTCCTCCAGCCAGCATTTATTTAACGTAGCCGTCAAAAATATCCAAGGGGTTACATTTACATGCACCCTGTGGCCGTTTCAAATTTACCGTCACCCCCCTTCTCTATGTCTCAGTGTCTCCCTCCCTCCCTTCGTCCCTCCCTGCCTCCCCCCCCCCCCCCTTCTCTGTCTCTGTCTCTGTTTGTCTGTCTCTGTCTGTCTGTCTGTCTGTCTGTCTGTCTGTCTGTCTGTCTCTGTCTGTCTGTCTGTCTTCTGTCTTCTCTTCTCTCTCTCTTCTCTCTCTCTCTCTCTCTCTCTCTCTCTCTCTCTCTCTCTCTCTCTCTCTTCTCTCTCTCCTCCCCCTTCTTCATCTTTTACTTCTTTTTCTCTTTTGCGCTGTGTGTGTGTGTGTGTGCGCGCGCGCGCGTGTGTGTGTGTGTTTGTGTGTGTTGTGTGTGTGTGTGTGTGTGTGTGTGTGTGTGTGTGTGTGGTGTGTGTGTGTTTGATGCGCGCGCACCGCTTGTTAATGATGCATAGTGCCAGTCTTAAAGAAAGAATCAATTAGTAATTAGTGACCATATATATAAATATACATAGAGAGATATATTTATACACTATAGTGTACTATACTATCCCCAAACAAAAAAAACTAATAATATATATACAAGATAATATATATATATATATATATATATATATATATATATATAATATACATACATACAACATACAACACATACATCATGCATACATCATACATACATACATACATACATACATACATACATACATACATACATACATACATACATACATACATACACATACATACACACACACACATACATACATACATAGGTATGTATGTATACATACATAGGTATGTATGTATATATATAGTAGTAGTATGTATGTATGTATGTATGTATGTATGTATGTATGTATGTATGTATGTATGTATGTGTAGTCATTGTATTTCATTTATGTTCATTTATTACTTCTTGTCTGGTCTTGTTCTTGTTCTGTTCTGTCTCTCTGTCTCTGTCTCTTCTCTTCTCTCTCTCTCTCTCTCTCTCTCTCTCTCTCTCTCTCTCTCTCTCTCTCTCTCTCTCTCTCTCTCTCTCTCTCAGAGAAAAAAACAGAAACAGACAGGAAAAGTAGGTGAGCGGGGAAATGGATGTCTCCTATCAAACCAGCACCCGTTTTTTATCCAGGATTTTAGCTGTTCTCGTCAGGGTACTTGTTTGTCGACCTGTGAAGTTGGATCTTCTTTCCTTGGCCGATTACAGTGTGGCCTTTCTATACACAGAAGAAAGCGGCACAGTACGTTGCAACTGCTTGTCCTCAGCTACATCAGCTTAAAGAATACTAAAGTTCTATGCAAATTTCCCACAGTCTAGGAAAATGTTAAGTCCTCCAGAAAATATACAGCCCTCCATATATGAGTGGTAACAGTCTGAATCAGTGAAACACTTCATCTCTCGCAACTGGTGCCATAACTTGCAAACTCCTTGACATCAGTCCAGTCAAAGCCAGTAGTTCAGTTAGTAGCAATTCAAATGAGTACGTCATATCTCCTCTTTGTCTATATACGCAGATCAAGGTCTTTGGAGCTGTTGCCATCCACTTGCTCAAAGGCCTGGAATCTTTAACAAAGAAGGCTTTTTTTTTATCAGCGTTGCCTGCAGAATGTTCTTGACATGATATGGCAAAATGCATTTCATTATTATGATCGAGGCAGTCTTGGAGAGCACACTGAGGCCATTTTGTTTCAGCAGCAACTAGATTGGGCAAGACACTTTGCAAGATCGTGCCAGTGAGCTTCTGCATGCTAAAAGAAGTTCCGTGTTGAGCTTAATGCTACGTCCTAGAAACAGGGTGTCATGTGCCAGTTGAGCACCACAACGAACAACCAAAGAAGCCACAGGTGAAAGCTAACATCCCACGTAAGTTGTTGCAACAGGATGTATCAGATGATAACAGCCAGCGCCATCAGTGAATAGAGCAAGTTTCAGCTTCGTAGGTGAAAAACTCGTGGCTGCCAAGGAATATCACAAGCAGTAGAAAGGAAGCGCCTCGTCATGGATTATTTTATCTTGGTTTTGCCTGACCACGACAACTGGTTCTCTTTTTCATGAATTAGTCTCTATCAATCCATGGGGACGGGATAGCTCAGTGGTCAGAGCATTCGCTTTCCACCAGCCAAGTTAAGCAGCGTCGAGCGTGGTTACCAATTGGATGGGTGACCGATTGCGCGCCTTGGCTTCAGTACAGTTTCCCCAGTTCACCCAGCTGTCAATGGGTAGCTGCCCTCTTTAGGGCCAGGGAAGGTAAATCAGCGAGGGAGAGGAGATGGGCGCCGCCCTCAACATGCTGACCCTAGAGAAGCTGAGGTCTCTGACGCCTCGCTCCCTACGACCACACAGGTTATGTGACACCTTTACCTTTAACCTTACTCTCTCCATAGAGTCACCATCGGCAAGTATCTTTTAACAGTCACCAGTCTTTCCAAAGTTTCTCGTATGCAAGGAACCAGCGAATGGAAAATAAATCCCACCATCATTTTTTTATGAGGAGATTAAAGATGGCCTCGTTAAGGCCAAGTTATGCAATGATTTTTTTCACGCCCATCGTCTCTTTTTCTTTTTGGACACCAAAGAAATTTTACAGCTTGTCGGCTAAAATATTTATTGCAAAACCCAGTGAGAAAGAATCCCTGAAGGAGATAAAATCCCCGGGCTTGTGGAGACGTGAGAAAGACAAAGAAAAACCCACGTTAATGTGCTTTGAACTGGATTAAAGAAAAGGTAGCATGGGTTTGTTTTATTGTATTCGTGTGCGGTGTGTGGTGTGTGTGTGTGTGTGTGTGTGTGTGTGTGTGTGTGTGTGTGTGTGTGTGTGTTGTGTGTGTGGGCGCGCGCGCGAGTGAGCGAGCGAGCGAGAGTATGTACGTGTGTGCATATGCGCGTATACCTATCTGTATTGTATGTATGTATGTATGTATGTATGTATGTATGTATGTATGTATGTATGTATGTATATATGTATATGTATGTATGTATATAACATCTATCATCTATCTATCTATCTATCTATCTATCTATCTATCTATCTATCTATCTATCTATATACATGTGTGTGTGTGTGTGTGTGTGTGTGTGTGTGTGTGTGTGTGTGTGTGTGTGTGTGTGTGATGAGAGATCAAAGCAAAATTACATGATAATATTTTGTATTGCTTCTCTTGTATTGCAGGTATGTCAAATCTGACACTTTTGTTTAGTAGTTGATTAATTTGTTATTTTCTAAGGCTGTCAGTTAAACTACCCGTGCAAGAACAGACAAATTACTGCTTGTAATATAAGAGAATAGAGAATGGGAATGACGAAATAATTCATTGTACAAAGTTTGAAATATCAAAATGGGGATTGGGAACTCCTGAATTCGGATCTGCGTAGGTATTACAAATACTGCCGTAGGAATGTCAGTTTAACCTCAACCAGTTTTTGGGTCATGTCTTCCATGAGGACACACCCAGTAATACAGTAGCAACAAACTCGGGGCATTCATTAATTGATACTTTCTTTAAGGCTCTGAAAGCAAGGTGGTTTGAATAAGATCTCCAACCGTGAACTGAGGTACAAAGGATATCATTAAAAAGAGTTGCGAAGAACACATCAGGGGAAAAAACCCTCTAACAACATCACAAGAGAAATCTTTGAAACGGAAAAGTTGAACGGTGTAAAGAAAGCAAAGTATTTATTATTTGAACAGAAAAGAGTGATCTACTTATTCAAATTCCCAGGTGTGTTTTGGTTTCAGAGATAAATTTCTCAAAGAGTGTAATGACGAAATCAGTTTAAACTAATTTCATTCTGTAAACAAATGCGATGGAAGCTGGCACAGTATGGGAAAAGACATCAGTCCATGGTTTATTTTAACCTCCCCTATGAGAAGACCTAATGTTATTGTCTACTTTTGCAAAGTAAATAAGTACTCGTGGGTACTTTTATGAATGTTTTCACACATCTCTGCAATGAAATTCAATTGCTCAGACTTCAAACAAGATAAACGAAAAAGTAGATGAAAAGAAACCTTTGCATAGCATTGTACATGATGAATGGTGTGTTCAGATGTTTCCCATAACACTATTGAGGATACCTGACAATGAATATTACAGCATACAATAGCAACTGTATGCATCCTGGGTTTAAAAATGTCTTGAAAGCTGGTATTTTGGGGCTAGTTTGTCAAAGTGTTTAATGTATTGCGTCTACTTCACTGAATTAGTGCAGTGCTATCGGACCACTGTTGTCAAAAGGAAGTATGGCCTTCGTGGTTGGTGGGGCTAGAAAAAAGATGAAATTAATAAAGTAAATTGCGCGTGTCACACACACACACACACACACCACACACACACACACACACACACACACACACACACACACACACACACACACACACACACACACACACACGGTGAAGCAGAAGAGACCAGACAGATAAAGGTTAAAAGATCCCTTTCCAAAAAGGTGGTAGAAGAAGCACTCGGTTTTCACCTTGATCTGGCTATCGCGTGTGATCGTTGAGGAGTCACCAGACCCTTCACAGCCCCTGCATGTCATCAGAAGCAAGCATTGGCTGGCTTTCAACAACTCCCTTTTTTGTGGGGGACATCATCAGGGCCCCTACAGGTCGCGATATATTGCCTGCCGGCACCTACCTACGCAACACATTGCCCCTCCCCGAGCTAAGACAAGTTGTCATGTCCTCGGTTCTCAGTTTACGTGTGAGGGAGTGCGACTGTCTTTCTTATCATTTAACGAGTGTGTGATTTACTGGTGTTGAGTGAGATCTCAGGTACTGAGGGGTCAGGCCGGGAGGTGGGGTTGTTGATGGTTGTTTATGGAGCAAGAAGTCTGATACTACCAACAAGGATTAGCTCAGCAGGGCTCAACTGTTCCATGAATTGAAAGGTAGACAGACACTAGTACGCGAAGAGAGAAGAGTGAGAAGAAAACGAGAAAGAGAAACCGAATTGTACACCACAAACACACACACGCACGCAAGCACACGCACCTACGCGCGTGCGCACGCACACACACACACACACAAAAAAAAAAACATACGCGCACACACATACACACGCAAACACACACACACACGCTAGCCTGCAGCTTTTTGTTCAATCTAATCTAGGAAACCGGTTGCCTTCTAACAGCTGCATAACCTTATAAAAATGCTACTTCTGGTACTTGCGTTTTTGTTTTGTATACTCAATATTTAATGACAAGTAGCAGAAATTAAGTCACAGTTTGAATAATCCTAAATCATGAACTGGCTCTGAATTGTGCATTTTTTACGTCAGTTTCTTTGCTAACAGTTGTGGATACTGATCTCTTCTCTTTTGGCCATTAAGTTTGTTGTGATGCAGGGAACAAAAAGTCGCCATGGGACTTGTCACCAAGTAAATTGGTTTTTCTGGTTTTGGAGAGAAGAAAAAAGCTTTTGGGGTGTTTTATTAAGTTATGTGGCCGGTCTCTGGATGATTTTGATGATGAGACAAGGCGAGCACAAGGATATTGGCATGACTTAGGCCATTCATCCATTCATCCAGCTGTGCGTGAGAGTTGACATTATCATCGATTGTTCATACACCACAAGATCCGTGTACTGCAAAGGAAGCATATGAAGTATACGAAATGTGCATTCGACTCATTGTGGGGTAATCAAAGCGAAAGGAAGATGCTGGGCTAGAGTGTGTTTTCCCTGTTTTTTCCTGATATTGACTCTTTGTGTTGTGGAACCAGTATCAACCGTGATTTCAGCAACGTTGGAATATTATGCCTCCTCAGCTTGGATCTGATTATTTCCAGATAACTTGTAGAATAAGATATTTGGCTTGATGCATTTATAATTGCAAAGCCAGGTGTTACGTATAAACGTCCTCTCTAATGATTTTGGAGTCAATACGGTAACACTTTTACTCATATAATGCCTGTTATTCTATCTGCTTTCAAAACAGTTTGTTTAAATGTGATTTCATGTGAATGACAAGGCCAGTAATCGAACATAACCACATAGGACTCTAAAGTTTAAAGAATTTGGTTGATTTCAGCAAACAGTAGCGCTTTTGAAATTAAGAAAAGATAAAATGCTTGTTGGAGATAATCATTACATTAATTTGCGTGAAAGTTGATCCAGAATGAGCGTTCCCAAAAAAGAAACGTAGAAGTAATTTGAGCTTTCTGTAAGAGGACAAAGGGTAGTCTGCGCTACAATACAGACTCCTGGTTTATTCCTTCTAAGTCTGG
>CM060320.1:43235292-43282792 GCA_030674155.1 Stramonita haemastoma | reverse complement strand
TGGCCCTATTGTGGCCTATTATTGACAAGCTTCCTGAGGAATTCTGACCCTTGGGATACTACTATATGACAAGCCTAAGTAAGGTTAAAAACCTAGAGACCGGAATGAGCGGAGTGGGGAAAGCAAGACAGGAACGTCAAATACGGTGTGGCAGTCAGGAAAAATATCTTGTTTTGTCGTAAAATAGAAAGAGAAATGCAGATGAAAGGAGGCTATTTTAGAATAGGGGAAACAAAAAATGAAAGAAAATACAAAAAATGATTGTTACTGTTGTGATAATAAAAACATTTTCTTCATACCACCTTCTTCTTCTTCTTCTTCTTCTTCTTCTTCTTCTTCTTCTTCTTCTTCTTCTTCTTCTTCTCTCCTCTCCTCCTCCTCCTTCCTCCTCCTCTCCTCCTCCTCCTCCTCCTCCTCCTCCTCCTCTTCCTCCTCCTCTCTTTCTCTCACTCTCTCGCTTCTTTCTTCTTCTTCTTCTTCTTTCTTCTTCTTCTTCTTCTTCTTCTTCTTCTTCTTCTTCTTCTGCTCGATTTTCTTTTCCTCCTCTTTCCTCTTTGTCAACTTCACCCTTCACCCCCCCCCCCCCCCCCCGCCATCTTTCCTCTATTCCCCCGATCCCTCTCTCTCCCCATTGAGAATTTTTCCACAATAATGTCAACAATATGTTTTCTCACGGTCGTACGTCTCTGTGGAAGGTTGATTTGTTTACAGATAAACAAGACTATCACAACACCTAAAGTGGGCAAGGCAAATACGCGAAAGCCACCACGTAGGCGACCATTTTTCATCTCTGTGAAAGGTGGCGTATGACTGCTTTGGAATAACAATCAGGCGCCGTGACATGGTACGTTGCGCGACCGTGTCTCGCCCAATTCATGTACAGTAGCGTAAAAGCGGATGGGCATGTTTCTCTTGAGGGTCGTTGCCACTTGTAGCCTACTATGCTTGCACTGTCTGGAATGCATGAAATAATATGATCAGTTTCCATTCCTCAGCTGGCCACTCCTCCTCATGCCGACGTGTGTGTGTGTGTGTGTGTGTGTGTGTGCGTGTGTGTGTGTGTGTGTGTGTGTGTGTGTGTGTGTGTGTGTGTGTGTGTGTGTGAGAGAGAGTCTGTGAGTCTGTGTGTCTGTGTCTGTGTGTCTGCGTGTGCTTGTGTGAGTGTGTGTGTATAATCAGTGTTGTTTGTCTGTGTGTCGTCGTGTGTGTGTGTGGTGTGTGTGTGTGTGTGTGTGTGTGTGTGTGTGTGTGTGTGTGTGTGTGTGTGTGTGTGTGTGTGTGTGTGTGTGTGTGTGTGTGTGTGTGTGTGTGTGTGTGTGTGTGTGTGTGTGTGTAGGCGTGCATGAGCAATCTGCTTAAGCTAGCAAAGGTACGCGCAGTGAAACAAGGTATGCCCAATAAAGCAAAGCAAACACGCGACTATGGTATAGGGTACGCAAAAAGGTGTGTGTGTATGTGTGTTGTGTGTGTGTCTGTGTTTGTGTGTCTATGTGTCTCTGTGTGTGTGTGGTATTTATTTATTTAGTAGGGGACGGGATAACCTAATGGTCAGAACAGTGCGCTCGCAATTTGACGACCCGCGTTCGATTCCCGGTCGAAGGGATTTTTCCCCCTGGAGTTAACATTAATGCTGACTCCACTCTCCCCAAAAGTCTTTCGGATGAGACTGTAAACCGAAGCGCCGAGTGCGAACGCACGCAGAACATATTTGCGCACACGTTAAATCCTGTTCCGCTTCTCGTAAGAGTAGGCCATTGTGTGCCGGTTGGTACGGATGACAAGATTTAAAAAAACTGCATACACACGGGTACTGGATGAAAAAAGCACATGAAAACTTATTCCATTATCCTCGATATAAAATAATAAAATAGATTTATAAATAAATTTATTTATTTGTTCATCCTTTTCTTTTATATATCTATTCTTTTATTGCGAGGATAATGGAATAAGCACTCCCCTTTTTTTTTTACATGCAGTCACTGTGTGTATGCAGATCTATTGTCAATTTTGTCATCCGATCCCTCCGGTACACAATGGCCTATTCTTCCGAAGAGCGGAACAAGTTTTAATTTACGTGTGTATGTGTGTGTGAGTGTGTGTGTATGTGTTTGTGCGTGCAGACCCATGTGCATGCGGGTACGTGCAGAACTAACACAGTAGGCACATGTAACGATTTCAAGAAACATGCGTGCACGTGCACGTGATTATCTTTATTTAAAAAACCTGTACAAGTCCATGCACATTCAGACAGGCCCATACACATGCATGCACCGTATACACACGTGAGCGCGTGTACCACACACACACACACACACACACACACACACACACACACACACACACACACACACACACACACACCACACAAGCTGCAAGTTTAACATACCAAACACTTCATACATATACAACAAAAAAATATGAGGGGTCAAAATTAAGAGCGCGGGTCTTTCTCTGCTTTAAATCACAAGGAGTGTCTGTTCTCTGTAAGAGCAGATTTCTGTTTAGAAGAAGATGAATGGGCTGGTGACAGTTGGGTTCTTTTTCCTTTTTTTCTTGTAGGGTAGGGGGTAGGGGTGGGGAGGGGGAAAGTGGGGAATGAGGGAAGATGAGCAATTAGTCGAGGAAGGGGGGGGGGAGTATAGTAGTAGTGGCAGCGGACAAGGGTTAATCTCCTACATAATAAGGGAGGATGGGCCCAGAGGCCAAGTGTGCGAGTAGGCCTAGCGCTGCCCACCTCTCTCCACCCTCCTGGCCTCGTTCATTGATGCAACTCGCCTTACGTCCGGGTGTACGCGCACATTCTTTCCACTCCCACTGTTTTGTTGTGTGCGTGTGTGAGAGAGAGAGAGAGAGAGGGGGGGGGGGGGGGAGAGAGGGGAGGAGGAGAGTGAGTGAGTGAATGAGTGAGAGAGAGAAAGAGAGAGAAAACACAGGGACACGCACACACACACACACACACACACACACACACACACACGCTCACACACACACACACACACACACACACACACACCACACACACACACACACACACACACACACACACACACACACACACACACACACACAAGTACAGAGACAGGCAAAAACAAACTCAGAGAGGGGACAGATTAGGGGAGAGAGAGAGAGAGAGAGAGAGGAGAGAGAGAGAGAGAGAGAGAGAGAAGAGAGAGAGAGAGAGAGGAGAGAGAGAGAGAGAGAGATTTGAACTGGAGAATGGGACGTTTGTAAAGCAAAGACGTTAGCAATGTAGGATTTATAAAAGTCTTCTCGCTGTCGGCATTAAGGCAAATAGACAAACTAAACTTTGGAGAGAAAAAAGGTCACACACCCTCGTGTGCATGTGCCCATACAAACACGCACAACAGACAAAGACAGCGACAGACAGACAAACGGACAGATAGATGCCTCACACAACCAATGAAACACCTGAGAGAGAGAGAGAGAGAGAGAGAGAGGAGAGAGAGAGAGAGAGAGAGAGAGAGGAGAGAGAGAGAGAGGAGAGAGAGAGAGAGAGAGGAGAGAAAGCCCTAGTGTCTCCATCGCGCTGTGTAGTATCCACGCAATGCCACCAGGATTCGCCATCTCTGTCTCTGCTGAGTTCTACGAACCCCTGTAGCCCTTCCAGACCACTGGTCTCAGTGATGTTAGCAATGTAGGATGTTGGTGGTCTGCCTCTTTTCCTTCTGCCCTCAAACTTTACCTTGGAGAACTGTGGTTATTACAATTTGCAAACAGAAAAAAGAAACACAGCAAGAGAAAGCGACACGATTAGATTCTTGAGAGTGCAGTAAAGTGTCGGCTGATGAAGTTAATTTTCCTGACAATTTTGAGAATAGTGAAGCTTTAGGCTGCCTCATTTGGCTTTTAACGGTGACTAGGCTTCGATGGCCCAAAAAGCTGAAGGCTCGGGTTCAAATCCACATCTAGACAAAAGAAAAATAATTGGCATCTAGTGTAGGAGTCCCTAATCCCCTCTTCTGCTCTCGAGTATCAGAAGTCGAGGGCACAAAATGCATGCTAGAGGTAGTCTTCCACTGTGAAGATCTGCTGTCCACCTGTCTTCAGTTCCTTTCTTCACAGAAAATTATAGTCAGGGTTTGAAAGAATTGGCTGGCTATAAGGTAAGCCACTGGTACGTAGTCTGAGTAGCGGTAACCTTATTACTACTAAGAACTTTTAACTCTGAAAATTTTGCCATTTTGCAAACTTATTCCATTTCAGTTTAGTTTTAGTGTAGCGAGGTTTTGCGATAAATATTGGTCGTCGATGTGCATTGCTTTTATGAGATTTTTTTTTGGGGGGATGGGGGGGAATTGGGAGGACGGGTACCCGAGTGGGTGTCGAGCTGTGAATGGGTACATTGAAGTGTTCTCAGTCTTAATGACTATTCTGTTAGGCTGGCAAGGCTGCAAATATAAAAAGCACACCAGTTTCATGCTCTCCGACTGTGATGGAATCAACGGGTGTAGTGAGACATGATCGGTTTGAAATCTGATCTGGATAGTGTTCTTCAGCTCTACAGGTAATACGATCCACGTGTTAATGCTTTTGACACTAACTGTTACGGGCCCAATGGCCAAGCAGTGCCGTGGTATTACAAACTGATCCTGTTGATCGTAAAGTTGTGGGTCTAAATCTTGGTGGTGGTTAATAGCAATAACCTGACTGGATTTTGCAATAACCTGACTGGATTTTCTTAAGTCCCTGAAGAACTGTGCTCCAGGCAGTGATTTTTTTATATGTTATGTGTCTTGGGTATGTAGAACCTGACTGATTTTTTTCTCCTTTTTTTTCCAAGTCGCAAGCTGTAGTTTGGTATGATCGTGTCATCCATGACATTCTAAAACAAAAAATGCATAGGGTTTAAATCGATAGAAATGGCTGTTTATCTGTTAGCAACCCGATCTTGCCAGTCGTGAACGGCATGTATCAGGGATAGCTACTTTTAGTTGGTGTGTATACTTAGATTTTTTTCTACAAAGGACTTTTTAGAAGTGCTCAGTACATTGCAACTGATCCAACTATCATATCATCTCAGTTTATGTGACTTCATAGATAACGCAATGACATAGTTTAGTTTTTTTTTTAAAACTAGAAATAAATTGAAACTTTGCAATTTTATAATTATTTCGAGGTGAGATAATAGGTTAGACCGTAAATCAACTATTTGAAACTTATTGTTGCAATTTTTCAAAGTATATAACAGCAATTAAGGCATTACCTGTTCGGCTGGTGTCGTGAAAGTAGTGAGCTAGATGTTAAGATAATGCATGATCTTGTTTAATCTGTATATTGCAGTATTACTATGTGAAATAAAAACCCAGAAATCTTAAATCTCCGTGTGTGACTCTTTAAGTATTCTATAAGATCTCTTTTTGGGTTTTAAAGTGTGTTTTGACTTCTATACTTATCGCCATGAAAGAGTAGCATACCTTCTGTAGTCAGAAATATAATCGAATTTGGATGCAGTTTAAGATAGCAAATGATAGGTTGACAGACAAACCAACTGAACAAGAACAACACCAGCGAAAAAATCCTGGCATTATGTGATTGCATAGTGTAATGAGTGGGTTATGTTATGTTGTGCGCCCCACATCTGCAGATTATAGTACTGTTTAATATTTCATGTTCTCCCATACAAAATCTTGAGCCTTGGCAACAGTAATCACGGCAAGAATGAGGAAGAGGAAGTGAATGAAGTTAAGAACATGAAGAAAAACAAAACAAAAAACATAGGAATCTTTTTTTACTTTTTTTTTTTAGCCCGTCTAAAAAGAAAAAGAAAAAAAGATCCAGACCACACACCGACCCAGACTGAAGAGGTCAACAACTACCAACAACAAAAAAGAAAAAAAAGGGGGAAAAAGGCTAGGATAGTAATGTGGTGTGAAGTGACCGGGCACAGAGGGAGATGGGAGGAGATAGGCGGGGGATCGGGCAGAGCCTTCCTACCAGGCTTGTTTTCAGTGGAACTGGGCTGTGAAAGCGAAACCATTGCCATCTCATGTCGATAATCATTGCCTGTACTTTAGGGTCAAGAGCATCCATGCGTTTACCTTTCTCTAACTCCCTTTTGCGCCCCCCCCCCCGGTCTGTTTCACAACACGTTTTGATGGTCATTTTGACTGTTTCTCTGTTATGTTTCTGCCCTGGATCGTGCCAGTCTGTCCGTCTCTCAGTCTATCCCCCCTCCCCCGGCTTTCCCTCTCTCTCTCTCTGTTTCTTCAACCTTGCCTCCTTCCGGCCTGCGGGCCCCTCGGTCATATCCAGAAAAAAAAATTCATCTTCACCTGAAAAATATCTGAAGAGGAAACAGGTCGTTATGCTGAAGTAAAAAAAAAAATCTGAATTGTCTGTGAGGCTCTCTAGGTTTTAGGGCATTCTGGGTGATAACTCCCGCTGGCCTGACTGCAGTGTTTTAGAGTTAAAAGCTTCTTTATGACGCGGGAATAATGAATGATTTTTCCAGCATCAAAGTCATGGTGCTATTTGTCACTACTATGAAAATTTGATTTTTCATTTTTTATAATGATTGTTTATTTTTTGCCAAAGACATTATAGAAACACCCATTTTTCCTACTACCTTTGTCCTTGCTTCGTAACTTGATAACAAACATAGCCCCACTATTTGGGACTTCTGGCATTTAGAAAGTCATAAGACGTGGTTTGATAAATATCTAGACTAATAAAATTAATACACACAAGATAGAAAAAAACCAATCTTACTTCCCATATAAATCATCGCTAGAAGGGGGTAGCTTTTTGTATACTCATCAGCATCAAGAGAGTTACAGCGCTTTGCCATCTCTATCTGTGCAAACCTTCATCTGCTTTCTTCTCTCCCCGACCCCCCCCCCCCCCTCCGACCCCCGCCCTCACCCTTCACCCCTACCCCACCCATCCACGCTCCCTCTTCTCCCATCTCCACCTCCTCTTTCCCCACACGTTTTTTGATAAATAGTTCTTGTGTAAATTTATGCTGTCGTAGTTATTAGAGTGATGTGACCCTGTCATCCCAAGCTGAACCCGCCTCCTCCGCTTGTTCCTGTCGTGCCGCCTTTCTGTCCCATCTCCTGTGGCACACACACACACACACACACACACACACACACACACAACACACACACACACACACACACACACACACACACACACACACACACACACAGACGTAACTAAAAATTTTAATTTGCTTTACTATCTCAAATTGAGAAACCTAGAATCGCAAGGCGTGTGATTTTACATAATGAAAAAAAATCACTTAAAACGGAAATGAGAGGTTGAAAACGCGAGATGTTGTTGTTGTGTGTTCCCCAGCTTAACACTCTGGGGGTTATCCAGAATGTACACTTTGACTCACTCATCCCACCTGGGAATCATTGTGAGATTGAAATTGCACTCTGAATGAGAAGTTTGCGTGTATGACTGTTTTCCAAGTACCACGCCATATAGGCAGCCATACTCCGACATTAGAGGATTTTTTCTCCTGTAAAAGAGAATGCACGATGTTATGTTAAGAGCTCGTCATGGCTGAAGGCAGTCTCAACACAACATTTTACAACACAACATTTTAGTGTAGGTCTTGGTAATTAGCTGACATCATTAACTGACACAGCGTTTGGCCTGGGCCATAGCGCGAGTAGATGATTTCATCATCATCACCTTAAATACAACAGAGCTACATTACAATTCAAGGCAAATAGCCCCTTGAATTTAGAATAGTGTGCATGCGTGCTAACACACACACACACAAACACATACCCACACAGACACAGACAGACAGACACAGACAGACAGACAGACAGACAGACAGACAGAAAACACACACACACACACACACACACACACACACACACACACACACACACACACACACACACACAAAACCCGTGCACGGAGGTCCACGATCACGCGCGCGCGCGCGCCCCGCGCGCACGCACGCACGCACGCACGCACGCACGCACGACACACACACACACACACACCACACACACACACACACACACACACACACACACACCCTCAGAGAGAATAAAGCCCACACTGCTGTAAATATTTTATGCGCATATTGATAACACATCAACCCCGGAAAAAAATCCAACCTAACACTTTTGATGGCATGGCTGTCTAGTCTGCACTCCGGGCTGTTGGGTTCTAACAAACGCTTGAGCAAAGCCATCGGTAATGGGATCGGTAATACGACACTAGAGATATCCTATGCTCATTATTCGTCCGTAGCTAGCAGCTACATCTATGTGCAGCCATTGGCTCCTCGCTTTCCCCTTATACAACCCACTGAGCCAAAGGTGAGAGTACCTGGGTGCAGGAGATCTGATCTTCAGGGTCATCTACACCTCCAGCAGAGGCCTAAGTCCGGTGGGCGCCATGTCCCCGGCCTGCCATCGTCCTGAGACTCGGTTATCACTACGTCATCTGGAGGGGTTGTCTGGTGTGAGCGGTAGTCCTGCCCTCCCGTTCCCACTCACACCTTCCGTTGCTTCTATTCTTCTTCTCTGCTTTGGTCTTCTTCGCCTAATCTCTTACTCTGTGAAAGGGGGGACTGGCGTGGGAATCAATTAACCGAGAAAAGCGGTAAAAAAAAATCTTTTGTGAGCCAAGAGAGGGGATAAAAGACGACGAGGAAGATAATGAGCAGAGAGGTCAGTGTGAGCGGAAATGTGGGTAGTATGGCATGCAACAGCAGTATGGCATGGTTAGGCTCAGCCGGGAATATAGTAATGGCTATGTGTTCCCATAGCCAGTGTGATCGTTGGGGAGCGAGATGTCAGACCTTGGCTTCTCCAGGGGTCAGCATATTGAGGGCGACGCCCATCTCCTCTCCGTCATTGCTTTACCTTCCCTGACCCTAAAGAGGGCAGGTATGCATTTACAGCTGCGTAAAATGGGGGACTGCACTGAAGCCAAGGCGCGCAAACAGTCGCCCGTCCACCAGGTAGCCACGCTGAATGTTGCTTAACCTTAGCTTGGGGAACGTGAGTGCTCTGAGTACAGTGGGGACTTACCATTTATAAAACTTTTGATGATGATGGAGGATCCCATCTAGCACAAAAGGAGATAGACACAAAAACATTAACAGTGAGCATTATTTTACTTTTAAGCTCCTGAAGTAGGAATTTGGTTACTTCAATGTTGGAAAAAAACGGTTGCATACGAAAAATCTCACCACTGGTGAACCTCGGATCTCTAGCCAAGGAGAAAAAATCCTTTTTTTGTCCCTCTTAGAGAACAGAGGGCGTCAGATCATTACCATCAATATCTAGATGCATGGATCAGTCAGAAAAAAGACTTTTTTTCCTCAAACCACGTTGCAGAATTTGAGGAGTTTTTGCAATTCTGAGCGCGCGCATGCATGCGTGCACGCGCGCGCGCGTGCGCACACACACACACATACACACACTACTCACTCACTTCACTACACCTACACACACACACACACACACACACACACACACACACACCACACCACACCACACACACACACACACACACACACACACAACCCAAGAGTGAGAGACAGAGAGAGTATAATTATTATACACGATATTTTGCAGCATCCTGGGAAAATCAAGGCATTACTGTTAATAGGCGGAAGATCGATAAGAGGTCTGCTATTAGAATAATAGGATTTGATCAGGGAAAGTGTCGAAGTTTCGATGTAGGAGTATCTGATCCATGTTTGTTTAGATTGAACAGAAATGACACAGAACTGCTTGTAGTCCACATTTCAGTATTAGATCAGCAATACACTCCAAATCAGAGAGAAAAATCTTCGAAAAAAGGAGAGCTAAGCTGTCTAAAGTCAGAATATTTAGATAAAAACAGTAGAAGGACGAGGGATAATTTCGGAACAGGCTGTGCGCAGAGAATAACCACAGTTGATTTTGTGACGTACTCCTGTAGGAACAAGACTACAAGGTAGATATTGGGTACAGACGGTTTGCAGTAACGGCTTGGTGGCAGAAACAAATGGAAACATGAAAGAGCTCGCCTACACCGAAAGTGTAAGGGTCAGTGAACCAGGTTTGTGCATGGTCGGTAATGTCAAAGGCTGCTGACAAGTCAAGCAGTCAAAAAAAAGCTCCTTTTAGGGTTGTGAGGAACTCGTTAAAGCTGCACTGTTTCAAAACTGTGAGTCGCACAATTAGCAAATTATAGAGGGGCATTGCAGTAAAGCTGCTTCTAATTGAGATGACAGGTTTAAGAAGACATTTTGTTTCGATAACCGTCTAAAGATAAAGACAGAAAAAAGGTCTGAAGGTAGTTTGTAGGCTTTTGAAGTACTTCTTGATTTTAAAATGAAAGTTTTCCTACAAACATAAAGATAAGAAAAAAGTATGCCACAAAGCTGGGAATCATTCAAGTTAGAAATGGGACTAAGATAGATCAGATCAGGGCATTCAAAGAAGAAGCTGGAAGGCAGAGGGTAGGTAGACATTCACCTTTCTAGAACATTAAATTGAAAACATCGCACATTTTCATTCAGATACAAAGAAGGGTGCTTGAGAAAATTCACCATGGTCAAGAATAAAAATGGGGCTTACTACTAAAGTTAACTGCGAACATTATCATAAGCCTGTGTTTCACTGAAAACAATGAACAGCATTCATGTAGCCTAAACAAGAAAAAAAGTAAAAAGAGGACCATGAAAGGGTATGTGAAAGCACCACCAGCCTGTGATTTTAACAGAACAAACGTTGCCAGGACCTTTTTCTTCATGGTTTATGTCCTTGCACGGCGGGTAAGCCTGAAAAGAGAACCTGGCGTGTGGTAGCCCCCCTGGCGATGAACACAGCCAAGTATCTAAAAAGACCCGCTCTCTGTGTCACTGGGGTGCACCTGATAATCATTCTGCACAGGACTCTTCCCCACTGCGAATTCTATGGAATTTTTCTTCCTCTCTCAAGCGAATCATCGTGATAGAAACAACTCGCGATTTAGTAAAGTGATAAAGCAATGCGCGTTTGACAGACCTACAAAAGGGGGAAGGAAGTAAGGAGAAGGTGCCACCATCACCTTGTCATTATCATTCTAATCTGATTCTTCCTCCAGTTTGGTCGAGACTGCCAAACGGAAGGTAGGACATTCACGGGCACCGAGAGAGTGCTAACATAGAGATCAGGTATGAAATGGCATCGTATATCACGCTCTGCCTTACTTCTCCAATAACACTGCAATGCACAGCGTGAAAGGAAGAGTGTGCTGTCATTAAGGAAATTTTATCACGTGTCTTGAAGGCATTTGGTATATATTTGTCATTACTGGTAGCATCGGTATATCACAATATCGTGATTCTTCTCTTGGGGATGAGAATATCTCTATATTAAAAATAACCCACGCAATCCTCCTCCACCACCCCTCACCCAAGAAAAAAAGAAGAAGTTGAAACCCAAACAAAAACAACAAACGAAAACCTAGGGTTTTTGCTGAGTTGGTACACTATGTGGACAAGTTTGTTATTATAGGCTGGTTGGATGTTTGAGTAGTTGGTTCATATTCAGTAACTTCTTCATTCTAGATCATTTTAGACTATGAATAAATTGCAACAGTGTCACGAATCATCTAACTAAAAGAACAAACAAAGAGAGAGAGAGAGAGAGAGAGAGAGAGAGAGAGAGAGAGAGAGAGAGAGAGAGAGGAGAGAGAGAGAGAGAGAGAGAGAGAGAGATTTGATTTGATTTGATTTATTCTTTTTTATCTAGGATAATGGGAATAAACATTTCTTTTGCTTTTTTACATCCATTCCCCGTGTCTAAGCAGTTTTGTGTCATCTGTTCCCACCGGCACACGATGGCCTACTCTTACGAAAAGCGGAACAGGATTTAACGTGTGCGCAAGATGTTCTGCGTGCGTTGCACATAGGGCATCGGTTTATAGTCTCATCAGAAGGAATTTTGGGGATACTGGAGTCAGCACTGATGTTAACTCCAGGAGAAAAATCTCCTCGAACGGGACTGGAACCTGGGTCGTCAAATCCACGCCGAGAGAGAGAGAAGAGAGAGAGAGAGAGAGAGAGAGAGAGAGAGAGAGAGAGAGAGAGAGAGAGAGAGAGAGAGAGAGAGAGATCCAAAAGGCAATACATCTTTGGTAGCTTTTGGAAACGAAAACAGATGATTTATCGAGCAAGAAGATTTGTATAATTCAAAAGCGTGTATATTACATAATAGATAGTTTTCTTCGCAGTTGTTGGTCTTTCAGTATTTCTTTTCAGTATCTGTGCTGCGGCCAACTATCTTTTTTGTGAAAGAATCTCGCTACGTTCTATTTCAAACTTTTCTTTTTTTCTAGCGAATCTGGGCATAAAAAAGCGAGAAGTGCTTTAAGAAGGTAATAAACTAACACGGGTTTGACAGAATCATATACCTTCTTTCAGAGAGAAAACCGAGTAAAAAAATATAGCATAACCACTTCGACTTTAATGTTCTAACTTTTGAAAACGAAAAAAAAAGGAAAAAAAAGGTGGCTGCTTAACACAAAGCCGACATTCATAACCTTTATAGAAATTAGATATTGCAGATTATGTGTGACTCGGAATTTTCTCACTGGGCTGTGAGCATACCCTAAAGTGAAGCCTGCCCCCCCCCCCCCCCCCCCCCTCCAAAAAAAAAGAAAGAAAGAAAACAGTATAAAAAAGAAAGAAAACGGAAAGCCACACAAAGTCTACTGTTAAGAAAAACACTTTCTGTCTTGTCGTCTTCCTTTCTTTTATATATATATATATATATATATATATATATATATATATATATAATATATATATATAAAAATAATTTATAAATATAGTAATATATAAATTTACTAGCTAATATCTATCTTGTAACATTTATCTTCATATATATCTTTACTTTCTACACAACATACTTATATTATCTATCTATATCTATCTCTATTCTATCTATCTTCTTCTATCTATCTATCTATATTTTTATTATATCTGTTGTGACGTCCACAACATAATGAGACGATGACACAAAGAAAGTCAATTTGATTGTTATTGACAGTAGTAATGTGCAATAAAGTGGCTATCAAATACAAAAAACGGATTGAAAATCGGACAATTCTGTGCAACATTATTACAAATTGAAATGATAGACTGCAGGATGTGACAAAATGAGAAACGGGCAAGTTTATTTTAGTAACAGGTTGTCAGAATGAGTGCTTTGGTATTTTAAAAACACATTTAAAAGCAAAAGGAATGAAAATTATGCCTTGATATTTCATTATAAGATAAATAAACAATTTAGTTTAATAATCAATCAAAATCTCAAAATCGACAGCTTGACCCCCACCTGCCTTTAAAGGCTCCTAGCGCAAAATTGGGTAATGTGCTAAGCGACTCATTTCGTGGTGGAGCGCCACTATTATATTATATATATATATATATATATATATATATATATATATATATATATATATATATATATCAACACAAATAACTTTCATGCAAATTAGATAGCACTAAGAGTTAGGTATGACAGCGATTTTCACCTGTAGCAATAGAGTGTCAGTATTTGTAACCAGTTTATCTGTGTCAGATTTGTCTATTGTATGTTTACCTCACAAAACCCCCTAGTCTCTACTCTTGTCCAGTTCTCTATCTGCTTTCTTCTCTCTCTCCTCTCCCTCACTCTCTCCTCCTCCTTCATCTCTCGTCCCTTCTCCTCTTCTCTCTCTCTCTCTCTCTCTCTCTCTCTCTCTCTCTCCTCTCTCTCTCTCTCTCTCTCTTCTCTCCTCAACCCAAAAATGATATGTAGTAAAACACGAACAAAAGCCATAAGATTTTCAGCATTGTTTTGCGTTTTTGTTCTGCTGAGCGAGTGTGAAAAGACGGCATGACGGGTGGTGGGACACCCTGCAGCAATCAGTAGAACTCGATATCTTAAGAAAGGAAAATCCCCGCATTCTCTCTCTGTGTCACTGGGGTTCCACTCATAATCATTTTATAAAGAGTCATTCAGCAGTAAATTCTAAAGGATTTTTATCCCCGTCCCTCCTCTCCCCTACCCCTTTCCCTTTCTTCCCTCGAGCGAATCTTTGCATTGGAAACAACTCCCGATTTAGCAAGGTGATAATCAGCCTCCCCGCGTCGGTTGGAGGGGGGAATTTTGTTTTGTATTTAAACAAAACGAAAGGCTCAGAGAAGGTGGTACCATCACCTTGCTGTTATTACGGTACTCCCTCTTTCTCTTCTTTTTTTTCCCCCTCTGTCGGCCGAGTTGTTACCACGAAACGTGAGGGCTGAGATTCCCACACATTAAAAGAGTGTTGATTTAGAGATTAAGGACAAGTGGCATCATGTGTCTGACATTTTATGGAAGCACATCTGAAAAGACAGTTTGCCATCACAAAGAATGGTATTGTCATGCTTCCCAGAGGCATTATTAGCTGCTGTCATTGATGTCGTTAGTAGCAGCGTCCAGTGGCGGTAATAAGTGATTTTCTATCTCCTAGTGGTGGAGATATTGAAAGGAGAACTGTGTTTGATGGGTCGTCATAATTACAGAGAAGTGAAAAAGCACTTTAATTTTTTTTCCTTTTTAATTTTTTTTTTCACTTTTTAATGTTGTTTCCAAAGAAATGGAGGTTTTTTTTAAAGTTGCCGTGTGTGTGTGTTTGTGTGGGGGGTGTGTGTGTGTTGTGTGTGTCTGCTTGTCTGTGTGTGTGTGTCGTGCGTGTTGGTGCGTGTGTGTGTGTGTGCGTGCGCGCGCGCGCGTGATTATGAACAGAGCAGAACAGAACATCGTCTATTGCCATGAAAGCGTACAAAGCTTATAGACACATGTAGACACAGTCGTTTGAAAAAAAAAGTCACCGAAGATTCATGCAGTCACAAACACTTTCAAAGGGTCCTTGGAGGTCATCAAACTGTACACAACCGCTTGGAACCAAATTTGGAATTTATTAAAACACATTTGTTGGGTTGGTCCTATGTACTAAGTTGCTGGACATTCGTACCTCTTTAAGTTTATTTCTTTGTCGACCTTGAAACAATATACAAGCATCCAAAAAATGAAACTTATCTTCTACAACTGCACACTCCTTCCATAGCCTTTCTTCTCTTCGGGTCCTGTATATAGACCACACTCAATGTTCAAGTCGTGTGCACTGACTCTGAGTCTGCAAAGAGCTTGTGTGTGTGTGTGTGTGTGTGTGTGTGTGTGTGTGTGTGTGTGTGTGTGTGTGTGTGTGTGTGTGTGTGTGTGTGTGTGTGTGTTTGTGTGGTGTGTGTGTGTGTGTGTGTGAGGGTGGAGAGACAGAGAGAGATTGTGTGTGTGTGTGTGAGGGTGGGGGAGAGAGAGAGAGAGAGAGAGAGTGTGTGTGTATGTTTTGTGTGTGTGTCTCCTGTCCACTTCCATTCCCCTACCTGCAGCTGTTACCAAAGCATAAAAAGCAGAGTTAAGTAATTAGGAAAAGAAACTCTTGGTCACGAAAGATTATACACTTAAACCCAGTCTATACAGCAATCAATATTATCATCAAGATGATATTTCAGACTACATCGTAATACATATCAAATCGTCCAAATCATAATCGCCAGCCATCTTATACTGGGCTGTTTCACCATCTTGTCCCTATTTCCCCAAGCTTGGACATAATTTTCGAGGCGGCTCAATCGTACGATGGTATCTACACTTGATTTATACACAACAAAGGCCCCGCTTTGTTGAAAACTTACCCGGACCGTTGTGTTCACAATGCGCCCTGGCGCTTTCGTCGACAATACCTTGACTTGTCGGTTTTTCGTTTTCACTTCTAGGGGTGGCTGAAAGGGGCAGTGAGTGAGTGCAAACACGACATGTCGCTTGTCTTCTGGCTTAACAAGTCTGCAGATTTACTGCTGGGAAACTGGGGTGTTTCTGTTTAGGATGGATATGAGTTGGGTGGATTCTAGCTATAGTTTGTTCTCTTTTTATTTTTGGTTGACATATTCTCCTGCTGTTCATCTGAAGGTGTAGTTTTTTTTATCATCTTTCCTCGACATCACACTGTCTTCTCGTTCGGGAGAGAGAGAAGGGGGAGAGAGAGGGGGAAGACAGAGAGAGAGAGAGAGAGAGAGAGAGAGAGAGAGAGAGAGAGAGAGAGAGAGAGAGAGAGAGAGTAAGTCTGTAAAATTCTCGTGTGAGGCTATGACTCCATAGCTGTGCGTTCAGGTTATTATTCTGTTTTACTTTCCCAGATCGATATATAAAGTTTACTCTTTCTCTTTAATAGCAGTGCAAAACAAAGCAGCAAGAAGACCGAAAAATAAAGTTTAGAAAGTTGGTGCTTGAGCCCTTAACATGATAAATCATTGACTAAAACAAATATGTTATGCAGAGTAAGAAAAAAAGAACAACAACTCAAACCTATCATCCTTTTCCATAGTTAGTCAATAAAACGCTGCATGTGTCCAGATATCACTGGGAGACTGCACAGATCTGATAACCCAGTTGATAGAAGGTTGGGAGGGGGAGGGGGCGTTCAGCCATGTACGGGTTTCCCTTTTGCTTGTACTCCATTGTCACAGGTCGATCTCACCATACACTCCCCATCTGATTTACTACAAAGGCCTCGCATTGTTCCAAGCTCCGCGGGATTGTTACAGTCCGAAAGCCTCCTGGCGCTGTTGTTGACAGCACTTTGACTTGTTGACCGTTTTCACTTTGCAAGATGGCTGAAAAGAAAGTTGAGTGCAAAAACGAACACATGTTGCTCTGTTCTCTTCGAGACAGCCACTGATTTACAGAAGGATAAGTTGAGCCATTCTGTTCAGGATGCTTGAGAAGAGGGTGGGTTTGTGATATACTGTTTTTGGTTTTCTTCTTCTCATGACTGTATATGGGTTTTTTTTAAACTTCGAAATCGATGTTTCATTCTTTCTTGAGGAGGTAAAAATAGATGGTAGATTAGAGAATGAGGGAACACACGAGGACATAACGATAGAAAACAAAACTGAAATATACGCAACAGATGAAAGCAAAAATATTTATAGCAGCATAATACGTTAAACATCATAAACATTAAAGATCCAGTATGTTAAGGAAAGTCTTGGGGGAAAAAACTGGAGGAAAGTGTCGATCAATAGGAAGGAGCTATGTCACCACTATCAAGTTCGAATGATAAACTGACAGCATTCTGTTAAAACACTTTGTGTTGAACGAATTCGTACTTCAGTGTACACTTTATTGAGATACAGTCTGCAGAAATAGCAGTTTCTAAACCTTAATGGATCAATTTAATAATAATGTAATGCTTAAAGATCAACCTCAACTGGTTCTCCTCAAGGCACTGTTCTGTCCCCTATCCTCTTCACCTTTTACACCAATGTCTGGAAGTATTCGAATTGAATCGAAACACTTGTGCGTGAATAATTTGGTCAAGGTCATGTTTGGGAGTTATGGGTTTCCTTTGTATATTTGTACAAGATATAAAAGCAGCCATACATTGAGATCTACACTGTGCAGAATTTGACCAACACAAATTTATGCATGTTGCCCATAAACCCCTTTCTCTGTTTAAACTTACATCATTGCATGTGTACAGTTTAGTGACTGATTTTTCTTTTCTTTCAAAGAAAACTCTCTCTCTCTCTCTCTCTCTCTCTCTCTCTCTCTCTCTCTCTCTCTCTCTCTCTCTCTCTCTCTCTCTCTCTCTCTCTCTCTCTCTCTCTCTCTCTCTCTCGTAGCTTGATAGGGGAATACCGGAAACAGTGGCGGTTAAAAAGAAGGTGTGGATAACACAGCGCCTACAGCCGAGGTGTTGAACTTCCTTAGCTACCACCAGAAAAACCATCGCTCAGCTGCAGCCAAAGCTCTTGTTTGTTTTATCTCCTGCAATCACTGTAGTCAAGTCACCACACACAAGTCCGATCACAGAACGCCTTGAACTACCTCTTCCGGTGATTTATATTTTTGTTCCATGGATTGGGTCTGGCAAGGTAGCTGTGATAAAGCTGCTTAAAGATCGATTCTGTTCCCAGCAAAAGTCACCATAAATCGTGAGAAGAGAGAGAGAGGCTATGTTGGCAGTTGCGAATTCTCACGTCAGAAAAATCGTCGTTTCTGCTGATACTCCGTGGCCTTGAAGATGAAAAGGGAAAACTGTGAGATGATTCGACATATGGATGCAGTTGGAAGGAAAAACATTCAAGGTGAAAAAAAAGGCATTTAGGAAGAAAAACTTTGTTCCTATGACCAATACTATCGTCGCATTAAAATCTAGACTAGACTACTTTTCTGTTCGAAACAGTGGCCATCCTCCATGACACTGTAAACGTCTTTTAAAGGTGGCTGCAATGTCATACAGTTGTTAAAATGGGATTTTATGAAAATATAATGTTGATAGCTGTCTTCTTGCACAAACGTCATTTGTATGGGAGAAACAATTTCCAAAACAATTTTTGTCGTAGATTTGAACTACCACACACACCCCGCACGCACGCACGCACGCACGCACGCACGCACGCACGCACCGCACGCACCACACACACACACACACACACACACACACACACACAAGCAAGTGCATATTCACGGATGCATGCACACTAACTTGGCGAGGGAGCTGAACAAAACATTTAACTACTTTTCTTGTATGTGGGCAAAAAACCCCAGACAAACCCAAAATAACCAAACCAACAAACGAAATAAATGGGAAAAGAAGTTCTTGAAAGTATGATATCCAAGTCAGTAAGCAGTCCAAATTTGGCCAAAGTATCAAGATTAAGAACACAACAACAAGAACAAGAACAACAACAAAACCAATTTGGCCAAAGTATCAAGATTAAGAACACAACAACAACAACAATAACAACAAAACCTCAACACATTGTTTGGAAAGTTGAAGCGTTGGATGATAAGCAGGCATATACATAGATCTAGTCCATCAGAGATTATCCGAATGAATTGTGCTGAAGGAAGTAGGCGGCGCCTGCTGTGGGTCCTTGCCATGACTGCTCAGACCCTGTTTTCTGTGCCCCCAGTTTAATCCCCAACAGTCCAGACAGACAAAACCTGCCTAGGGTCAGATCACAGTTGGGCATCAGTAAGATCATGTGCGTTAAGCGCTCATGCTTTGCGCTGAGCGGTTGAATGAGAATTAGTTTCAAATTCTACAGGTTTGGTTTGGGTCCTTTTTTTTTTAATACGCGTGAACTTGGTCTGACCCTAGAATGCATAAAACAATTGCAAAAGTAAAGACGTTGAATGCACTGGTCCCCTGCTGAACTTTACTATGAGGACGGAGTTGTCTGTGTTCTCGTTTTTCTTGCAGCAGTTCAGGTTTTCTTTTTAGAAAGAGTGACAGAATCAATCTCTCTCTCTCTCTCTCTCTCTCTCTCTCTCTCTCTCTCTCTCTCTCTCTCTCTCTCTCTCTCTCTCTCTCTCTCTCTCTCTCTCTCTCTCTCTCTCTCTCTCTCTCTTTCTGTCGATCATGTGTCGTAATAAGGACGAAATAGGACGCCCTTTGCGTGACCAATTCTCTGTGAAAACTTCATGATAGTTACTGGATTCCTGGCACAGGTGGAAACAACATTGAGTACCCTGCTAGTTGATCATCATGTTACAAGCAGTAAATCAACAGAAGAAAGCAATTGGACGGTTTTGGTGTTACGAATGAAACCAGCAGCATTCAAACATCAACAAATATCAAACACCATACTGAATCACGCGTTGCAGATACAGTGCCACAGAAAGAAACCACAGAACAGCTGCACCAGGTCCAGAAAAGAGCACAACAACAACAAAGACAGACAAGTAACGAACCGTCTGTCTGTCTCACAGCCAACGTGTTAAGCTGCGTTGAATTCTTCTGTAGTTGTGCCTGAGGAGCTTTGCATACTACACAAGTTTGGTATAGCATACAGGCTAAAGCATGTGGACTTGTATAAAAGTAAACAGAATATGTCTCTTGTCAAGTGTGTACGGGTTCAGGAAGGGAATGGCCCTGTGTGTTTGGATCATGACTACAGCATTAGATACGAACATCAAACCTATGACAGAAAAAACTATGATGCATCGAACACCTTTGTGATCCATAGTAATCTTGCGTTACATTACGAACACATGTCACTGCACTGGTGGCTGAGGAATAAAAACAGAAACAGTTTATTTAAAAAATTGGCGATTCAGACTTGTGACAACACTAACATATTCATCAGATCGTTTGTTTTAGAATTCTTATGTGCGCCAATGCCAGAGGATAAAAACTATTTTTCTGGTACATCAACGTAAGAAAGGGACGAAAATAATGCTGTCTAAAGAATTTCTGAAATTGGCCACTCCAAAATGGGACATCTGTATAAAGGGACCAATACACCAGCATCCAGTTACTTGCTTTACAAAAATTGGAAGTCCTGTGTGCACTTTTTCAGTTTTTAGCTTGGTTGACAAGAGCTGTGTAGCATTGTACTGTAAGAAAGGCTTGCATCTGCTTTCCTTGAATGGTTAAGGCTGTACAGTTTGCTGTGGAATCCATGTCAAACAAATTGTATCTTGTCAGATTTTTTGGCTGTGCTGTCCAATTAAGGGGTAAAGTTTTATTTTGCCTCTTGCCAAAAAACAAAACTGTCACTGGCTATAATTATTCTTCATTTTCATCTCTCTCTCTCTCTCTCTCTCTCTCTCTCTCTCTCTCTCTCTCTCCTCTCTCTCTCTCTCCTCTCTCTCTCTCTCTCTCTCTCTCTCACCCCAACGTTTTCCTTTCACACATTGCATTGGCGAGTGTTTCCATAAAAGGAAAGAGAACTCGCCCCAGATTCTACACCTTTCTTCGCGAGTACACGCGAGTGTATGAATTTTTGTGGACGAGTTACTTCTGAAAGAATTTCCGTGTACACAAGATGCTGCAAGCTCTATTCAAACACATTATCAAAAAGGAAAAATTTGGGAGAGATCGTCTTCCCCTCCCCTTTATGTCAACGACAAACAGTGTTGCGATACCGGCAAACACTTACCTACATCCTCCAGAAACGGGGGCTTTAGATGGCTGTACGTGCTTTTTCTCGTTGGGTTGGTTCTGCGCACAACGGCGCATGAAGGATCCTGGGGAGATTTTCAGTGTAATGAGAGCCAGTGTCATGCGCAAGGTTGGAAATGGCGTGGATACGCCAACAGATTTGTTTTTGAGTCAATGTTAGTTTTGTGGTGGCCAGTTTGTTGATCTCGCAGAGATGGAAACTTTTTCTTGTGAATGGGTGATTTGCAGGTCTGACTGACCTTACTGTCTGTGCATGTAGTGTGCTTACTTAGGACCCCTGAATGGAGTTTTTGGAGGTTTTTTTTTTTTTTTTTGTTTTTTTTTTTGGGGGGGGGGGGGCTGTGTCGTTTTCTTGAAAATGGTTATTGTTATGGAGGCGTGGAACATCCTGTAAGAGAGAGAGAGAGAGAGAGAGAGAGAGAGAGAGAGAGAGAGAGAGAGAGAGAGAGAGAGAGAGAGAGAGAGAGAGAGAGGGGGGGAGGTAGGAGGAAGGGAGTTGGAGGGTAACAATACTATGCTTAAAATACAATTTTCGACATGTCTTCGCATCCCCCACCCCCAACCCGTAATCAAAAGTTCCTCATACACAAAGGAACTGGAGATTTTTGCCATCAGTGTTATTGATTTAATATTTTTTATCTTCCAGAAAGAAATGATTGTGACAAGACAGTTTTCTATTACCCCATCGCCCATCCCTTCTTAAAAAACAAAAATCCCGCACTACTATAACTAAAAAAAAACCCAACAAACAACAAACAAAGAAACGAACCAAGAAGAACAAATACCATCTTCTTCAACCAGATAGCGACAGAACAGCTTCTGATTTGTTTAGATAATAAGGCTTTATACCCAAAACCTTAAGTTGCAAGACTTTATAACTGGGAGACACTTGTAGTGTCTTTCTCCCTGTGTGTGTGTGTGTGTGTGTGTGTGTGTGTGTGTGTGTGTGTGTGTGTGTGTGTGTGTGTGTGTGTGTGTGTGTGTCCATGGGTGTGTGTGTGTATCTATGCGTGTGTATCCATGCGTGTGTGTGTGTGTGCGCGCGCGCACATGCTCACGCTTACGAGCGATCAAATGCCTATGTTTCTTGCTCTAGGTCTCAAAATTGTTTACTATCAAAGAGGGATATTATAAAGTGCACGTACCTTTAGCACATTAGAACAAGACAGCATCCTAGTGAAAAATAGTCGGTTAGAGTAAGTCATCAAAAGTCTACTAAAAGAGGGATTAAACAGTTACTAGTGAAGTTCAAACTCAAATCCTTCAATTCCTACTACCCCGTTAAGGAAATGGCGGACTATACAAAATATGGAGAAACAGAAATCATAAGTAAACAGCTTTTATTGGCATGCAATATTCAAGCACACTATTCCGACTTAACAAAATAGAATAAAAGTGGTAATTCATCTTCCATTAGCCCTTTTTAACATTCTTGAACTTTCTTTGAACTTGACAGAATCATGGTTAGAGGTAGAGAGAGAAATTTATAAAAAGACAACCATTAGGTAGTCTGAACGCTAAATAACAGACAGAATCTTGAGGCTTTTTTTTAGATCAGATTTTCAGAATTTCCTGTAGACAGAGGCAGTTAGAGTAATCCATCAGAAGATCGACTAGAACTTAATGGTAACAGGTTATACTTGAAACATCATTGAAAAAATACAGAGTCATAGTTAAGCAGAGCTAGTCAAAGCTAGACCAAGACATAATAGAAAAAAAGACTGACTGGCAACCGACTGAATTTGAAACACAATCTCAACAAGAATATTAACTAGCCTTCTCAAACATGCATTGCTGTACGTCCTTAAAAACCCAGTCTGCTAGGCTTCTGGGCACTACAAATTCCCCGACAAAGCTGCATTGATCCTCATAGGGGCCTCTCTGGAGAAAACTACAGGACAAGGAATAAAACGTGAGCATGCACACGTATCAGGGACCATCTCTGTTGACTTTGCAGAGGGCGGGTGCCACTGTAATCACCTTCTTCAGTCCTTGGCAAACAGGTTTCAGGTCACTATCAATGACTTACAACAGTGTGGCTTTCCGTTTTCGCTTGTGTGCTTTCCTTTTTTTAGGGGGGGGGGGGGGGAGGTATGTAGGAGAGGACAGAGTGTTATCTCAGTGAGTCCCTGATTTAAAAAAAAAAATGACCAACTGCTATTTTTTTTTTAAACTTGTGTAACTTTTTGGCAGTGTGTGTGTGTGTGTGTGTGTGTGTGTGTGTGTGTGTGTGTGTGTGTGTGTGTGTGTGTGTGTGTGTATGTATGTTGTGTGTGTGTGTGTGTGTTGCCTTTACTGTTGTCTCACAGACGCTTAGTGTTAAGGGAAAAAAACATGTGTATACAACCATCAATTAGCAGAGGAAGATGGAGCCAAAGGCAGGCTGGAAAGACAGAAAAACTGTCTGAAATGTAGAAAGCATCTGACGATCGAGAAGGTAATAAGATATGAAGCTGTTTACGAGTCAGGTCAAAGTCAAAAGCACTTTGATCATCGTATGAAGAGCAATTTCAATACTGACAGGAATTTAATATGCATCATCATCTCAAAAACCACAAGACAGCTTCATTTCATTTTGGTTCAAACATTTGTGATATCCGTATAAACAAATTACCGAAACTGAATCCTGGTCATGCAAAACATTGCTGAGAAAGTACAAGTAACAAGTCTTTGGCTCGACTATAAAGTGAATCTATATATGTATTTTAAGAAGAATTTAGAAGAAAGAATTTTGTTTACTTAGGATGGAGGGCCATGTGATTAATATGTGTCCACTTCATGAGAATATTTATATTTTCTTGCATGAGAGACAGACAGACAGACAGACAGACAGACAGAGAGCATGCAAAAATTTATGATTTCAAATGCACACATGTGTTTCAGTCCCATGTGATTGTCTTTTCAACGTATAATACCCTTTTACTTTTAATGTTTGCTCTTCAAGATTGTCAGATAGTTATAAATCATTTACTTGAAAACATTGTCAGATTATTAGAAATCATTTACTCGAAAACATACTGGATTACTTGAAGATATGCATGATGTGTGTACGTAAGTAAAATTTGAGATTCACGTAGTCACACACAGAGTCATGTATACATGCAAGCATGGCGCCAAATATATTCATTAAACAATTAGTAGTAAGTCTAGCAATAATCATCAATATTCTGTTTCTAATATTGCTTAAAGTGATATTTACATGCCGTAAAATAATACTACACATCCATACATATCGTTGTTAGATACACTTTCTTTGAATATGGAAGTGTCCAATAAATAACACAAAACTTCTGCATTAGATAAGGAGTTTTTTTTATCATTTCCCATGGAGACTAATTTTTAACTGAGACAGACATCAATAATTTTGCTGCCAAACAATGAGTAATACAGTAGTTTATGGAAAACTCCGGGGGGTTGTGGGGGGGGGGACTTTCTGTATTTTTTTAAGGTACGTAGGACCTAGATGGGTTTTCAAGAGTATATTTCAAGGTTGCATTTTAATTTTCAAAGCTTTGGTCCCCCCTTCTGTCCAATGCCTGTGCTTTAGTTTGCTAAATCTGAGGTAGCCGTCCTTTACCCTTTGAAAGTGAACACCCCTTCTTTGAAATCAAAGTTTCAAAAGCGCTCCACCTACCAACTTCTTTATAAAAGCCAACATTGACACACGAAATAAAATAATTGACATATCCACAGCATCTTCGACCCCCGCGTGACATTTACTCTATTCACACAGCCCCCTCGCCCAGATCCTCCATGCACCATCATGCAAAGAACCAATCAGACGGGAAGGGGCACGCACAGCTATCAAGAGTCCACACTGGCGGGGGATACAGGTAAGTGTTCCGCACTCTCGGAACAGTGCTTTGCGTTTACCTGGGGGGTGGTCCCGCGGTGGCCTGCCCTTTGATCAAGTGTTTGTCTAGGGCCCGCTGCATCTCGGGTAAATGGAAATTATGCCAGCTGAAGCTGGTTTGCAGACACATAGACTAGTGTTTATTCGCAAAGAGAAGTGTAGTGTTACGTTTGTTATTTTTTGTTTTAAGAGTTTCCCCCTCCCCCTCCGTCTTTTTTATTTGTTACCCCTGTCTTACGCGAGGATGGATAGATCTGGCAGAGTTGTGATGTACATATGTGAATTTTGCATTCAATTTTATGTAGAAAACTGGGCCTCTGTGTACTTATTTGCCTCTGTCTGTCTGTCTCCCTCTCTCACACACTTTTTAAGCATTCAGTTTAGTTTTAAACCCAGTTGCTCTGGAGAAAGTGGGAAGGCTTAACTGATGCAAATGATGTCTTGTATAACATATTGTGCTATGCTCAGGCTGGATATTTCACTTGTCTAAAAGAAAATAAATGAGATTCGTACATGTGTCTCAGATTCTGAGTAGTTATATCATGAAGTCCGATGAAGAGACTCTGTCCAACAACCCACTGCCCCCTGGTTTCCTGTGTTACCACGCACACGGTGGGCAAGGCATTCCAGCGCCAATGAAGCAATAGTTACTCCAGTTGTAGGCCCTTACTTGTGGAGCATTGACAGGGGATGATTTTGGCATAGAATTAGCACAAAAAAACCCCAAGTGCTTTCCACAATGTTGTGTGCTCGCTCGTGCTGTTAATGCTGCAAAAGCTTTTCTTCCAAATGACTTTAGCACACACAGGGATCTCCAGCTGCCAGGAAAATACAACAGGCAGCATCAATTACTTGTAGTAGTTATATGAGACAGAGCAAATATCAAAACTGTAGTCTGAATGCGCTATGGAAACAAAACAATTCATTACCTCGTATTTTGTCATTTCATCTCTTGCTGCTCTCTCTAAATCGTGATGCTCATAGTGCTCTTTCTTTAAGGTCCATGAAGTCATGGGTTCGAATCTCAGCGGCTTCTGGTGAACTAAGCGTGGGGATTTTTACGATCTCCCATGTCATCTTCAAGTACAGACCTGCTAGGACCTTATATTCCTTTGTGTTTATACACATGCAGAAAATAAAAATTAATATACACGTTAAATATCTCTGGAGTAAAACAAAGAATCTTGTGTTTGTTTCAGAGTAGAACAGGACATACATTCTTTTTTCTTGTTTCTAAATACATGAAAGGCGTTATTAGTCAGGTAGGAAGCACACTCCAGTTACCGCCGAAGATGGACTAGGATTGCTTGCCATGGCTGTTTTGTAGGCCGCAGGCGGAGATCTTGACATTTTTAAACAATTTGCATGTAGCATGTGTATACACCCACGTGTGCACATGCGCGCACGTATGCGTACCCCCCCCCCCCCCACCCCCCCCCTCTCTCTCTCTCTCTCTCTCTCTCTCTCTCTCTCTCTCTCTCTCTCTCTCTCTCTCTCTCTCTCTCTCTCTCTCTCTCTCTCTCCCTCCTGGTTTTGCTGCCTCATCTTTTATGTCATTAAGTGGCTGTTGGTATTAAGTAAACAGGCTCAACAGAGATACGAACTTTTCCCTGGTCTGGAAACTTCTGTGGAATGCTGCGCAATCTACTTGGTAAAAAAAAAAGGTACTTGTTTTTGCAGTTTCGACTGAGTTTTTATAAATTTGATAACTTTTTATTGTCACTATTCTGGGTCGCATTTTTGTATGTGTTGATATAAAAGGATGTGCTGAGCACTTTGAAAATAGGTTCCAGTCACTTTTTGACCCACTTTGCGCAGGTTCACGTCTTAATCCCTTCAACAAGATGAAAAACTACTTAACAACATCACAGACGGACCTATTTTGCTACTCCCGTACTGCTCGTTTCGATCTCACTAATCCTTCTATCCTCAGCCTCGTCATGTTGTATGTTCAGGGTCAGAAGTCCAGGGCTTAAAAATGTTAAGCCACCGTAAGGCCACAAACCAGAGGAGCTGTGCATCACCGCTGGGTCATTCTAGTGTGTTCACTGATGCTTGCTCTGATCCAACCGAGACAGGACATCGTGTACTAAACCCCCTACTGATGGCAGTATTCGTATTGTCGTTGCGCCAACCTTGAATTAGACGCCTGCCTGTTGTGGCGACCATCACAACGCCTCCTCGGCCTCCTAAGAGGTTTTTCATAACTTTTCGGAGCCCACGGGCTTTAGCACAAGCTCGCCATAGGTATGGGAGTGCATATGACGCCTAAAGCCATGGAACCAGAGCATCGATTTAGAAAAAACAACTGTATTGCTTAGTGAGGGGTTGACTGTGTTAATATTTTATGTTGTGCAAGTGCACTAACTTTGGGGCAGCTTCTTAAGTATCAGTTCTGGGCCCTCTTCTTTTTACCCTCTATATTGCTCCACTGTCACATATAATAGACCGTCATCATATCAATTATCACTTTTATGCTGATGACTCGCAGATTCAAAGCAGTGACACACCTGAAAATCTTCCTTCTCTCTTGACAAATATGACCAGCTGCCTTCAAGACATCCAACACTGGATGATACAAAACAAATTACAACTAAATGCAGATAAAACCGAAGCCATGCTTGTAGGCACCAAACACAAACTCTTCTCCATTCCAATAACTTCAATAGAATTCAGCAATACGTCAGTTCCGCTATCCACTTCTGTGAAGTATCTAGGAGTCGTTGTCGATAACACTCTCTCCATGCAAAAATTCATTACCCAAACCTGTCAGTCATGCTACTATCAACTACGGCGTATTAGCGCAATTCGAAAGTACCTGTCCACTGATGCAACTTCCAAACTTGTCACCTCTCTTATTCTCTCACGTCTGGACTATTGCAATTCTCTTTTGGCTGGTCTGCCAGCATCATCCATCCACTCCCTTCAACGCATACAAAACTCCGCAGCTCGTCTGGTCCTCAGAAAGAAAAAATCTGAGCACATTACCCCTCTCTTGCAATCTCTTCATTGGCTGCCCGTACCACAGAGAGTAAACTACAAGATCAATACCCTCTGTTACAAATGTCTCCACAATACTGCACCCTCCTACCTCTGTGAATGTCATCACTTGTACACACCTTCTCGCTCCCTCCGCTCGTCGGCAGATACTTTGTCCCTAAGAACACCCAGATTCAACCTATCTACCGTTGGCCGCCGCTCTTTCTCTGTTTCCGGTCCATCGATGTGGAACGACCTTCCTCTCTCCCTCCGACAAAAGCCTACTTATGACACTTTTAAATCCAACCTCAAGACACACTTATTTCAAACCTAAGTTTTTCTCCTTTCGCTTCCATCTCTTACCTGTCCCTGCCTTCAACATCCACCTGCCAAAGTGCATAACGTTTGTGGGTGTGTGTGCGTGCGCGCGCGTGCTGCGTGCGTGCGTGCGTGTGTGTGTGTGTGTGTGTACATTCGAATTTGTCAAAACTGTAAATAGTTGCTGATTGTGCGTCGTGTAGGTTGAATGCAAGCTCTTTGATTTGTTTTTGCAAGATATAGCGCTATACAAATTCCATGTATTATTATTAAGTAGGCTGTTCTCTACGCTTCTTATCCTGATACTCCATGGCGTCAGCTTGTCCCCTAAAGATAGATACAGATACCTGCAGAGTGGGTAAAGTGGTTTGAGCAACTTTTTCAAAATCGCATCAGTAAAGTGAATGATGATCGACTGTTTGCTCCCAGGCGTGCCATTGTGTCTATAGGAAACTGACTGTAGGTAGTAGCTGGCCCAAGTCTGAAACATTTCTTGACGTGTAAGATTAGAACCAGTAGCCTTCTAGCTGTATTAACATCAAGCAAATAAATCATAAGAAATAATGGGAGGGGGGACAGACAGGCTGATGGTTAGAGCATTGCACTCGCGATTTGGCGGCCTGGGTTCGAACCATCACCAAGACACCTGTCACAGATGTTTTTTTCCCGCTGGAATTAACAGCAGTACTGACTCCACTCCCTCAAAATTCCTTCGGATTATAATATAAACCGAGGCTCCGATTGCGAACGTACGCATAACTTCTTGCGTACAACTTAAAACCTGTCATGTCTTTTGGGAGAGTAGGCCAACTGTACCAGCAAGAAAGGATGAGAAAACATTTTTTTTTAAACCAACCAAACAAAAGGAAACCACATGCACACTGGTGTCGTGTTTAGACAGACATCATCCCTAAAGTAGAAATGCGGCTACCTAATGGTGGGGGGAAAAAAACTGTCGAATACGCCCCCCAAAAAAAATCTCACCATTGGAGAACCTGAAACCCTTAGCCGAGGAACGAAAAAAGGCAATACCGATATTAAGTTCTTTTCCTTCCGTTTCGGTACCCCACTGTTGGAACAGGCAGGAAATATTCAACGCATTGCTGTCCATGCTGGGCCTGTTATCAGAGATGACAGGTCAGGAAGGTCGCTGAGATGAATACCATTATGTGCACTCTATCCCCCTTTTCAGCGAAAAGCCAAGTGCTCATTTTGAAGGATTTGTGGCATCATAAACACCTGAACGTATGAAAAAAAAAGCCACCTTAAGGCTTGTTTTATGATTTTACGGTTAAGAGACATGTATGGCTGTAGCGTGGGTTTTTTTTTTCTTTCTTTCGTGGTTTTTGGGGTTTTTTGTTTTTTTCTTTGAAAATGGATGGAACTAAGCATACATGATAGGTTTGGAACATTTTGGGGGCTTAATTCTTATGGTATGACAACTCAGTGTGTGTGTGTGTGTGTGTGTGTGTGTGTGTGTGTGTGTGTGTGTGTGTGTGTGTGTGTGTGTGTGTGTGTCTGTCTGTCTGTCTGTCTGTCTGTCTGTCTGTCTGTCTGTCTGTCTGTCTGTCTGTCTGTATCTGTGTCTGTGTGAAGATCTAAAGTGATCTGATGTGATAGCAGAGGAGTCCTTGTATCGAAAAGAAAAGTCTGTATAATTGTCAGATAACTCCATTTCATGTTTATCCAAGCACTGAATGCATATATGAGAGGGTGAAAAAATGAATGAATAAATGAATGAATGAATGAATGAATGAATAAAACAAAAATGAATGGTTACATGTGTAAATAAACGACTTTCTGGAAAATGTAAACATCCACATTTATCTTGGCATAATTATTGAAAATAAATGAAGAATCAGTATATTTATCTTTCGATTTGCAAAACTAATGGCAGTAACAAATGCTCATCATTCCACGTCACAAAAAGACGAAAGTAAAATTCTGCATTTATCTTCGTTTTTGTCCCTGCTCCTTTGCAATATAACTGAATAAAAGCTAAAAGGAAAAAGTTGATACAGTTGATTATAAATGTTTGCGATTTTTTTTAATGGTATCGAATAGTTATTAGAATGAATAATCATGTGTTAAGACTATTATTTTTAAGTTTATAATAATAGTCTCACGCTTAGTTGTGCACACGCACTCACTCACTCACTCACTCACTCACTCACTCACTCACCCTCACTCACTCACTCACTCACTCACTCACTCACACCACGCACGCACGCACGCACGCACGCACGCACGCACGCACGCACGCACGCACGCACGCACGCACGCACGCACACGCCGGTGGGAACAGATGACATTTACAAAACTGCATACACACGGGGACTGGATGTAAAAAAAAGCACATGAGTGCCTATTCCATTATCCTCGATATAAAAGAATAAATAAATAAATGAATAAAACACACACACACACTCACTCATTCACGCACGCACGCACGCACGCACGCACGCACACACACACACACACACACACACACACACACACACACACACACACACACACACACACACACACACCAAAGACGGCTAACACAAGTAGTACTATGCAAACGCATCTAAAAGCCACATGGAGGTTAGCCCAAAAGCTATGAAAGAACAAGCTATGAGATGAACAGCGTGTGCACTATGATCTATGACTACTATGCCAGGAACCCATTTATCTCTCATCAATTCCCCAAAGAATCACCCCCGCACACCTAGTAAGAAAACCCGCAGATGCTTTTTTTTATCACCACGAGACAAGCGACATGTCGTGTTTGCACCTAGAACTGCCCCCTCTCGGCCACCCGAAGAAGTGAAAACGGAGCTATCCTAGGGCAAAACAAGTCAGGGTACTGTCAGCGGAGGCGCCGGGAAGCCTTCAGACTGGCCCAATCCCGAACAGCTCAGGACAAAGCGAGAGGTTTGTAGGAAGTAAATCGAGTCAGGGAGCCTGGCATACGAACTGACCTGCCGCAATGGAGTAATGACTAGTAAAAACATGGGTGTTTGATTGATCACATCCCTGTAATCATAAGCAGGAGTGTGGTGTGTGTGTGTGTGTGTGTGTGTGTGTGTGTGTGTGTGTGTGTGTGTGTGTGTGTGTGTGTGTGTGTGTGTGAAGGCTTTATGTTTGATATATGTGTCTGGGAAACATGTAAACTTAGTGATTAATTTGAAGACGCAAACGCATCATGTAGAGCATGTAAAGCATACTTAAAAATTCATGTAAAGCATTCTTGAAAATTATGCTAGCGACGTAAACTAAGAGAAAAAGCCATCACAACATCGGTTCGCTGATCTGACTCTTACACATACCTTCATTATGCCTAGAACGCGTCATGTAAAGTGTACGTGAAGATCACATTACATATCAGCACAGTTTAAAAAAAAACACGAAAAAAAAGAAAAGGTGAATAACCACCACAAATCTTCAGATTAGAGATGGTGTTGATCGTTTGGCAGATAGTGAACAAAAACAACAAAGTTAGTAGAGAACTAAATGAAATGTCAATGAAGAGTATGTAAAGTAGACCAAGTTGATAGGCAGAGACAACACAACACTTCTAACCTGTGTCCAAACACGGAATTGTTTGACAGTGTGCTTTCCAGGGACTCATCTTCAGTAAAATGGATACAAATCAGAAACTTCTCAAAGGCAGCAAAACATGATAACAGTAGTTTCCAAACCTCTTACAAAAACTTCAGTATGGACATTATTGTTATCGTCTTGCTGCCTTTGGTATATTTAATCTTCCTGTATGCGTGTGAAACATGGACACTGACAGATTTCAACAGAAAAGCCCTTACACTAAAAATGAGTGTTGTTGCAGGATACTTAACATTAGGCACCCTGAGCATATCACTGATGAAGAATTGTGCCAAGCCATCAAACACGAAGATCTTCTGCTGATAACCAATGGAGAAAAGAGAGTTAGCAATAGTTACATAACAAGACCTATTAGGTTTTCAAAACAATTGTCCGAGGAACTGCTGGGGGAAGGAGATATAGGAGCAGACAGGAAAAGGAAACAAAACCCAAGAAACGATTTAACGAGCTACCGACAGCTATGCATACTGGGCAAGGAAAGCACATGCAGAGGCCCAGACTTTGGAACACAACCGACATAACTGGACGAATCTAGTGACCAGCTTTTCAGTTCGACACCTCAGTGACTCTTCAGAAAGCGAATGGAAGAAGAAAGAAAATAGCTCCTTAGAAGTCCACAAACTATTTCTCTGATCTGAAAACGTCTTCAAATCCCTCAGTTGGACGGAGCTGTAGACGAACTCCCGTGTCTCTTTCACTGCAGCTTCACTGAAAGAGGTAGACAAATGGCACACGACAGAATCTCCGCCTGCTGTGGTTGGTGCCTGGTGCCTCCGAACACAAAGAAGGATTAAGTAATTACAAGGAATCATGCTTGGGGTAGCACCTGGGACAACGACCAGAATCTGATTTTGTTCTTTTCTGCTTACTTGCGTGAAGGTCCCATGGTTGCATAAACCGCATCATTCCTCTTTCATTTGTGGGTTCTTTGTGGCTGGTGAGAGGATTACTAGGTTGCATTATGTATTGTTCAGTGGAAGAGGAGGCCCCAGTTGGAGGGTAACTATCTGTAGCGCTCGGGTTCTGTGTTGTCTGTGCAGTCGATGTCTACGTTTTCCATGATTCTGGTTGAAACTGGGAAAAGAATCTCCATTCTTCTTCTTCTTCTTCTTCTTCTTTCTTCTTCTTCTTCTTCTTCTTCTTCTTCTTCTTCTTCTTCTCCTCCTCCTCCCTCCTCCTCCTCCTCCTCCTCCTCTCTCTCTCCTCCTCCTCCTTCTTTCTTTCAGATTTTTGGTTACTATGTTGGTTTAACACCTACATACGTTATTTGATCCATGATTATATAATCAATGGGGGACAAGATAGATGATCCACTGAATGGATGGGCACTATAAGTTTTCTACATGGGGCACTTCAATGTCTCCGTTGCCCTGTTAGTTGAATCAAACCGTTCTTCGTGGGCTGCTCAGGGGGGATTTTATAATTATGACCGCTTCAGTGGACGCTTTTAAGGTCGTCATTTTTCAGTGTAGGGTTTTTCCCCATAGACTGGGGCTGGGGTATTATGTGAAGCTGGCGCGTTAGAAGGCTCAAGGTGATATTTCATAAAGGCACCGATTGGCTAGTGGTTTGGAGCGATGGTCGTTGAGTGGTGGGTTGGCTGGTCTAGCACTGGTCATTTCGTTCATTCATCTTTTTGCTTCCAATCGTTTTAGTATGAAGGGATATCAAAAAAGGGGGAAAAAAAGCAATCAGTAACCAGTGCTCAATAAAAACTGATTAATAGAAAGCAGCTATTGATGCCCACGAAATATGACATGTACTTTTAATGATAAGGCAATTTTGCTCTCATATGTGTACTCACGTGCTCTCACGTGTACACACCTTCTCGTTCCCTCCGCTCGGCTGCAGATACCTTATCCTTAAAAATTCCGAGATTCAACCTATCTACCGTTGGCCGCCGCTCTTTCTCTATTTCTGGTCCATCAATCTGGAATGGCCTCCCTCTCTCCCTTCGGCAAAAACCTACATATGACACTTTTAAATGGAACCTCAAGACACACTTGTTTCAAACCTACGATTTTTTGCCTTCTGTTTTCATCTCCTATTTGTCCCTGCCTTCAACAGTTGAAATTCCATTCACCCTGTCAAAATATATAACCTCTATAAGTGTGTGTGTGTGAGTGTGTGTGTGTGCGCACGCGCGTGTGTGTGTGTGCGCGCGCGCGCGCGTGCGTGTGTGTGCTTTCGAATTTGCTAGAATTATTTATTGTCATTGGTTGTTTGTTGTGAGGGTCGAGTGCAAGCGCTTTGATTTGTTTTTACAAGATATAGCGCTATCTAAATTCCATGTTATTATTATTACAAAGAAATATGTTGGTCTGCTAATTTGAAAAAAATATCAAAAGGCATCTTTACACACACACACACACACACACACACACACACACACACACACACACACACACACACACACACACACACACACACACACAAATACACACGCACGCACACACACACTCACACACGCACGCACGCGTGCGCGCGCGCACATACACAAACACACACACACACACAATACACACGCACACAAACACACACAGAAACAGACAGACAGAGTTCCGACGAGAAAGAAGAACGAGAGGGGAGGGGTCGAGAAGTATTCTGCTTTCACTCTCCTTTTCGTTTCGTTGTCCTGTCCCAAAGAGTCGTACCTTTACACATTATTACGTGTCATTAAATGGTTTCCTTGTCGTAAACTAGATTACGACATTCAGCTACGCGAGCCCTATTCTAACATAACTGGAAAATACTTATAAACCTTTTAGCGTCTTGTTTTTTTTTTTTTATCAACCTACGTGAAAACAGGACCGAAAATAGTGGCCCCAAAACAATATTGAACAAATTTGATAAGCACTCAGTCGAGACTGTGAACGCGAAATAAATACTCCCTAACTTTACAGAGACAATAGAAATCGCCAGATTTGGAATTGTTTGTCTTGAAGTATGCAGTCTGTGCATTGGCAGCCCATCTGGTGAAGATAACTTTCCACACCTGGCGGAGGGGAGAGGGGTCTTTATCTGTTAAGCCTTTCCACTTTACGACAAACAACCACTTTGCGACACACACACGTAGTAGGCTAGTATATACTTCACCCCCCACCCCCACCCCGTCTCAGTCCTGGTTCCTCTCTCCCTCCTTGCAAACATTGCCGTCGTCTTCAAACAAACAGGCCCCTGTGTCCAGGACAAATTGATCGAACAAAGCTTACTGTTTGTCTAGTCAGTCCAACTGATACGGTGGCAGTGGGCTTCGCTGCACAGAGAGGGAGCAAAGCATTACACCCTTAATGCGCCTGTCTCGCTCATGGCTAGGGTTTGCCCTGAACTGCCCACCCTCTAGCTCTCAGATTCTTCCCCCCTGGAACATTTTTAGGCGAAGCATACGACAGGGTAGGGACTACAACAGCTCTGTGTCCGTAGATTTTCGTTACGAGAGGAGGGGGGGGGGGGGGTATGGTTCTGCCACACTTTCTCGGACAGTCGTCCAGAGGCACTGCTGGCAAAACACAGCTTTCCATGTTTTTGATGAGAAAAGTTTTCTATAATATTTTGATGAGCAAAGTCTTCTAGATTTTGGTGAGCAATGTCTCCAATAAAGGACTTGCAAAAACAAAACTGCAAGGCACTGTCCAAGGAGGAAGAAAAAGAGGCAGACCAAGGAAGAGATGGGAGGACAACATCAGCGAATGGACAGGCCTAAAATTCAACAAAACTTTGAGAAAGGCAGAACAGAGAGAGGAATGGAGAGAACTGGTTACCAAGTCTTCAGGGGTGCCCCCACGGTCGCCAGACTAAGGGATAGATAGATAGATAGATAGATAGATAGATAGATAGATAGATAGATAGATAGATAGTCTTCAATATTTTGATCATCAAAGTCTTCTAATTTTGATCATCAAAGTCCTATTTTGATGAGCAGTTTTCTATATGTTGATGAGCAAAGTCGTCTAATTATTTATGAGCAAAGTCTCCTTAAATATGGACATGATCAGGGAACCATCAGTCTGATCCTGAAGCTGATGGCGATGTTCTTGTCCTTCCACAGAACTCTAGATTTGGTCATTGCAGCTGTGGTCTAGGCTATCCTGGAGAGAATTTCGGGTTTTTTATCCTTCATCCGATACCATAACTCCCAGATATTTAAAGGTATGGACAGCCTCAATATTCTTGTCGTCTATAATAATGGCAGTGCTGATGCCATTGGCGCTACAGTCATTAACTGCGCATCCCACCAAAATGGCTACCGATGACTCAAGTTTGTCCAGAAGGGGTTATTCTGGGCTGGAGAGTCACTTGGGCTCACGTCACCGTCAGCAGAAGGAGGTGTGTGGAAGTCAAACAGTATTGTGTTGTAATTGAGGCCACCATTGTGCGCGGCACGAGTGGCATTGTGACGCAGCGATTACAGAGAGTTGACGGGAGAGAATTGGACGGCCATAATTCCTGGACTGATCTGGCCAACCTCCGTGCCCTCACGTCCCCCTGGTTAGAAATACCCACTCTTAGTAATGTCAAAAGACGAAAAAGAAGAAAAAAAAGGTGTGTGTGTGTGTGTGTGTGTGTGTGTGTGTGTGTGTGTGTGTGGGGTGTGTGTGTGTGTTGATTGAACAACTTTTCACAATAAGTGATATTAAGTTAAGTAGTGTGGTGTGTGTGTGTGTGTGTGTGTGTGTGTGTGTGTGCGTGTGTGTGTGTGTGTGTGTGTGTGTGTGTGTGTGTGTGTGTGTGTGTGTGTGTATTTGTGTATGTGTGTATGTGTGCACGGTTCTCTCTCTCTCTCTCTCTCTCTCTCTCTCTCTCTCTCTCTCTCTCTCTCTCTCTCTCTCTCTCTCTCTCTCTCTCTCTCTCTGCATACGTTGGCTTGTGCGCGCAAGTGCGCACATACATACACACGCTGCCACATACATGTATAATTATACACATGCACATGTACGTAACCACACATGCTCACACACACACACACACACACACACACACACACACACACACACACACACACACACACACACACACAGATACTGGCCAACCAAGATTTCACTTAGGCCAATTAAAGATAAAAGTACCAAGCTTCACGAGTTTTACCTTCTTAACATTTGTAGTTTCTCTGTAAAGTTTAGTTAGACAACTGCATTATAAATAGTAGTTTTTTTGTTTTGTTTTGTTTTATTATTACTTCGTTTTTGCCTTTTGTCGTTGTTGGGGGGGGGGGGAGGTGTTTGTTTGTTTGTTTGTTTTTGGGGGGAGGGCTCCAATGACAAATTCGTGTGTTCTCCTTACGTGTGTGTTGAGAGAGAGAGAGAGAGAGAGAGAGAGAGAGAGAGAGAGAGAGAGAGAGAGAGAGAGAGAGAGAGGTCAAACGCGCTGTTGCCTGTCTGCTTTTGTATCTGCCTGTATGGATAGTTGCATGGAGACATGCGTACTTAAAAGCCCATATGTAACACAGAAAACAGTCTTAATGAATTAAGATCGATCGTAGAGAGATATTTCCAACTCGAGTCAAAGTCAAATCAAGTCGAAAGCACTTTAATCATTCCAGGAAGGGCAATTACAACACTGACGTATGACAGGCATATTGATGCGAATCATACTCTTGAAAAAACACAAAAAGCTACATTTCATAAAATTGTATTGTATTGTATTGAATTATATTGTATTGTATACCTGTTTAAGTCACAGCAGGTTTCTCTGTGTGAAATTCAGGCTGTCTCCCGGGGAGAGCGCGTCGCCGCAAGAGCAGCGCCACCCATTTTTTTCATTCTCTGTCTCCAAGTGTATTGGTTTTCCTGTCAGAGTGGCTGGAATTTTTTTTACAGAATTTTGTCAAGAACAACTCTTCCTGCTGTGGGTTTTTCTTTTTACACGCGCTTACTATACATAACGCACGGGACCTTGTTTTGTTGTCTCATCTGAAATCTAAGGCAACTTAAAACACACACACCACCAGCGACACGCGCAACGCATTCTGTCAACGCACACGGGAATGGTCAACACACAACACCAACACAACACTACACACAACCCAAAACACCACAGAATTCTGTGGATTCAACACCTTTATTTCGATATAAACGAAAAACATGATAAAATAAGCAGGAATTTTCGAAAGAGAATAAAAAATATTGCAATACTTGAAAAGTTCGAATAAAAACTTACCACCGACACCTGATGGTATGGTATAGATACAGCTCGAATAGTTGATGGTGTTACTGAAAGCTAGACTGAAAAAGGAGGAAACTAAAAAATGATTCAAGGCAGTCGAAAATGGGAAAGAAGGAGCCTACAGCCTCACAAGTCTTTCGAAAAGTTACCCCGATTGGTATCGAGAGTCCCTGTAATGCGAATGAATGAATAAGAACGCAGTTTTTGGAGAAATGTTTCTTTTATGTGCCTGTCGTTCAAAGCTTGCAGCCAAATCTGGTGTGGGTAATGTCCCGAAAGAATCAAGTGGGTTTTCGTGAAATTCGTTTGGTGAGCTGCTACAGAACTGACTGAAGGAGTTCGCTATTGCAATAAGTTCTGAAACGACTAGACGTCTAATCCGAGCTAACATCTTCGGTGGGACCAGAAACTGATGTTCTTGTAAGAGGGGTTTCTTGTAAGCGAAATTCGTATATCCGACCTTTTCGTAAGTCATAATAAAGAACACCTTCGACGGAACCTTTTTTTTTTTTTTTTTTGCTTTCTTATAAGGGGGATTCACTGAAAGCGAGCTTCTTATAAGCGGGTCCCACTGTAGTAGCGATAGCGATAATCTTAATGTCAGCACTGTCTCGATCTCACAGGATCTCAAACAGACCAGGGGAGAGAATCTTTACTGGCTCAGTTTCTTGATAGCCTGCCACTGTTATGTCCCATGGAAAGAGACTTTCACCTGTTCACCTGTCGGCATTAAATTTGACAGGAGCCACTGATGCATGCCCCGTGACCTGTCTCATTCCCTTCTGTCAAAAATATAACAACTGAAATTAGTGGTCCACCGCCAAGGCAACAATGCCATCGTGTGCCTGTGAGAAAAGATTTACAAAACTGCATACACACGGGGACTAGATGTAAAAAAAAGCACATGAGTGTTTATTCCATTATCCTCAAAATAAAAGAAAAAATAAATAAGATGTAAAGTGATACATGTAATAGGTTCGAATCTTCTCTGTAGCCGCTCTGTTTTTGTCTGTCCACTAGACCATAAGCGGTGGTCTGAGTGCTGGTGAAAAGGCATACCCATCTCATGCCGATACGCAGTAGGCCTATGCATTTAGCGCTTATGCACTATGCGCAGTATACACTCTAAAAAAGAATAGTCGTGACCCCAAAGTCGGAAAGCAGCTACGTTATTGGTGGCCAAAAATGGTCGCAAACGCAAAATCTCACGATTGGTGAACCTTGAAGATCTAACAGAGGAACACCACCACCAACAACAACAACAGCAACGAAAGAATCCCACTGTAACAAAACACTGGAAAAGTAGGCCGAATTTCATGGGGATATATTTGTTCTGGTCGTTAACTGCCATACGATACACAGGAAACTGGAGAGAATTCTGTTTTAATGAATATGTTAGCTAAGATGATGCTCTACATGCATTTTCTGCCAGTGATATTTGGAGAGCCTGTAATCAAGTTACTGATACCTAGTACCTTCGTTTAACTGATCATTTTTCAGGAAAAAACCCTGTTGTCATACTGATCATGATGTGACAAAGAGGGGGTGGGAGTGGAGCAATAACAGAAGACTTCTTTAGTATTTTCCTTTTCTGAGACATTTTATGTCAGACGATTGAAATCAAGCAAGCGGTAAAAGAAATAAAAGACTTTTTTTTCCGGCTAGAGCTCCGAGGTTCACCAATAGTGAGATTTTTGTGTATGAAACTGCTTTTGCCCACGATCATGGAAGCCACATTCCGACTTCAAGGATGATGTCTAAATACGATACTGTGTGCTCGGTTTTGTATTTTTGTTTTTTTGTTTGGTTGTGGGGTGGGGGTGTTTTCTTTTCTCTTTTATTTTTGTCATCCTTTCTTACCGGCACGAATGGCCTACTCTTCCACAAGGCACAATGGGCCAGGATGAGTATATAATTATATCATTGTTGGAATCACGAAGTGTAAGATCTTACTTTCCTTTCAGGAAAGAAGTACCCCTGTTCTCAGTGTCAAGAGACAGTGATGGTTCTGTTGTGCCTCCCTTCAACATGAACACCATGTGATAACCTAGCTGTTTTCTGAAATGCCATAAATAGCAACTCACCATTAATAAAAAGCCATGCACGCTTACATTTTTTGCTGACAGTTGGAACTGCTAGTAGAAGAAAGTCAGACAAGTTTTCGAAATGTCTAGAGGAAATGCAGATTGTCAACAGTGGGACACTTTGCACAGGCAGATAAGGGAAGAACCTGGGATTGTTTAAGTACAACAGGATAATACTATAGAATACAGGCATAGATACACACATGCATGCATGCATGCACGCACGCACGCACGCGCGGCGCGCGCGCGCGCGCACACACACACACACACACACACACACACACACACACACACACACACACACACACACATGGCCTCATTGATTTGCTGGTCTATGAATAGTACGAAGTCCAAGATCCACGCTAATTCAACTACTCAGAATAGATTGCAACTGGAATAAAATATTCAGATTGTATATGTGATAAAAGTGAAATCATTTATTCATTCATTCTTTTATATTCATTTATTCCTTTATATCGAGGATAATGGAATAAGCACTATTGTACTTTTTTACATCCAGTCCCCATGTGTATGCAGTTTTGTAAATCTTGTCATTTGTTCCCACCGGCACATAGGCCTACTCTTACAAAAAGCTGAACAGGATTTCACGTGTGCGCAAGATGTCCTGCGTGCAGTCGCACACGGGGCCACGGTTTATTGTCTCATCCGAAAGACTTGTGGGGAGAGTGGAGTCAGCACTGATGTTAACTTCAGGGGAAAAATCCCCACGATTGGGAATCGAACCCGGGTCGTCAAATTGCGGGCGCAATGTTCTGACCACAAGGCTGTCCCATCCCCCTAAATATAATAAAAAGTCAAGCATTTTAGAACTCGAAGTTTTTGTTTTAAATCTGCTATCTAGCGGATAGTGTGGTAACTGGCATACCACCATACTGGCTACAAAATAAAATCTTACTATGATGACATTTTGAATTACTGAAGGCAGTATTCCTGTATGTAATCCACTGCATTGCTATAACATTATCAGAGTCATCAACTAGTGATCCAGTACATCACAATGGTAAAGGCACACTAAGAAAACAACCAAACAAAGTCAACAAATGGAATCTGAAAAAGAAAAAGCTGACGAAACTTTGCTTCTTTTCGGACTTCACTACTCATAACGAAAACTGTACTTGTAGTCAGCCATCTTGGATTTGTAGACGTTATCGAATTGCTCATTCTGGGCCACCGTGAACCAGTTTTTCCAGTCTCCAACAATACCTGTTTGACAACAGAATTCAGAAGGTGGTGAAAGGAGAGTCAGAATGGCAAAAGAGGCTGGTGGCTATGGAGATGATGGTAATGGTCACAATGGTAGTGCCATTGAGTTTCCATTCTAAGTGTGGTGACAGATAAGCAATACATAGTTGGAGTTTTTTTCTTTCCTACACTGATTTGCTCATTTAGGAAAGTGTAGAGTGTTGACTCTTTTATTCATTGCTCATCTCAAGGTAATTATACTAGGGTTTATTGATGGGTTTATCCCCGAAGTCAAAAGGCGGCTACTTTAATGGTGGGTAAACACAGTTGCATAATGTAAAATCTCACCAGTCCTAAACTTCAAAGTTCTTGTTCAACATAAAAAAGATCAAGGGTTTGCGCAAATGAGCATGCTTTGGATGCGTATGGGCAAAAGATGATCTGTACAGACTTGAATGTACGCTTCAAAAAGGAGTTATATTTTTCTTGTCACTTATTAGTTTCTTGGGGTAATATTTGCGATAAAATCTGCTGTCACCGCCACTACAAAGAGAATTATGGTTATGGAGCTTATGTTGGTAATCCTCAAAATGGCGAAGCTATTGAATTTTTACGTATTTTTCTCTGTCACTGCCATGAAAATACACAGTATCATATATACGCAAATTAATTAAAACACAAAGCTTATGATACTAAGAATGACATCGATGAAATGGGGAGACATGAAAATTTAGAGAGAGAAAGAGAGATTTGATTTGATTTGATTTATTCTTTTATATCGAAGATAATGGAGAGAGAGACAGAGAGACAGAGATGAGTTAAAGTATATAGGAATATTACTATTATGAAGGGGTATGGGATGTGCGAACACAACACAGCAACCAGAGCCGAATATTCCTATATACGTAGCATAAAGGAGCATTATCAGAGCAAAACCTGAAAAATTTTCAATGAATCACCCATTTATTTGAATTTGAAGGCCCTGTATAGAAACCAGAAAAACAATGAATAACTTAAGCAGATGATGATTTCATTAACATGATTAACATGAAACAAAATTAACATATGGGTTTAGATAAAGAAATTCCGGTTTCTACCCAGAATGAGTTTGCTGAGGCCTAATTGGGAAGACTGGCGCCACACAGTCAAGATTCATCCACTTTGTGGGTGAAATTTTGAGAGTGTTGCTGAAGTTAGCAGGTGTCTTTATCTCTGGGGCCTGGTTGACACCGGGATAAATCATGCTAGAAAACGAGGACTGCCCTGTTAAGTAGTCTTAGGGCACATGCACTTCCAGATCGACATCATAATAATATCCTGATCACCATTCATCATCATACAATAAATGAAGATTGTGTCTGATTCAGTAACCCTAGTTGCTCTGGTCTCATGGTGATTTCAGTTTTGATTTCCCCATACACTTCTGTTTCTGTGGTGCATTGTCTCGAAGCCTCTACAGCTGATGGTCCACAGGATAGGGTCACGAAAGGGACATTGCAGGAGAAGGGGGAGTCCCCATACTGAGTAAGTGTCTCACTCAAGCCTGCTAAGCTATTATTGTCGTAGGCAGTTTTTCGTTTGCTTGTTGGCTATTCCGTCTTCAGTGAAGTTCTTGTCCAGCTGTTACGATACTGCTCATCTCATTCTTTCCACCCATACTCGTTATGTCGCATTCCCAAATTCAGAAATTTGCAGGGAACCTATTTTGTGTATATATGCTGTCTCAGAACAGGTACCACTGAACACACCACAGAAGTGATCCTGCAGTAGTACAGGACCCCTCTGGCTGGTGGCCCTATGGCAGCCTGACATTGATAGGCCTCCTGTGGAAGACTGATACTGAGGATGTCACGAATCTCTGTGGGTATGGCTGGGGTGGTGAAATGAAAATGAGCAGTGTGGGAACAGCAGGATAGTGAATGCTGCAGAAGACAAGGGCAGCCCAAACAAATATTCTGGGATATGCATAATCTGATCTTAATCTGTTTTTCATACTTATGCCATTGACTTTTGTTTATCAAAAATTGTCTTCTTGAAAATACCTAGTTTTCTTGTGGGCTTTTTTCAACTGTGTTCCTTGACTTCTCTTTTGGAAAGGAAACCATGGACGGTAGGGCACTCTTGTACACAAGCAGTCAGACTGCAGATAGAAAATGTAGCTTGTTAGTTCTGTATAAGGCATAGAGCTAGTGCAGAACTGGTGCAATTTTTTTTATTGAAAATAATTCTTATGCAAAAATGCAAGAGCGTGGTTGTTCTTCGCTTAAACCACATAATCATACTTAGTTGCTGACCTTTTCGAAAGATAGATTTGGTGGAGGCACCCTCTTTCCACAAGAACTTTTCCTCAGTATAACCACCACCAGTTCGACGGGTCAGGTGCATGTTGTCTATGTGGCAGGTCTTCACAATTTCCTGACACATTTGCCTGCTTCTGCCTGTGCCAAGGAAGTGGTTCAGTCTCTCCACCTGAGCCAACGTGTCCTGGAAATACAACATAGGTATTACTATTTTTAGTTTGCCTTTTGAAAAGGGTACCTGTCAGTTTGTCAGTTTGCCAAGATCTCTCTCTCTCTCTCTCTCTCTCCTCTCTCTCTCTCTCTCTCTCTCTCTCTCTCTCTCTCTCTCTCTCTCTCTCTCTCTCTCTCTCTCATAGGGGGGGGGAACACTTCCGGCAGTTGAGATGTAAACAGCTGTTGAATGAGGCTCCGGATTAAATGTTAATTCTACGTTCCCGTGCCTTTGCCTGAGTCAGTGAAGTGACTGGGGGACATCATGCCAGAGGTGGCTTTCAATATCAGGGCCATGTGTGGCTGCTTTGTGGCCACCTTCTTGGCATTCATGTCTCAACGTGCAATGCTGAGAAAAGCTTTGTACATCCCGACATTAAAGTTGGGCAGGCTGCATGACGGTGCTACTACGGTATGTTCGCTCCTCGCCTATTTGTACCTAGGCGTTTTTTTTGCATCGGTGTGGCGATGTGGAGCTGAACCCTGGACCTGGACCTAAGGGAAGGAAGGACAGTCTCCGCCAAACCCAGCTGAACTCTGGTGCTGGTTCCACTTCATCGTCTCCTAAGAGGACAACCGAGGAGCCTACGCTGAAAGAGGTCGTAGCAAACCTGCAGGAGCTGACCTCCATGTTCAAAGAACTAAAGGAAGAGGTGAGACAAGTCAAAGAGACATGTTCCGGAATTTTGAATGAAATGGCATCCTTGAAAGAGAACGTTAAAGAACTGAAACAAGAAAACCAAAGACTGAAAGATGAAAACCAAAAGTTGTGTGAAAAAGTGGAAAAGCTAGAACTTAAGACTGATGACTTGGAGGGACATTCTAAAAGAAACAACATCCTTTTCTATGGCATACCGAGACAGGACAATGAAACAAACGACAAATGTGAAGGACTGATCAAAGACTTACTAACAGACAAACTAGGACTGAGTAGAGACATGGCATTCGACAAGATTCACCGACTGAACAGGAGCCCTAACTCACCTATCATAGGGAGATGTACATTCCACAGGGATAAAGATATGATTATGAAGGCTAAACGCAGACTCCATGGAAGCAATGTTTTCATTGGAGAAGACTTTACCCCACGTGTCCGTGATGTTAGGAGGAAACTGTGTTCCTCATTTAAAGGATGCTAGAAGAGATGGAAAAAGAGCATTTATGGTCTATGATCATTTGTTCATTGATGGCAAGAAATTCTATCTGGAGGAGGGTCCATTCTGACAAGTACGGCTCAGCATTCTGGCTGGCCTACTTCAAAGTCAAGCCCATGCTACATTACCAGTCTCTGTGCTGTGTTTTTCCTGGCTTTTTGCTTATCAGTAAAAGGGAGCAAATGAAAGTCAGGCACCGCCTACACTAAATTTTGCCCCCTCTCCTTCACGTGCAAACTGCACTGAATTTTGTCCTCGGCTTGTCATACAGGCTGCTGACACTGTAACTGTGTCAACGTTACAGCTGACATCAGTGCTCGAGTAAACCGTGTGAAGCAGCTCCTCTTTTCTTTTTTCTGGCTGTTAAAGTTCAAGGGCACGATTTAAGAAATGATACATGAAAAAAACAACCGGTTTTGATTATGATAGGGCTAATATGTGTGTATGTGTGTGTGTGTGTGTGTGTGTGTGTGTGTGTGTGTGTGTGAGAGAGAGAGAGAGAGAGAGAGAGAGAAGAGAGAGAGAGAGAGAGAGAGAGAGAGAGAAATTAAACCCATGTTGTGCTTACTGTCGGCATTGGAATGTCAATTTATTGGTCTTAAAGATGAATGACAAACAACATGTTTTGTAATATGACAATGCTTGTTACCAGATTCTGTATGGAAACTGTTGTTGGAAATTAACGATTGAATGTGTTTTTCTGCTAATTTCTTACAACTACAGTGTATTATAAAACAGCTCTCTATCCTGTTCAGTGAAAAAGGTCCAGGAGGATGATTTGTTGGATCAAGAAGGAACTACTAGAGTACATAAAAAACACCATCATAGAAGCATTATCATTATCATGCTCAATACATGAAAAGGTCTTTCAGTTTTGGCATAGGATATATTGTGCATTTGTGTTTACTTACTATCAGAAAACTCATCATTTTGACGTTGATAGTGGTGTGATTATTCCTAAAACAGTGTTGGGATAAGATTTAAGAGTTTTCAGATGTGCATGTATTGTTGAGTATTACATATAAAGATTCTCATTGTTATAGTATTACAGGTATGTCATACTCTGGTTGTACATACCCTGAGGATTATGTAAAAAAGAAGTATGGCAGATATGTGATAAACGCGTGTGTCAAACTAAATACATAATGATATTCTAGTTTGGTAAATGTGTTGGTCGTTTTGTGCATACCAGATACAGGTAAAAGTGTGATTATTATGATTTGTTATCTACTGAGTTGTATACAATTTATAGATTACATAACTGGAATGAACATAATCAAAACATTTTCTGTTTTCAGGTTACCTGAACCATTTGCTGTCAAAATATGTTGTGCTTTATGTTAATGTACATATTGAAAATGACATGTTTACAAATTAAGTTTTGGAACACCTGGCCACTGTTTGGCTTTGAAACTGGTGTATTGTACCCCCTTCAGTAAAGGGCTAGAGCCTATACTGAATAAACATTTCGAGTTCGAGTTCGAGTTCTCTCATAGGGGGAGGATAGCCTAGTGGTCAGAACATTGCGCTGGCAATTTGACGACCCGGGTTCGAGTCCGGTTGAGATTTTTCTCCTGGAGTTAACATCAGTGCTGACTCCACTCTCCCCAAAAGTCCTTCGGATGAGACTATAAACTGAGGCCCCCTGTGCGAACGCTGGCAGAACACCTTACGCACACGTTAAATCCTGTTCCGCTTTTCGTAAGAGTAGGCCATCGTGTGCCAGTGGGAACAGATGACATTTGCAAAACTGCATACACACGGGGACAGGATGAAAAAAAAGCACAAGAGTGCTTATTCCATTATCCTCGATATAAAAGAATAAATCAAATCAAATCTCTCTCTCTCTATCTCTCTCTCTCTCTCTCCTCTCTCTCTCTCTCTCTCTCTCTCTCTCTCTCTCTCTCTCTCTCTCTCTCTCTCTCTCTCTCTCTCTCTCTCTCTCTCTCTCTCTCTGTGTGTGTTCTAGATGAATCAGCTTTTTAATTTCTTGAATTTCGTTTTATTCTGTTTTCTTTATTCTGTATTAGGTAATACCATTAACTCTATATTTAAAGTGTATTTTTACCGTAACCAGTTAATTAATGCATGGTTGTGTGTGTGTGTGTGTGTGTGTGTGTGTGTGTGTGTGTGTGTGTGTGTGTGTGTGTGTGTACCTGCGCTGGCAGATGCGTAGGGTGTTTGTTTTGTTTTTGCATAACCTCCTTTATTTTGTAGGTGTTTTTTGCTTATCATTTTATTTTTGTTTGTTTCGTTGCTCTCTTTTGGGTCTTTTTTGGCTGAGCTTTTTTTTGTTTGGGAGGGTTTTTTTTTTGTTTGTTTGTTTTTTCGTTTTTGCCATTTTGTTGTTTTATTTTAGGGGGAAGGGGGGCGTTTTACATTTTTATTTTGAATTGTTATTGTTGTCTTTTTTTTGTAATGCTGTTGATGTTTGTTTGTTTGCCTTTTCTGTGTGGATATGTAGGTAGTGGGCCTATTTTATTATTTTATTGCTATCATGTGTCTGGATTGGTTTATTTTATATTATCATGATGTATCCTTAAGGGGAATGGGGGGTGCTGGATGTAAAGAGGGCATGGGTGTTTATTCATTATCCTTGAAATGAAAGAATTTGATTTAAAAGAATTTGATTTTCTCTCTCTCTCTCTCTCTCTCTCT
>CM060320.1:43205292-43230292 GCA_030674155.1 Stramonita haemastoma | reverse complement strand
GCTCCAACATGAAAGTGAAGAACTGTGGCCACGTTCCTCCATAGCCAAAGGGCAGCTTCATCTGATGCAGGTGGCAATAGAAGGATACAAACACGTCTTTCGGGTTACGTGTGAGATAGACGATCTTCACTTTCTTCTTCAGGACGTCACGTGGCAGGAAACGGAAAGGAAGATGAGAAAAGATCGCATTGTAGGTAGGGCGAAGTCTAGTATTTTCATTAGATCCTTCCAGGAAAGAAGTACTCATGTTCTCAAAATCAGCAAACGGTGGCTGATCTGTCGTGCCTCCTTTCAACATGGACACCATGTGGTGGACCCAGTTGTTTCCTGAAATTCCAGAAATTACAAGTCAGCACTAAGTATAAGCCATGCACTGGTGCATTTTTTTCTAACTTTTGGAACCCTAAGTAGAAAAAAGTCTGATAAAGAGTGGAGATGTCTAGAAGGAGTGTCCATTGTCAAAGAGGGAAATACTGTGCAGGCAGACAAGGGAAGAGCCTGTGATTGTTTTGAATACATGAGGATGGGATCTCTCTCTCTTTCCCCACCCCCTTATATATATATATATATATATATATATATATATATATATATATATATATATATATATATATATATATATATATATATATATATATATATATACAGTAACAGAGTGGACATATTTGATATCCCATCTCTGCACAAACCTCGGGAACACGGCACAGCCAGACAGTTAAAGATGTGACTTCTAAAAAGAGGTTGCATAAATACATTTCACCGTGATGGCAAAGTGTGTGCAACGGAGAGTTTTCGACCACTACCCAAGGCAACAGAGCATCCACAATTCACAGATGTGTCTCTAAATAGAAACACGACACTGCAATTGTCGAGCTCTAATCACATGGGAGATAATCTACTTATCACCCCATCACATCCACCACCGGCCAACTTGTCCCGCGTCCCGAGGTACACTACCTGGCCAGCATATTAGTCCTGGAAAATTTTGCCAAAAAAGGGCTCTGGCACAAAGTAATTGCTTCAATTTTTTTTCACTTGTTTTATGTTTTGGTGGGTGTACTTGACCATCCCAAATGTTAACAAAAATTTAGTGGCGGGATAAGTTGTAATTCGTGTTTGAAAAGAGTAGGTGCAGTGCAGCTGAGCTGAAACGGTATTTCCCATTTGTGCTGCTTTGCAAGCTGTTCTTGCTGTCCAGTCAGGAATTTTTACACTAAATTGAAGCAGGCTTGTATAAATTTCATTTCTAAACTAAAACTTTTATACTCTGATGACCCAATGCCTTTTTACTGGGTGGAAACTAAAGTAATTGCACTTGCGGTTTTCAAATTTGAGAAACGTTTACAGATAACGTTACCGTATGTAGCAAAATTTAAACATTGTGCAATCATTTTAAGTATAATAATGTTAAACACTCAAAAACGCATTCATATACCAGCCGCCATGGCGCTGTGGTTAGCACCGTGGATTCCGGACTGGAAGGTCGCGGGTTCGAATCCCATAAGTCATAGGGATTTTTTCGGGCTCCGGCCGGCTCCTACCCAGAGTGAGTGTGCTGTGGGCTTAGTGGGGAGACTGGCACCACACAGTCGAGCTTCATTCACTTTACGGATGCGAATTTGAGAGTGTTGCTCAAATTACCTGACCAACACTGCAGGTGTCTGTATCTCTCGGGCCTGGTTGACGCCGGGATATACTATGACAGTAAGCGTAGAGAACAACCCTGTCAAGTCGTCTCAAAGCGGATGCACCTCCACAGCAGCATCATTACATCATCCTCATCATCGTTGATCATCATGCAATAATAAAAATTGCCTCCGATTCGGTGGCCTCCGTTGCTCTGGTCTCATGGTGACCTCAGATTCGGTTTTCCCATACACTTCTGTGCCTGTGGTGAATTTGTGTCAAAGCCTTTGGGGTTGGAGGTTCGCGGGGAGGCGGTCGTTGGAGGGACGTTGTGGTGGTCGCCACCTTGGGTGGGTGGCTCACTCAGTCTGGCTCCGCGACTGAGCTAATACTGTTGTTAGTAGGGGGCTTAGTAGGTGGTGTCCTGCGTATGTTAGCTCAGAACAGGCACCACTGAACACCACCAGAGTGACCCAGCAGAAGTGCAGGGCCCGCGGCAGCCTAATATTGATGGGCTCCCTGTGGACTCTATTATTTTAACAAAAACTACTCTTTTTCTCAATTTGACGATATTTAAGAGGTGCTTGTAAATTTTTTTGAACCATTTTGCCAATGATTAAAAAAAATTACTGGTTCACAAAATCACTTGTAACATCTCTTACAGATGTTCATAGATTCAGTTCCATTGTCATGAAGATGGCAGTTCAACAAAATGTGCAGTGTGTCTTCCTAATCGGATAGTCCAGGACCTTCATTCAGCAACTCTGAATGTGTGCAGCTTTGCCCTCTGCATTGCCCACATGCAACTGAAGCCACGAGGCCATGCTTACAGCATGTACACCTTGCTGTTCGGCATTCAGTCAGACAATGACATCTTACAATAATTTATTTTTTTTAAACATCTTACAATATATAGAGGAGCTTCAGAGGTTACGTCAAAATCTTTATACGTTGGAAACATCACTCCATGTTTTATTTCCCATCCCAAGTCCTGGGGTTCTAACTGGAAACTATGTGAATTTAAATGCAACCATTCATGGACCTGGAAATAGGTCCTCATAGAATGGAACTTTGCAGCTGAGGATGTTGGGGCAGTTTGTTTAGGTGTAAGGACAACAGAAGTAGCTGGTTTCTGCATGTATCGCACGTATCGGAGCTTGTCCAAGGAATCTTTGTTCTTGCCACGATGCATCATTGCAGTAGTCTTTTCTTCTGCAGCTATCACTTGCTCTTTGCTGATGTTGGGTGTCATGAACACGCATGCATGCTCTCGAAAAAATGCACATTCTAACTTTTTTCCACAGGCAGGATCTTTTCTTCTGAAAACAGACTCCTCTGGCTTTCTCTAATGCTGTACCTACAATGAGGCATTTAGCATCACCACAATTATACAGTGTTGAATCCAGACTTTGTCAATCCTTCACCGAACAGTTGAATGAAGTGCAGTCTGTTGGCTGGATTTGCTATAAAGCACTTTCTGGACTCAATCAGCACCATGCTACCAGCAAAATAATGACAGGTCCTGTGATCCCACCATTTCTTCTCAGATGAGCTGCATCTTTAGCGGTCCACTGCAATCAATCGCCATCAAATACAACAATATCTCTGTTTTAGATGCATTTCATGAAGTTGCTATACATCTGAACCAGCTGGTTGTATATTGTTCCACAAGGCCAGACAAGTCGATGCAAAAGGGGACCACCACTGATGACCAAAGCAGTATGATCTGCAAGTTGAACACCGAGCTGTTTTTTGGCTGACAAGATATGACTGGCAAGTACTGCTTTGTTTGCTTGCCTGAGTAATTAATACTTACGTTAACTATAAACCAGGAACTAAACAGTTGATGCACTTGTGCAGCAAGCCCAATCTGTACAGGTGTGATGATAGAGTTGGGCCTGGTGCACTGGATGATGCCTTCCCTAATTGCCGATACTTTTTAATTCCCTTCAGATTTGTTGGTGACTTGCATCAAGATTTCAGAAAACTGTAACTGGCAATGCTGTCTGCATCAGGATAGCTGTCCTGCAGAAACCAGTAACTTGATGTCATTGTGAGTGATAGTTACTGCTGCTTTGGTAAGACACATCTGTTCATCTTTAGCACTGGATTATCTTTTCTCTTGGTAGAACTTTTCAAAAATACAGTCTGGAGTTGTTCTGGGTGATATGATATCAATTATGTTATTGGAATGAGCAAACGCAATTTCATCACCATAGTGTTTTAAGAGTTTAACTTTCATCTGTTGTGCACAGTATGCATCATTCTAACAAACATTTTCTCTTTTCTGTGCTTGACTGCGAATTTCTGCTTTTCCGAGGAAAGATTTGTCCTTAGGTCTCCTTAAATCTTTTTTTTTTTTTTTTAATGTTTTTATTCAATCCAACATAATATGTATACTATAAGCTAATAAGGAAAAATTTTGTATCATCATGGAATGATTTTTTCAACCAAAAATAGAAAAAAAAATAAATGCATATACTTTGTTTCAATCAATAAAAGAAAAAAAGAAGAAGAGAAAAAAAAAAAAGCTTTTTCTACTCGTTGACATAAAAAAAATGAAAATGCTTTTCTATGACACACACGCGAATGTGCATGATGCTAAAGCATGAGATCAAGCTCACGTTACGTTAACATGTGAATGTCACAGGATCTGAAATATATATTCATGCTTATTCACAGACACACACTGAAACACACACACACACACACACACACGCACGCACGCACGCACGCACGCACGCACGCACGCACACACACACACACACACACACACACACGCACACGCCCGACACACACACCCACGCCCCCCCCCCCCCCCCCCCCCCACACACACACACACCCTAAACCGACGCATACGCACAGCCATCAGCAGCTTATTGAGCATCACCTGTAAACATTGTTGACATCATCCTCACTTAACAATCGTTATAACATATTTAAACACGAGTTTTACATCACCTTTCTAAAACAAGAGTTGCAAAAACTAATGTTTCTACAGACAAGACTGCAAGCTAATGCAAAATAAAACATCTGCTCTTTTTGTAGTGTATACATGAGTTTATAAATACAAACACAAGGGAATAGGCACATGTAACAGTGATCGTGCAATTGCAAAAATACAGCTGACAAACAACTCCATGTCTGTTAAAAAAAATAATAATGATAACTCCAAGTCTGTTGTCCCTTTCAAAGGCAGCAGTCACTTTGTCTTCAAAATTGTTAATGCTATTTTTAAGTGAGAAAAAAAAACAAGCAAGCAAAAGCAGTGCCTGGCAAAAAAACCCAAAGAAACCAACAACAAAAAACCCCCATGGTATAGCAAGTTTTGATGAACTCCACCAATGTCTTTTCACTGATTTAGTAATCCAGTATATGGAAGCCACATCTTTTGAAATTCAAAGTAGTTCATTTCTAATTGATATGTGTACTTTTCCATCTTGTATCTGTGATTTAGTTCAATCAAGAAAACCTGAACATCTGGTTTTGTTTTGTTTATTCTATTTCTATATAAAAAATACTTTCCCAGTAGAATGATCAAGTCTGTCACTCTGTCTGTCTTGATATCCTCTGTTGTACCAAAAAGTATTAATTCACAATTAAAAGACAGTCTGTGACAATTATCGCATTTTTCTTTCAAAATATTTCCCAGTTGAAACCAAAAGGATTGTGCATACTGGCAGAAGTATAAGTAGTGTTCTATTGTGTCTTTTTCCTCGTTGCAAAAACTACATCTGTCAGCGTCTGTAATGCCCATCTTCATCAAAATACTATTTGTAACCAATATTCTATAGCATATTTTGATCTGAAACCACTTCAATTTGATTTCTTTTATTCCTTTTATCTTTTTTAGGGCAGCATGCCAGTCAATCGCAGTGCGGAGTTTTTTCTCCCAGTGCACAAAGGGTTTAATGTCCAGTACTTCTATTTCCTCTAACAAAATAGAATAATAAGCCTTGGAACCCCTTGGGGCACTAGTTATGAGCTGTACAGCTCTTGTTGGCGAATCACTAAGATTGTCTTCAAGGACAATGTTTCTCAGTCTTTTGTAGCACTTGACTGATTGAACACAACCAAAGTATTCCAGAAAATTAATTTCGATTCCCGTTTTGTATACAAAAGACTGGTGACTTAAGAACTCGCCTTCTTCATCTACTAAATGCTTTACTAGAAATACACCGTTGTCTGCCCATTTCCTAAAAAAGAAAGTTTTGTGGGCAATCTTGAATTTCTCATTGAAGAATAATGGTTCAGCTAACAATTCGCAGCTTTTATTTAGTTGTACTTGAGAACAAAATCTTGAGTATGCAGTAAAAACATCTCCCCAAAACTGATTAAATTTACATCTCTCAAAATACTTTGGGCCCCAGGAATGCAGCAATTCTATTTCTGGGCATACAGATTTTAAAATTTTTACCCATTTTGGAGACTGAGCACACATTTTTCTAATCCAAGTAAGTTTTAGCGCATGGATATACATTTGAATATTAGGAATACTTATACCTCCTTGTTCAATGTTATGTGATGAATACTTTCTTTTTATTTTATCTGGCTTTTTGTCCCAAATAAACTCATAGCACATTTTTTGAAGTTCTATAACTTGGTTTTGTGGTGGATTTGGTAATAATATCCATAGATATATTAGTTTAGACAGGATTAATGATTTTAGCACTGCTACCCGACCTAATGGGGTTATCGTTCTTTGCAACCAGATCTTAAATAACTTTTTAATTTCTTGAAACTTGTCAGCTATATTTATTTCGGGTATCATTGAAAGGTCACTCACAAACCAGAGTCCCAGCATTTTAAACTTAGCAGGATTCCATTCCATCTTTAAATAATTTAGGTATTTAACGTTTGACGTTTTCTTGCTTCCTAGCCATACATTAAAAGTTTTATCATAGTTTACTTTTAGCCCTGAAATATGTTCAAATTGTTTTAATGTTTCAAAGACTTGTTCATATGATCGCTGATCTCCTTTCAGTGTAAAGGATGTATCATCAGCAAACTGGCTAATTTTAAATTCAGTATCTAATATTTCAATTCCCTTAATGTTGTCATTTTCTCTTATTTTGCATGCCAGCACTTCTGCACATAAAACAAACAAATAAGGAGAAATGGGGTCTCCTTGTCTACAGCCCCTCTCTATTTTGATACTCCCAGATAGTTTTCCATTCACTAAGACAAATGCTTTTATATTCTGGTAAAATGCAGATATCCATTTACACACTGTTTCTCCAAAACCCACAGTTCTTAGCACTCTGTGCATGTAAGACCAGCCCAGCGAATCAAATGCTTTCTCAAAATCTATTGATACAAGCAGACCAGGACTATTTTTATCTTCTAAGTACTTCATTATATCGTAAATAATTCTTATGTTATCTCCTATGTATCTACCTTGTATAAACCCCGTTTGGTCTTCATTTATTAGTTTGGGTAGTACTGATTTAATTCTGTTTGCCACACATGCTGATCCTATTTTATAGACTGTATTCAAAAGCGTTATTGGTCTCCAGTTCTTGAGATACTCTCTTGGTTTACCTTGCTTTGGCAAGCAAATTACAACACCTTCTTTCTGAGTTATTGACATTTCACCTTTAAGAAGGCCTTCATTTAAGGAACGAGTGACAAAGGGGCCTATCTGTCTCCAAAAGAATTTTAGAAAATTAACTGTGATTCCATCCGTGCCTGGTGCTTTATCATTTTTCATATTTTTCAAAGCTGTAGATGCTTCCTCTAATGTTATTTGTCCTTCTATGTTATCTGATTCCTGCTGGGTTAATCTAGGTAGACTATGCACATAGTGTTCTAAGTTTATCTCATCTGCCTCTCTTTTTGTATACAGTGCTTGGTAGAATTTTTTCGTCTCTTGCAATATATCTTCTGTCTCGTATAATACTTTACCATCATCAGTTATCAGTTTGCTCATCTGTTTGCTAACAAAGTGTCTTTTCTCTAGGGAACAGAAATACTTATTTATTTTTTCCCCTTGTGCGACCCACCTAGCATTGGATCGAAGAATGATTCCATCCATCTTCTTCTTTCTAATTTCACACAATTTCTCTTTCTTTTCTTTCAGAAGTTTAACATCCTCGTCATTTATAGGTGTGTTGTTTTCTAGATCCTTAATGTCTTTCTCTAATCCTTCTTCTTTTTCTCTCATTTTCTTCTTTTTATCTATTCCATAAGATACAGTTTGTGCTCTGATTTCCATCAGAAGAACATCCAAGAAAAGCTGATCTGAAATTGTAAAATGTATTTCGTCATTTGGAATGCTATCGATACTCTCTCTATCGTATGGCAATGCAGAATACTGCTCTTTGATCTTCGTTATAGTCTTAAGAATTGTTTCAACATATGATTTATCTTTGAGAAGGGAGGAGTTAAATTTCCACAGACTTTTATATCTTTCAGTGGGTTTAAATTCTAAAGTTATACTTACTTGCGAATGGTCACTTCTATAGCCATAATGGATATCTGTATCTTTAACGAAAGTAAGGATTGAATCTGACACCAGAAAAAAATCTAGTCTGCTTTGCTGGAGAGGACTTGATCTTCTCCAAGTATATCTTGCTACTTCTGGATTAAATTCCCGCCAAACATCTACCAGCTCTAGTTCTGTTATCATCTCTAGAACTTTTTCCTGTGCCTTTGGATTGTTTGTATGTTTATAGTTAAGATAGTCTACAGTTGGGTTAAGAACTAGATTCCAGTCTCCTGCAATAATGATGTTTGGTGTTTTAAGGTCTTGTAGTATCTTTAGCATATCTGTGAAAAATGATGGTTCATCTCTATTAGGTCCGTAGATATTCACTAGAATTATATCTTTTCCCATTGTGTTTAATGTTAATACGATGTAATTTCCTTTAGGGTCTTTTATTACCTTGTTGATAGTAAATTCAAAATTGTTGTTAAAAAGTATAGCCACTCCTCTAGATCTTGAGTTATTAGAGGCACACACACATTCATAACCCCATTCACTCCTGATCTGTCGTTCCAATCTGTGTGTGAAATGGGTGTCTTGTAAAAAATATATACAGTTTTTTTTCTGACGCAAGAATTGAAAAACGTCTCTTCTTTTCTTGTAATTACCAAGACCCTGGCAATTAAGTGATAAAATTGTTATGCTATTCATTTCTGGTGCTTTTTACGTTAAATGCATAGTAAGTGTTTCCCTGTGTTTTATCTTTACCATCAAACCAATCCACTACATTCAATAACCTGTCCGGAAAGGGGATGCAAATGCCGAATGGCCACAAGTAAAGATAATTTAGGCAGCTTCCAAACTCACACATCCTTTCGATCTATGAAACAACAACAATAAGAAGAAATAGAAAAAAATTAACACAGAAAACAACACCAAAAACGCAGACAACCTAATGATCACACACAAAATAATGGTAACAGAAGAACGCCGTACGTAGATATCTCTTTCCTCCGACTGCTGTTTGCACAAAAATTGGAGCAGTGGTGTGTTAGGTACTCCAAACCATCAAAAAACATCCTAACAGCGGCTATGAAATCCTAGCTGTGTTTCTATTTAAAATACACACAGAATTTTATCTATGAAACACTGGGGATCATTTCCCCCACCCCCTCCACCAGTCCATCAGTCCTGTTCCCCACCGAAAGAGAGAGAGAGACAGAGAGAAAAGGGGGGGGGGGGGAGAGGGAGAGAAAGAGAGGGAGGAGAGAGGGGGGTGGGAGCGAGGGAAAGAGAGGGGGAGAAAGGGATAGACAGACAGACAGACAGACAGAGAGAGAGAGAGAGAGAGAGAGAGAGAGAGAGAGAGAGAGAGACACACACACACAGACAGAGAGAGAGAGACAGAGAGAGAGAATATATTTTCAAAACTGGAGAGGTCTCCTTAAATCTAGCATCAATAACTGTTTTATTGGCGTACATGGCACGGCATTCCTTATGTACAGAGTTCCTCACACAGGCATCTTTGTTTTTTAACTGACAACTGCAATGGTTGATCGTATGGCGCCTTTCTGGGTCACTTACAAGGTGGCTTTTGTAGTGCTGGGGCCTTGCAGTTGATACAAATGTGTTCCATGATTTATTGCAACAGACCAACATATTAGTATGTAGGTGTCTTATATTCACACACACACACACACACACACACACACACACACACACACACACACACACACACACACACACACACACACGCGCGCAAACAAACAACACACACAAACAACACACACACACACACACACACACACACACACACACACACACACACACACACACACACACACACACACACACACAGGAATAGATCATAATAAGACCACTTCTTTTATTCTTTACATTACTCCGTGGCTGTAGCTTGTTTTATAAACTGTTATGTCTAGCCTTGTTATTTTGTTTTTCTTCACTGTTTTTCTGTCTGAATCAAGCATATCATGCGTCTTCTTTCCGTTATATTGTGAACAGTACATTTTCTCTGTTTTCTTTCCTTTTTATGCTATATTATTTGTATCTAGATTAAGACTGTTTTATTTTCCTATCATTTATTACTGTGTTTTTATATCCATTAAAAAAAAAATTGTGAGGGCAAAATGAAAACCGTTGGGAACACTTAGGTTTTACTTTCAGTAAAGATCTTTTTGATTAGGCCTACACGCAGGCGCGCGCGCACGCACACACACACACACACACACACACACACACACACACACACACACACACACACACACACACACACACCTGCTTATCAAAATAACTATTATTTTAAACACAATTTCTTCCGATTTTACAAAACAAACTGACTGTATAATAACTTTACTACTGCGTGTCGATGTGTCAGTTTACACCTGTGCAGTGGTGTCTGCTATGCCTTTCGTTTCGTCTTCCTCCGCGGATTTCTCATACATGTTTTATTCATTACTTTCAATCTTTATGTGACTGTAGCAAGATTCACAAACAATATGGACTTTGGATCATCCATTTACAGTTATATAATGGTCAGCAAAGAAAGTTTATCTCTCATTAATTCCCCGAGGGGTCTGACACTGAAACAGCGAGTGACGGGAAAACAAGGCTGTGCGCGCAACTAAAACTCCGGCCCGCTCGCGAAATCGACAGAAAGTAGTTCGGCATAATAAGTGTTTTTAATTAAAATCCCGCCACAAAACTTTTATTAACACCAGTGGAATGTAATCGGGAAGGATCAATTTACTAGTTTGTGTAGTCAGAAATTTTGAAGCACTTACTTTGTACGAAAAATAAAATTTTCTTGGACTATAATTTGATGTTGCAAACCAATAGCCCTTAATAACTAGTTAAAAGTTAAAGTCTGTCCTGAGCCATAAGGCTCATCAGGCCGGTGCTTATCCCGGTTTCTGTGGCGTTAAGCGACTGAGAGTCATAGACTCCCCCTGGATAGGACGCCAGTCTATCGCAAGGTTAACCCCCAACACAAGGTTGGTACCCCTTTTACACCTGGGTGGGGTGAGAAAATAGCCGTAAAGTGCCTTTTCCAAGGGCACAACGCCATAGCAGAATAGCTGGAATCGAACCCGCAACCTTTAGATTACGAGTACAACGCCCTAACCACTAGGCCACAGCGGCGGCTTAATAACTAGTATCCACGAAAAATAATCCTATTTGGGTCTTTGACCCCTCCTGTAGGTACGCTTCCTGGCCAGCATATTTGATGCTGAAAAACCAGTAGCCCCTAACAACTGCTATCTACTACTAATAATCCCACTTCTGACACCACTTGTAACAGAGTGGACATATTTGATGTCCCTTCTCTGCACAAACCTCGGGAACACGGCACGGCCAGACAGTTTAAGATGTGACCTCTAAAAAGAGGTTGCAAAAATACATTTCACCACGAAGGCAAAGTGTGTGCAACTGAGAGTTTTCGACCACTAACCAAGGCAACAGAGCATCCATAATTCACAGATGTGTCTCTGAATAGAAACACAAGGCTGCGATTGTCGAGCTCTGATCACATGGGAGATAATCTACTTATCACCCCATCACACACACACACACATACACACACGCACATACACACACACACACACACACACACACACACACACACACACACACACACACATAATATATATATATATATATATATATATATATATATATATATATATATATATATATATATATATATATATATATATAAAGGTGGCAGGATGGTTAAGATGTTCGCCTGCCAACAAGTAAACCGTGAGGTTCTGGGTTCGTACCCAGCCTCGCCCTTTCTTCCCAGTTTGACAAAAAATTCGAATTGAATGTCGAAGTCATTCAGATGAGACTATAAAGCGAGGCCCGAGTGCGAACGCACGCAGAACATCTTGCGTACACGTTAAAACCCCGTTCCGACTTTCGGGAGAGCAGGCCATCGTGTGCCGGTAGGAGCGGATGACATGCACACAGGTGTCGTGTTTAGACACCATCCCTGAGGAAAAATCGAGGTGTTGGAGTCCCAGGGTGGCTCGGGGCTGTATATAGCAATGCTCTGTGGCTCCTGCGACGGTACTGGAACCATTCGTATCAGTCATTGCCTTTCCAATGGATCATTCCAGTGGCGTGGAGAGGGGTGTGTGTGTGTCTGCTGCATGGGTAACAGTTTGCCCTCCATACTGACTTACCCAGGATTTGTGCTCTAGTCTTTAGAGCGCAACTCCAAAGTCTTCAGAGACTGATGGGTGCCTACTACTAATATATATATATATATATATGTATATATATATATATATATATATACATATATATATATATCTGTGTGTGTGTCTCTTTATATATGTGTATGCATATGTATGTATATAAATACACACATATGCACACACACACACACACACACACACACACACACACACACACACACACACACACACACTTTGAGATAGAAACACACACAACCACCACCCTACACGCACGCACACACACACACACACACACTCCTCTCTCTCTCCTCTCTCTCTCTCTCTCTCTCTCTCTCTCTCTCCTCTCTCTCTCTCTCTCTCTCTCTCTCTCTCACATACCCGTCTTAGGATACCCTACCACGATGACGTCATCCTCGCTCAAGGTTTTGTCATTTATGGTCTTGAGATAGGTCTTGTCCACATGGGGCAATGGGGGCAGCCGTATGTCACCCGCGTCTCCAAAATACACATCATTTCCAAAATCGTCCTTGAGGTGAAGGTATTCCCACATGCTGGGTCAGCAATGGGACACTCTACCTGTGAGAAAGCCAGAACTCTCTGAATAAGCGATTCTTCCACTTACAGTATAAGAGAATCTTGGATTATATGGTACATTATGGCTAGAACACTTTTTTAAAATCACAATACACAAAACTTTGAATTTGATGCATGCACTAAAGTTTCCAAAGAAATGATAAACCATGTTTCACTGTTATTTTTGCAGCATGCATTCAGACCCATGTAATGGAACCCAAAGTGAGAAGTGAGCTGTCCCTGGAAAATCGTTTTTTTAAAAGTGGTAACATACTTTAGTTTTATTAGGGTTGTCTTTTGGTAAACACCAGCTGGACAGAATGTTCAGTGCTATCTAAATTCCATATATTATTAATATTTTTAATATAATTATCATATATGCAAGATCATTCCTGAAAGAAAATTTCCAAGTGATTGTTCTTTTATCTTGAGGCCACCATGAACTATTGAAGCTTCATGTGCATTCTGCGTGGCCTTTTTGTTTCTACAGGTCACTGAGAACCACCATTGTTATGAACTGTGAAATATTTAACGTGAATGTTTTATCTTTTTTAAGGCTCTATACATTTTTTTATACCACTTTATGTCACAGTAGATTTCTCTGTGTAAAATTCGGGCTGCTCTCCCCGGGGAGAGCGCGTCGCCACAAGTGCAGCAGTTACCCAATTTTTTTTTTTACATACTTACAGGTCTTCAAGGATTTTTCATTTCCTCAGGACATCATGAAATTCTTCAGTCTTTGTCTGCTACAGACCATCAAGCATTTTTCAGGGAAGGATACAAATTTGAGTGTTCAAATAATTTTGTCTTCCCTATCTTATGTAAAATCCTGATGCTCCAGTACCATTTATGCCCATCTTACCATGCTACAACATCACAATCGTACACTCACGGTTAACAGAGAGCTCTTACTGTTAGGCCATGGTAGTTTCACCAAACAAAAGGTGCCCTATGCTGTTTCTGGGTCACTTCAGGAGTGCTCAGTGGTATATGTTTTGATTCAACATATGAAGGACACTCTTACAAAGCCTCACCCTGATAAAATAAAAGCCTGCCAGCCACCTTGGCGCAGTGGTTAGTGTCTTGAGTTACAGATTGGAAGGTCACAGGTTCAAAGCGCATGAGAGTCAAAGGAATTTTTGTGGACCCCGGCTGGCTCAGACTTGCGAGTGAGTATACTGTAGGCTGATTGGGAAGACTGGGACTACACAGTCGAGTTTCCTCCACTTTACAAAGACCTTATGCTAGTTTGAGAGTGATGCACTAATTACCTGCCCAACACTGCAGGTGTTTGTATCTCTCAGGCCTGGTTGATGCCTGAAAATATTACCCTTAAGAGAAGAGTACGCCCGTCAAGTATTCTCAAAACACATGCACTTCCATAGCAGCATCATACGTCATTATCAGTATAAATGATCATAATACAAAAAAAGAACAGTTCCCTCTGATTCGGTAGCCCCAGTCATTCTGATCTTATGGTGACCCAGATTTGGTTCCTCACATCTGTGCCTATGGTGAGGTTGTGTCAAAGCCTTTGAGGCTGGAGGTTCCTGGGGGACAGTCATTGGAGGGACGTTGTGGTGGTTACCTCCTCTAGTGGGCGACTTGCTTCATCTGGTTCCACACCTGAGCTAATACTGTTGTTAGTTAGGAGCTTAGTAGGTGGTGTCCTGCATATGTTAGCTCAGAACAGGCACAACTGGACACCCAAAAAGTGACCCAACAGTAGTGCATGGCCCTCAGGAAGGCGACCCCACAGCGGTGTGACATTGATAAGCTCACCGTGGACTTCTGAACCTGATGATGCAACATAACAAATCTAGATATGGCAAAGGGCAGTCAAGATTGAAATGAACAGTGTGGAAACAGCAGGACAAGAGTGTCGCAGAAGATGAGATAACAACAAAACTTTTGAAATAAGATCAGAGCTTTGTTGCAGAGCAAGAATGTGTGAGATACACATCTAGGGAGATGACTATAACAATACTCCTCCATCGACTGTTTCCCTTTAACCTCCAGGCTGTGAAAGCTTTGACACACAGTCACCAAAAGTATGAAAGGGTAGCAAAAACAAAAATTGAGGTTACCATGAAAGAAGAGCTACAGGGCAGCAGTGTCCTGTTCAATTTTATTTATTTCTATATGACATTCAATGGTTATAAAAATATCATGCTAACACTGTGGAAGTGCAACCCCCTGGAAGGAATATTCCATGCATTTTTCTGTTATATGTCCCTGTGACACCTAGTCCATTCGAATAACACTACTAAAATTGTGTTCGTGAAGTGGATGGTGCACAACAGTGCGATCCCACTCTTATCATCAAAGCTACATAAGAACTCTAAACTTTTAGCCAGCAATCCAAGACATTAATGAATATGCCAGGGTTGCTGGTTTGCTGAAATCACTTGACCAGCATTGGAGTTATTTGCATCCCTCAGATCTTGTTAATTGGGGGTAACCTATAAAAGGAAGTTTGGACAATGGTCTGCCAAGTAAAGTACGATTTCACATTAGCAGTGGCAGCAGCACTGATGGCTACTGTACAATTAAAAACCATTGTCTGTAATTCTGTGCTGTCTGATGCTCTAATTTCATTGTGACCCAGTTCCAAAAGCTGTAGTGTCATGGTTTTAAAACCTCAGCAAGCTGGGAATTAGTGGGATACTCTTGTTTTATGGACAGTTGTTTGGTGGATCCTTTTTCCTGATTTCCTCCCGACAACATGTTGTTTAACTTCCTCAGACAATCGGGCTTATTTCCTTTGATATGAGTGAAGGTGTCATTGTTAGTCACTAATAACAAGGTTGTTTTAAGGAATCTGGTCATAGTTTTATCTGAGTTCATGTGTTGTTTATGTGGTTTCTCCCACAGCGTGGTGCCAGTCTGGGTTTAACCCTTATGGTTGGCCAGGACGTTGATAAAAGGAACTACAATAAAAAATGGTGTTATACCTTGTCTTAATTTGTATATAGGTGCACAGTTTAACCTGAGATTAAAAATTTTATGAGGTTACATCCCCAATAAGCCCTTTCTGTTGGTTGGGCTATAAACATCAAGATTGGATTGGAATAGATAGACAGTCAAACCCAGGGTAGACAAATTGCCCAGTCAGGCTCTCTTGTGAAAGTGTTAATGTCAGGCTAAGGCTTAATTAGTAGTTTCTTTGGCAAATTGATCCTGAACAGGCACAGTTTTACACGGCTCTGGTGTTCAGCAACCATACAATGTGTTGTATAGTTGATGGCTCTACTGCCTTTGGTAAACTTAGGACTTTGAGGGAACATAGAATGAGCCAAGGAGCCATTATGATGGCAAGATAAGCTTAGCAGAAAAACAGGAAAAAACGGTGATCTGTAAAAGTCTTTCCTGTGAGAATGGTAAACATCTTAAGTACTCTGAACAATGTATTAATGTAGTCTAAATAAATATCATTTTCATTTGTTATCCTGGCGGAGCATGGCATTATTGGGGTTCGGAACCAGTTCTAGGTTGTGTCAGAGGATGTTGGGACAAAGTCAGCTGTCTGGCTTTGTGTACTTTCAAAGGATGCAAGCTTCCAGCTTTGAATATTTTCAAAACATGAAAGTTTTCCAAAAACATCAGTTGACAGTGTGCCATACCATAGCATTTCCACTTTTCTCTCTGTCTTTCCTTATTGGTCGGTCGTCTGTCTGCTGGTCTGTCTGTCTGTCTGTCTGTCTTCTTCTGTCTCTCTCTCTCTCTCTTTTCTCTCTCTCCTCTCTCTCTCCTCTCTCTCTCTCTCTCTCTCTCTCTGGAGGATAATATGAGCAATTTGTGGCTTTAGCAAAAGGGTATTTTGTGTTTGTTTTGCTGTTGAAAGAATGCAAATTAACAGCAACATACTGCTATACTATCTCTTACAAGAAAACTGATATGTAGGCCTATATTAAAAAAAATATTATGCTCCTCCAATCTAATCTTGTTGTTTACAGCCTCCACGACCACGGAGATGATATCGGGGCAGTCACCTGATAAAACTGAATCACAGATTAAAACTGTAACTATATAGCGAAATAAAAAAAAAAACCAACAAACAACAAGCCAACAGTCTTTTTTGTTCCTTTCAGTTCCTTTTTTTAATCTCACTTGTAATATCCCTTGGCTTACATTAAAGTCAGTTATTGCTGACTGTGCACAAGCAGGCACACAGGCACACACAGACGGATTCTCTCTGTCTGTCTGTCTGTTACTTAGTGTTGGTTGACTATCAAATAAAGCATCAAGAAAGAAAAATGACGTACATATACCTGCAAGCCAGTATCTCCCACAGTTCAGACTTTCTTTCTTTTCTTGCTTTGGTTGTCAGACTACTGCTGTAGTTTTAAACTCTAGAGCCTGCCTGGCCTGTCAGGAGACAGAACCAACAACAAGTGGAAGAAGAAACAGACGTTTGTCTCTATCGACTTAAGTTTCTTTCATGATTTTGCATTAGATTATATATCAGTTGCGTGAGAATTAACCCCATTGATATGCTGGTGACGACACACAAACACACTGGATGCAGGTTAAGAGAGATAAAAAAAAAAACTGTTATGCACAGCGATAACAGAACGGTCTCTAACTGGGAAGAGCTGCCACAATTTAACGTTAGGAAATCTGCTGTGACTAAAACTGTTTACACACAAACACACCCGCGCACACGTGCGCACGAATGCACGCACACACAAACACACGCACGCACACACACGTACACACAAACACACGTACTTGCGTACGTGTGCAAACACATCCATGCATGTATGCGCTCACACTCACGCACACATGCATGCATGCATGTGCTCACACACACGCACACGCGCGCACAGACACACACACACACATTTGTTTACTCTTCAACATGATTTATTATTTTTAAAAAAAGGTTGCAATTTTGAAGCTAGAGGCAGAGAATTATTTTGCTTTAAAAACAAAGACCCAAAAGCAAATGATAAAACAGTTTAGTGGCATTTCTGACGCTCCACCACATAAGGAGTCGCATTGCACCAAAGGTCATGTTTTAGTTATTGACATGCTATTAAACTGCAATGAAATGGCTATACAATACCAAAAAAAACAAATTGAAAATCGGACAATTCTATGAAAAGTTTAAATGAGTTCAAACGAGAGACTGCAGAAAATGACAAAATGAGAAATAGACAAGTTTAGCATCGCCATAACTTGTCAGAATGAGGGCTAGGGCTTTTTTAAAAACACGTTTAAAAGTGAAAGGATACAAAATTATGATTTGATACTTAGTAGTAGTAGCCCGACAACTGGCATGGTGCTGGTTTATATGGTTAATTAAACATAAAATGCACACAGCAAAGTTTTACCCTGCCTATATCAAGGGATATCACGTCCAGAGAGAGAGAGAGAGAGAGAGAGAGAGAGAGAGAGAGAGAGAGAGAGAGAGAGAGAGAGAGAGAACTAGGAATGGTTTATTGGCCTTAGACCACACTATGAAAAGATAGAAGGGAGATTAGGAGCATGAAGAGTTAAAAGAAGACAAGTTCAACTGCATTCACATATTGTTCCTCATGACAACTTTTTTTTTCAATAATACCATTACGAGCGTTGAAGCATTAAGAACAATCAAATTGGAAATGGATATAAATGATAATTATCTTCAGAAGCTACAAACTGAAAGTCTGAAAAGAGAGTCACAAATGTATCTCCCTTTGGGTATTGATTGCAGGTGACATGATGGGTATAGGTATTACTTGCAGAGCGTTTCATGCTTAGATGCCTGTAAATCGGTTTTGGAGAGACTGTCTTTCCCTCTGGTGAAACTCATGGAAGACAAACCATTTAGAAATACAGTGTCTGTAGTTTGTATGTGAAGCTCTAAGCAAAACTTTCACGGGAACATCTGATAATTTTTAATGTGTTTTTTTTCCCCAAGGTCTCAATATACTTCACAATCAAACAAAATAAATTATTGTCGACTTGCTTGCTACAGAAAAGACCTTTTTTTCAGCAGACTGTATTGGTAAACATTTATATTGAGAAATAGCAACACGGAAGTAGTATCTTTCCACATCACTGCTATATTAATCTTTTCCCAAAGCTTATTATTTTAATTGATTTATGCAAATAAGAACTTTCATATTTTGTGATTATTCCATCTCTTTCTTGAATAAGCTAGTCAGTAAGGCATCAGGTATGCCAATATTGAATTATCATCACCAAATCCTTGTTGAATCCAAACAATACTGAAGCCAGTCTGGCATAGAAGTTCTCATGACTTGGATACCCAACAATGCTTACTTGACCTGTCTTTTTCTGGTAATATATTATATATTTTAAGAGGAAACCTTCTACTATCCATTTGTAACAATTTAAGCAAAAACCTTTCACAAACTATATAAGAATTAATACACAATCCACATCTTCCCAAATTTTCCCAATTTCATTTTATTTGGCATCCTAACAATGTGCTAGAATATGTTTTAACCCCACACTTCTGCTGATAATAAAAACATTGGTTAAATAAATACATAACGTTGAAACACCGTACTTCTGCTTATTACAAGAGCATTGGTTAAATAAATAAATTACATTTGAAACACCATGCTTCTGCTTATAATAATAGCATTGGTTAAATGAATAAGATTTTTATTACTGATGGTTAAGGCTGTCTCACATGGGTTTTTTTCTGTCTAAAGACAAACAAGTTAAACAACACTGATTCTTTTATAAGTCACAAAATTAGCAGGATACTTCATTGGCAGATGTTGTTTATCTGGTAAAGAATAGCACTTTTAAGAACATTTTTACAAATGAGGTCAGCTGTTTCAGCATTGATTACTGTGCTAACGAAAAAGATCTGATCTGATTATATAACCGACCCTTTTTCAGTAGAACTACTGACATACAGTCCAGACAGAAACAAATTCTATATTGATCTTTTCACACTCCTGAACTCTGACACTACTACGTTGATTTGTTGGTCTATCACACAGTTCGCTTACATCCATTCAATTCATGGTTTTGGGGATGTTGTTTTTTTTGCAGTATTGAAGCGTGTGATTTTATTTATTTATTGTTTTGGGGGACAGTAGAATAAGCACCCGTGTTTATGAAGTTTTATCAATTTTATCATCCTTCCGACTGGCGTACAATAACCTGCTCTTTCGAAAAGCAGAACAGATTTTAACATGTGGGCAAGATGTTTTGCGTGCGTTTGCACACGGGACCTTGGCTTATAGTCTCATCCCAAGGACTTGTGTGTGGGTGTGTCTGAGTGTACTATTCTTTGCCTATGCAGTAAATCCCTGTCCAGGTTGCATGTTCTCACAAGGATTAATGGGAATGATTGTTTACTTTCCCTCCTCTGTATGTTCGTGTGCTGGTTAACAACTTCTCGTGCAGTTTCTGGTTTGTTGGAGAATATTCTGAGTTTTGGCTGGTAGTGTGCTGGCAGTTTTGGCCATGATCCATGAGGAGATAGTTGGACTTGGCTTGGGTCTTGGAGAGTGTTAGTATCAAGCCAGAGGATATGGGCTGTCATTGTAGTGTTGGCTGTTTGGTGCCCATCTTTTTTGGGGGGAGGAGGAGGGGTAGATGAAAGGAGGAATGAATACGCAAAATCGTCACCATTGGTGAACCTTGGAGCTCTGGCTGAGGAACGGAGATAAAGGGAGGAATATGCTTTGCAGAAGGTTGGGCTCCTTGTTCTAAATGTTCTGTGTCATCGTCTGTGTTTGCCTTTGGGTACATGAGTACATATCTGCATAAAAAAAATGAATTATATCTTGTTGGCATTTTTCGTGTTACCTCTAGTGGTTGCAGATCTGCATGAGAACGTCTTCTGCTTTAGACAGCTGGGAGGAGCATTGCCAGCATATTTGTCCTCTCCATTTCCAGCCCGTCCCCCCCCCCCCCTTCCATCTAATGTCTTTCCCTCATGTCTCGTTTCGCCCGTTGTTGCCTGTTCTTCATTCTATCATAGTGGTCACTGCAGCGCTAGAATTCTACAGGCTCATGACGTGACTTCAGGGCAGAATTTGTCAGGATGAACTTTCATAGAGGCAGCGTAATTCATGGACTTACTGAAGTAGAATACACAACGTGATATACTGTGGGAGACGCTTCTTGAAATTTGATCTGATATATTTGTGGATTGAATTATTTTAAACTTTTCTTTTGGCCTGTGAAATATAAATTTATCTGCATTCTGTGTTGTTGTTGTTGGGATGTTAGTGTTGGAAAGGGTGGGGATTTATGCACAGTCCTTTTAAGGATTGAGACAAAGTTTACAGAATGCCTAACTGGTGGCTGTTATTTATGTGGCCAGGAATAACACTTCTAGGTACATAAATGAGACAAAGTTTGATTTCAGTGCTAGCAAAACAAAATGTGATTACATTACTGTCCTTTTTCAGTTAAACAATTGACATAAATTTAACTTTGGAACAAACTATATTAATCTCCATATCCCTAAGCACTAACACTACCTTGTTGATTTGCTGGTCCATAAAGAATTCAAGTCCCAGATCTACACTTATCTGACCACTGGGAATAGATTTTTTTTTAATGGAATAAAATATTCAGATTGTATATACAATAAAAGTGAATAAAAAGTCAAGCATCTCAAAACTCGAACTGTTGTTCAAATCTGCCATCTAGTGGGAATAGTTGTGAACGGCATACTACCATACTGATTACAAACACAAGATTTGACTTTGATGATGATTTGGAATGAATTACTAAAGGCAGTACTCTTTTATGTAACCCATTGCATTGCCACAACATTATCAGGTTGTCAACCAGTGAGATATTACATTACAATGGTAAAACACAATTATCAAACAACGAAGCATCAACAGAAGGAATCTGGAAAAGAAAATCGGGCTGACAGAACCTTGATTGGTTCGGGACTTTGCTACTCATAACGAAAACTGTACTTGTAGTCAGCCATCTTGGATCTGTAGACGTTATCGAATTGCTCATTCTGGGCCACCGTGAACCAGTTTTTCCAGTCTCCAACAATACCTGTTTGACAACAGAATTCAGAAGGTGGTGAAAGGAGAGTCAGAATGGCAAAAGAGGCTGGTGGCTATGGAGATGATGGTAATGGTCACAATGGTAGTGCGTTGAATTTACATTTTTAAGAGTGATGACAGATAAGCATGACATGTTTGGGTTTTTTTCTACCATGATTTGCTTATTTAGAAAAATGTAGAGTGTTGACTCATATCGCTTAGCTAAAAGTTTGTTGTTTTTTTTTACTAGGAACGTCTTCATTTATCTATGGCTTTTTTCCCGAAGTTAGAATGCTGCTACATTAATATGGGTAAAACCAGTTGCATAATGTAAAATCTCACCATTGGTAAGCCTCAGAGTTCTCAGAGAGGAACGGGAAAAAATCATGGTTTTGTGCAAACGAGTATGCTTTGGGTGTGTGTGGGCTCATGATGGTCTGTACTGATTTGAGTTTATGCTTTAAAAAGGTGTTATCTTCTCGTTGTCGACTTATTGGTCTCTTGGGGTAATATTTGCGATAAAATCTGTTGTCATCACTACTACAAAGAAAATGATGGTTAAGGAGCTTATGTTGGTAATCCTTATAATGGCAATGCTATTGAATTTCTATAGTCTTTCTTTCACTGCCACGAAATACACTTCTGCGGTGTATTGTCAAAGCCTCTTGGGCTGGCTGTTTACCGGATAGGGTCACTAAAGGGACATGGGTGGGGGTGGGGGCTGCCATACTGGGTAGGCATCTCACTCAGGCCTGCTCCACAAGAAAGCTATTATTGTCATAGACCGCTTTTGGGGTTGTTTGTTGGCTATCTCACCTTCCGTGATGTCCTTGTCCTGCTGTTCTCATGCTGCTTATCTCCTCACCCTAGCTATACCCATACTCATTATGTCACATCCTCAAGTTCAGAACTCCACAGGGAGCACATCTTGGGTATGTTATCTCAGAACTGGCACCACTAAACACCACCAAAGTGACCCTGCAGCAGCACAGGGCCCCTCTGGCTGGTGGCCCTATGGCGGCCTGCCATTGATAGGCCCCCTTGTAGATAACTGATACTGAGGATGTCACATATTCTCTATGGGTATGGTTGGGGTGGTGAAATCGAAGTGAATAGTGTAGGAACAGCAGCATAATTAGTGTTTTAGAGGACAAGGCATCCAAAACATTTGCTGGGATGCTTACGCCATTGACTTTTGTTTATGGGATTGTGTATTCTTGAAAATACCTTGTTATCTTGTGGGCTTATTCAACTGTGTTCCTTGAGTTTCTTTTTATTGAGAAAACCATGGACAAAAGGGCTGTCTTAAGCAGTCAGATTGTAGATAGAAAATGAATATTGTAAGTTCTGTATAAGGCTTACTGCTATTGCAGAGCTGGTGCCATTTAAAAAAAAAAGAAAAACATTTCCTGTTCAAAGATGCAAGACTGTGGTGTTCTTTGTTTAAGCCACATAATCATGCTTAATTTCTGACCTTTTCGAAACAAAGACTTTGTGGAGGAGCCCTCTTTCCACATCATCATTTCCTCAGACATTTTACCACCTGTTCCACGAGTCATGTGCATGTTGTCTAGTTGACACGTCTTCACGATTTCCTGACACATTTGCCTGCTCCTGCCTGTGCCAAGGAACTGGTTCAGTCTCTCCACCTGAGCCAACGTGTCCTGAAAATACAATGTATGTGTTATTAGTTTTGTTTTTGCCTTTTTAAAAGGGTATCTATCACTTTGCAAGATCTCTCTCTTCTCTCTCTCTCTCTCTCCTCTCTCTCTCTCTCTCTCTCTCTCTCTCTCTCTCTCCTCTCTCTCTCTCTCTCTCTCTTCTAACCAGGCAAAGATAGTAGTGTGATTGAAAAATGCGTGTGAAATTAAATGTATGACAATTTTATTATGAATCGAGCACACTTACCGAAAGCTCATCAGAAAGTAGAAATAGCTATGAGTTCATTTGATACCAATTTCAATGGATCGTGTCAAATGTTTAATGAATAAGTAGATGCTGCTGAGTTTAAAGTAACAGGCTGACAAGAGTATTCATAATGGTATTGACAATAACCATTTCAGTTTTGAATTGCCGTATTTCAGAAGGAGATATCTTATTAGTTTTGAGATAATAGAAGAATTGTAAAGCTGCCGGGCCAGAGAGAACTATCGCTGCAGTGATAAAATATGCAGGTAAATCTGATATGGTAATAGAGTGTCTGTTTAGACTTTCCAATGTTGTATTTCACAAGAGCATGTTTCCTGAAATATGGATAGAATCAGTTGTTTCCCATTACATCAAAAAGCTGACTTAACATCCCTTAACCCAAACAATTATCATGGAATTCCTTTATGCAACATAGTGAGTAAACTTTACAGTGCCATAATTGATAGAAGACTTCATGAATGGATGACTAAAAACAATATAACTGGGAATGTCGAGAGGGATTAAAGAGATTTATTCAACTGAACACCACAAGTTCATCTGATGACATAAGTATTAAAAAATGTTCTGTTTTAACAGCAAACTTTATGTAGCTTTTATTGATTTTGAAAAAAAAGTCTGATCCAGTAAATAGATGTATATTTTGGAATGTTTTCTTTTAAAAACATATTGCAGGGAAAATTGTAGCTTAATATCATGGGCATGCATCATTCTTTTACAGTTATAGTGAGATCTGGTTCATGTTTAACCAAGTATATAAATTGTACATAATGGGGTAAAGCAAAGGGATGTCTGTAGCCCTATTTTCTTTATAAATGAAATAACAGTAGAGGTTATTAAGTCTGGAAGGTATGGTGCAAGATTTGTAAATGATGGTTTGGAAATATTCTTTTTACTATTAGCTGAAGATGTTGCGTTGCTGTCTGAAATAGTAGTTGGCTTGCAAATGTAATTAAATAGCTTAGTAAAAGTAATGCTTCATTTTATCTAAAAATGAATGTAATTTAAAAGTCGGATAATAGTGTTTAGAGAAGATGGTTATCTTGCTGATAGAGAAAATTGGACCTACAATGGAAGTGGTATGCCTGTAGTGAATGCTTATAAATATCTGGGGATTCATTTTTCAACTCAAGTTTTATCTTTGCTTGCAAAAATCTTATTCTCTCCTGCTGGATGTAGTGAAGAATTGGTATTGTTCCAGCCATTTCTCTGATTTTGGTGTTCTTAATATGGTCATATCTGGT
>CM060320.1:43167792-43200292 GCA_030674155.1 Stramonita haemastoma | reverse complement strand
AAAAACTATTAGATAAAAAATGTGTGTGGTTGGAGATGTTTTCAATGGTTTCTAAGCATACCCCTTTTCAGATTTTAAGTGTGTGTGTGTGTGTGCGTGTGTGCGTGTGTGTGTGTGTGTGTGGTGTGTGTGTTTGTGTGTGTTTGTGTGTGTGTGTGTGTGTGTGTGTGTGTGTGTGTGTGTGTGTGTGTGTGTGTGTGTGTGCTCTGACGATAAAGTCGTGTTGAAACTTTGGTATCGTTTTATTCTAAAACGTTAGCAAGGTCATCAGGCAATCTCAGTAAGTGTAAACCACCCTTGTTGTTCTTTCGTCTCTGGTTTCAGTGACTTCAGTCAGTCTTTAAAACGGTAAAATTGTGTTACGTTCAAGTGCATTTTGTCCTCAGTAGAAATGTTTTGTAGGTCAAAGTTACCATATAGGTTTTGAAATTTGTTGAAAACATGTGTGTGTGTGTGTGTGTGTGTGTGTGTGTGTGTGTGTGTGTGTGTGTGTGTGTGTGTGTTGTGGTGTGTGCGCGCGGCATGTGTGTAAATTTATTATAAAGGTAAAAAAGGTGAAGGTGTCCCATAACTTAGATGATCATAGGGGAGTGAGGCATCAGAGACCTCAGCTTCTCTAAGGGCCAGCATATTGAGGGTGGCGCCCATCTCCTCTCCCTTGCTGCTTTAACTTCCCTGACCCTAAAGAAGGCAGGTACCCATTCACAGCTGGGTGAACTGGAGGGACTGTACTGAAGCCAAGGCACGCAAACGGTCACCCATTCAACTGTTAACCACGCTAAATGCTGCTTAACTTGACTGGGGGAAAGTGAGTGCTCTGACCACTAAGCTATCCCCCCCTGTTAAACTTTTGTCAACGGTCACATGTGTGTGAACATTCTGGATGCAAGCGTTTTGATTCGTTTGTTTCTCAAGATTCAACACTATAAAAATACATATACCATTATTACTATTATTAGTATCTTTTTTGAGGGGATGGGATAGCTCAGTGATCACAGCACTCGCTTTCCCCCAGTTAAGGTTAAGCAGCATCGGCTGTAAATGCTGTAAATGGGTACCTGCCCTCTTTAGGGTCAGGGAAGGTAAAGCAGTGAGGTAGAGGAGACAGGCACCGCCCTCAATATACTGGCCCTTAGAGAAAATCTGCTGTCTCTGATGCCTTGCTCTGTACGACCCGATAGATTATGTGACAACTTTACCTTAATCTCTATCATTTTTTATATTATCAAGACATTACTTTGCTTAGTTGCGATGGCACAATCAAGACATTACTTTACAAACCATTATTTCAGTATACTTACAACCCTGCTCCAACATTAAACTGAAGAACTGTGGCCAGGTTCCTCCATAGCCAAGGGGCAGCTTCGTCTGATGCAGGTGGCAATAGAAGGACACAAACACGTCTTTCGGGTTACGTGTGAGATAGACGATCTTCACTTTCTTCTCCAGGACGTCACGTGGCAGGAAACGGAAAGGAAGATGAGAAAAGATCGCATTGTGGGTAGGGCGAAGTTTCATATCTTTACTATGTCCTTCCAAGAAAGCAATGCTTCCGCTCTCAAAATCAACAAATGGTGGCTGATCTGTCGTGCCTCCCTTTAACATGGACACCATGTGGTGGATCCAGTTGTTTCCTGAAACACCAGAAATTGCAAGTCACCACTAGGTTAAGCCATGCACTGGTACATTTTTCCAACTCTTGAAATTGCTAGTAGAGGAAAGTCAAACCAAACTTTCAAATATCTGGGTGAAGTGTGTTTTGTCAACAGAATGAAATTTTTTGCAGGCAGACAGGGAAGAGCCTGTGGTTTTGAGGATGGGACAACACTACACACACACACACACACACACACACACACACACACACACACACACACACACACACACACAAATATATATATATATATATATAATATATATACATATACATATAATATACAACATATATCATATACATATATATACACACACATATATAAATCACATAATAACAACACATACATTCAGACCCATCCACACACACACACACACACACACACACACACACACACTCTCTCTCTCTCTCTCTCTCTCTCTCTCTCTCTCTCTCTCTCTCTCTCTCTTACACATACCTGACTTAGGATACCCTATCACGATGACATCATCCTCGCTCAAGGGGGTGTCTCTTATGGTATTGAGATAGGTCTTGTCCACATGGGGCAATGCGGGCAGCCGTATCTGGTCTGTGTCTCCAAAAAACACATCATTTCCAAAATCGTCCTTGAGGTGAAGGTAATCTGACATGCTGGGTCAACAATGAGACACGTCACTTTACCTGTGAAAAAGCCAGAAAGAACTCTCTGAATAAGCAATACCTCCACTTAGAGTAAAAGATCCAATCCAAACCAATCATGTTTATAGCCCTACCGACCACACAGGCCATATTGCGGCTATCACCTTGTCAAATTTAAAACTGAGATTTAAACTGCACAACTATATACAGATTAAAACGGGGTATAAAACCAACTTTACTTTCCTTGCTTGTATTGACGCCCTGTTCAACCATAAGGGTCAACCCGGGACAGCCACCGGGTTGTGGGAAAACCCACATAGATAGCACATATAATGAGATAAAACCAAAGGTAACATACCTCAAAAGAACCATTTTCTTATAGACCGATTATACCACTTTCACTCATATCAGACAGACACAGTATAAGAGAATTTTGGATTGTATGGTTAGTTGTGGCTTGAACAGTTTTTTATTAATCAAATTGCACTAAATCTTGAATTTGATGTGCATGCTAAACTTTCTAATGAAATTATAAGCCATGTTTTCTTGTTAACTAAATTGCATGCATTCAGAGCATGCAAGGGAACCCACAGTGACAAGAATCATCCCTGGCAAATATTTTTTAATGGTAGCATAATTCAGGTAAATCTACTTAAAAACTCACAACCTTTTAACCAGGAATCCAAGACAATAAATGTGTTATGGCAGCTGTTTTGCTGAAATCACTTGACCAACATTGGACTTATTTGCATCCCTGAGATCTTGTTAATTGGGAGTAACCTATAAAAGGAAGTTTGGACGATGTCTGCCAAGCAGTCAGAAAGTAAAGTACGATTTCACATTAGCAGTGGTAGCAGCAGGAGCAGCAGCACTGTTGTTTATTATACAGTCAAAAATTAACCATTGTCTCTAATTCAGTGTTCTCTGCTGCTCTAGTTTCATTGTGACCCCAGTTCTATAACCTGTAGTGTCTTCGTGTTAAAACCGTAGCTATCTAGGGATTAGTGGGATACTCTTTGCTTGATGGATAGTCAAAACCAGGGTCGACAAATTGCCCAGTCAGGCTCTCTTATGACTGTGTTATTGTTGTCAGGCGAGGGCTCATTTGGAAGTTTCTTTGGCAATTTGGTCGTGAACAGGCACAGTCTTACACGGCTTTGGTGGTCCAGCAACCACACAAGGTGTTGTATAGTTGGTAGCTCTACTGCCATCGCTAAACTTAGGACTTTGAAGGAACATAGAATGAGCCAAGGTGCCATTGTTATGGCAAGATCAGATCAGCAGAGAAACGGAAAAAATGGTGATCGTAAAAGTCTTTCCTGTGAGAGTGGTAAACATCTTAAGTACTCTGAACAATGCATTAATGTAGTCTACATAAATATCATTTTCATTTGTTATCCTGGGCGGAGCATGACATTATATGGGTTCGGAACCAGTTCTAGGTTGTGTCAGAGGATGTTGGGGCAAAGTCAGCTGTCTGGCTTTGTGTACTTTCAAAGGATGCAAGCTTCCAGCTTTGTATATTTTCAAAAGATGAAAGCTTTAAAAATATCAGTTGACAGTGTCACATACCATAGTATTTCCTCTTTTCTCTCCATCTTTCTATGTCTGTCTATCTGTCTGTCTGTCTGTCTGTCTGTCTGTCTGTCTGTCTCTCTCTCTCTCTCTCTCTCTCTCTCTCTCTCTCTCTCTCTCTCTCTCCTCTCTCTCTCTCTCTCTCTCTCTCTCTTGTGAAGGATGATATTAACAAATCATTAATGTCTTAAAAAAGGGCATTTTTGTGGTTTTGTTGTAGTTGAATTCAAATTGACATGAATCTACTTTTACAATGTTTCTTACAACAAAAGGGATATGTGTACTGGAAGTATTTTCGTAGTTATCCAATCTAACCCAATCTTCTTGTTTATAGCCCCACAGACCACTGAGGTCATATTGGGGCTGTCATCTTGTAAAGCTTAAAATCGCAGATTAAAACTGCAACCATATAGCGAAAAAAAACCAGGAAACAACAAGCCAACGGTATTTTTTCATTGTTTCTTTAAGGAAAATGCTTTTGTATCTTCTGTTTCTGAATTTTACCTGTAATGTCCATTGGCTTACATTAAAATCAGTTATCGCTGACATGTGTGCATGCAGGCACATAGACAGTCCCTCTCTCTCTCTGAGCTTCCGTCTCTCTGTCCCTGTCTCTGTCCCTGTTTTCTCTCTCTCTCTCTCTCTCTCTCTCTCTCTCTCTCTCTCTCTCTCTCTCTCTCTCTCTCTCTCTCTCTCTTCTCTCTCTCTCTCTCTCTCTTATTATATATATATATATTTATCTTTCTGTCCCTCTCTTACCATTTACTCATTGTTGGCTGACTACCAAATGAAGCATTAAAAAAGTTTTATAACGTACATGTACCTGCAAAAAAGAATCGCCCACAGTCCAGAACTTTGCTTAGCTTTTGCAGACTACAACAGCACTGCAGTTTTGAACTCTAGAACTCTTTCTGGGGCCTTGTCAGGAGACAAAACACAAAAAAAATTGAAGAAGAAACAGATTCTTTGACTCGGGCTGCGTTTTTGAATTGAGTTGGAGTTCGTGATTTCGCTTGAGATTTCTTATCAGTAGCTTGAAAATAAACCACTTGATGTGCTTGAGATTTTGATTATCGCTATGCATAATCTCACACAAATCACGCGCGCGCGCGCGCGCGCGCACGCACGCACACACACACGCACGCACGTATGCACACACACACACACAACTGGATACAGGTTAAGAGAGATAATGCACTTTTATGCACAGCGAGGGGAGGACGTGATTGAATAGGGAAGTGCTGGTGCCTGAATTTAATGTAATGAACTCTACCGTGACTAAAGAGCTTCCAGCTCTCTCTCTCTCTCTCTCTCACCACACACACACACACACACACACACACACACACACCACACACACACACACACACACACACACACACACACACACATACACGCGCGCACGCACGCGCAAATGCACAGGCAGACAGGTACGCATAAGCACCGAACTCCCACAAAACGGATTAACACATGCAGAACATCGTGGGCACACGTTAAAAAGCCATTCCGCCTTACGGAAGAGGAGGTCATTGTGTGCCGGTAAGAATAGATGACAAAGTTTTTAAAGACAAATGCACGCTGGTGTCGTGTTTAGACATCAACCCCGAAACAAAAGTGCGGCTACCTTGATAGTGGTCAACAGTTGCATTCACAAAATTTCACATATAGTGAACGGTTAAGCTCTAGCCAAGGAACGGGGAAAACCCAGGGAAAAGGGATTTACTTTGCTTTGAACAATCAGAAAAAATCAACATAATGAATGCAGACAACATGTACAAATGGCTTTCTTACTAACTGCCTGTAGGAGGCAAAATAAACTGAATTGTGTAAAAGACTTTGCATGCATCTGGCTTTTATTTTATTTCTCTTTTCGGTTGAAATATGTGGGGTTATCGTATTAGTCAGAATGAAAACTTTTTCCCTTCTAAAAACTAAAATCTAATGTGTAATAACATCACGACACAACGTCTAGATGGAATCGGCTATGAAACGATTTAGCCTGTCACAAATATCTTTTCAAAACTTGAGGTGCAGATGTTTGTCAGACACGCTAAAACCATTTCATATGCATCAATGAAAAAAAGAGAAGATAAAGAAAACCAAAAAGAACTTGTAGATAGAATACATTCATTGGAAAAAGCGGTAGTATTGTCTGAACAAGAAAAACTTGAATTGGAAACTTGTAGGCAAGATCTAGTGACTCTACGAGAAAAAAAGATGGAAGGTGTATTGTTGCGTTCTAGGGCTAGATGGGTGGCTTATGGCGAAAAAATCACTAAGTATTTTTGTGGACTCGAAAAAAGAAACTATGTAAATAAGCATATACAGAAACTAACATTAAATGACGGTTCATTTCTAACTGAAAGTAGTGAAATTATTCGAGAAGTTAACTCTTTTTATGAAACGTTATATTCTAAACGAAATGTAGACCATTGCTCAATTATTGACTTGGTAGAGGAGCTACCCAAAATAACGGAGGAAGAAAGAACATCCTTGGAAGGAAAAGTAACTTTAGACGAAGCGGGCATTGCTTTAAAGCATATGAGTAACAACAAAATCCCCGGGAGTGATGGTTTTATGGCCGAGTTTTTTTTAATTTTTCTGGTTACAACTTGGTCCATTTGTGGTACGTTCACTTAATGAGGGTTTTGATAAGGGGGAGTTATCATCAACACAAAAGGAGGGTGTTATCATATGCATACCTAAGCCCGATAAACCAAAAGACCTATTGAAAAATTGGAGACCTATTTCACTTTTGAACGTTGTGTACAAAATTGGCTCTACATGTTTAGCAAATAGACTAAAGCAAGTACTCCCATCTATTATTAATAACGACTAGACTGGTTTTATAGCAAACAGGTATTTGGGAGACAATATTCGTCTTATATATGACTTAATTGATAATCTACTCGTGTCAAAGAAACCAGGTTTACTTCTATGCCTGGATTTTGAGAAAGCGTTTGACACTGTGGATTTAGACTTTTTGTTTAGGCTACTACATGCCCTTGGCTTTGGCCGAAGCTTCTGCCAGTGGGTTCGCACTTTTTATACTCAGATAAAGTCGTCTGTCGCAGTAAATGGTGGTTTGGCTAGCTGGTTCCCGATTGAGAGAGGATGTCGTCAGGGTGACCCCATATCCCTTATCTTTTTGTTATCTGTGTAGAAATTCTAGCTAATATGATAAGACAGAATAAGAATGTTAAAGGAATTAAGATAAACAACACAGAAAATAAGATATCACAATATGCAGACGATACAAATATATTGCTAGAAGGGGATAAAAAGTCATTTGAGGAATGTCTTGGTGTTATTGAAAAGTTTGGTAAAGTGTCCGGACTAAAGTTAAATGCTGAGAAAACAAATGCCATATGGTTAGGAAGTAAACGGAATTCGCCAGTTAAATTTATGCCACATCTCAGTGTTCAGTGGAACCCTTCAAAATTTAAGATATTAGGTATATGGTTTACAAACGATCTGGAGAAGTGTGAGATAATAAACATGGAAGAAAAGTTTTCAGAAATTAGGGCATTATATAGGTCTTGGCTAAAAAGACAAATAACTCCGCTCGGCAGGGTAGCAGTTCTAAAATCACTTGTTTTATCAAAATAATTCATTTATGGATTTTGTTGCCAAACCCCCCAGATCAGTTAATTGATGAACTTCAAAAATTTGTTTTTCAGTTTGTATGGGGTAAGAAAAAAGATAGAATCAATAGAAAAACGTCAGTAAGAAGCATAACACATGGTGGGATTGGAATACCAAATGTACGACAACATATTAACGCGCTAAAATTAACCTGGATCCGTAAAGTGTATAGCAGTGATCACAGCTGGAAACAGATACTGTGCTCACTTTATCCTAAAGCCGAAGTTATTGACAAATTGGGATCCGATTTGCCCAGCAGCAACAGATTAAACAATTTTGGAAAGATGTATTTAAAGCATACAGGGAATTAGGCAGTGCTGTTAAAGTGGAAACCACAGAAGAGCTGTGTTCTGAGCCTTTGTTTTATAACCCCAATTTGAAAATTGGTAGTAAAACTTTCTATAAAAAAATTGGATTGACAAGAATATTACATGTGTTAGACATCTACTTGATGATGCTGGTAACTTGCTTAGTTTTCAATGTTTTGTTACAAAGTACGGAACTATATCAGATTTTGTTACCTATACTGGCTGTGTTTGCGCACTGAAAAAATATTCAAGGGAACTGGGATTAGAAATTATGTGCTCTGATGAAAATGAAAGGAACAAATTAATGACTGTAATCTGCTCTGTGCCAAGGGGAGCGATGCTGTACTATGAGTTACTGACTAAAAACACTACTGACCCAGCTTATAGTATGAAGTGGAATGAAAGATTGCATCAAAATGTTGTATGGTCACAAGTATTTAGAAAAATTAGGCAAATTCAAGATGTAAGACTAAAGTGGTTTCAGATAAGAATTGTACACAGAATAATAGCAACAAATGTCATTTTACAAAGCATGGGTATTGAAGAATCAATTAATTGTTCCTTTTCTCATATGGAAAAAGAAAGTATTCAACATATTTTTTGGTACTGTCCTATTGTAAACGAATTCTGGCAAGAATTCCAAAATAATATTAATAGAAAATGTAACGCTGTGAATCTGCTGCTCAACGAGAGCATTGTTCTTTTTGGATGCAGTAGCAACTTTAAATCTGACAAGATTTTTGATGTAATACTGCTGCTCGCCAAATTTCACATATATAAATGCAGATGCCAAAAGAATTGGCCTTCGTTTGAAATATTTACGCGACAACTAAAATCAAGATATGAGGTTGAAAAATGTGTTGCATCTATGGAAATGTCTTTTTTTTTTAGTTTCACTGCACAATGGTGTACATATCTACCTCTGTTAGATTAGAGCAAACTGTACTACTGCTGGATGAGTCGGTCTGAAAGGTAAAATCGGTTTATTCAGCTGAGCAATTTAATCGCGGTGGTGTGTGTGTGTGTGGTTTGTTTGTTTGTTTGTTGTTTTTTGTTTATGTTTTGTGTTTGTTGTTGTTGTTGTTGTTTGTTGTTGTTGGTTTTGTTTGTTTGTTTGTTTTTGCTTGTTGTTGTTGTTGTTGTTGGTTTTGTCTTTAAACAATGTTATGTCAGTTTTGCATTTGGAGGTTAGGTATATGTAGGCATATGTATGCTTCAATATGTCTATATGCTTGGGTACTTTTGTTTGTATGCATGCCTGTACATGATTGTATATGTATGTATGACCTTTCAAGTTCATACGCTATCTAAAACATATGCTAGTAGGTTGTGTATCAGTTTGCAATCTTATCCTTCTTAATTATTTTTCTTCACAGAAAAAGGGTTGATATTTGTCTTTGAATGTATTAGAAGTCAATTTTCATGATTTTTTTGTGTGTGTTGAGGGAGGGATGAAAAAAGTTATGTAAACTTAATCTTTTACCCTCAATAAAGATCATTTTGACTTGGAAAAAAAAAATGTTTGTCAGACACGCATCCATAACAAGCCTCACAATACCTGTCCAAGCCAGACAAAAAACTGAGGGTGTTTACAGCTTATTTTTGAATCTTTTATCCATGTCGTCTTGGCAATCATCTCTCCGTTAACAATTGGAGCAGCTTATATTCCACCATAGATAAGGACAGCTGTTAGAAGCCTATCAACTGAACTGTGGATGAGCTAATTTTTTTGTCCTTTGGCTAGAGCTCCGAGGTAAGACTTTTGCTTATGCAACCGCATCCTCAGCGTCAGAAGCCCACAAGGAGCCCGTCAACATTAGGCTACCATCCAGAGGGGACCTGCACTGCTGCTGGGTCACTTTGGTGGTGTTCAGTGGTGTCTGTTCTGAGCTAACAATGCAGGACATCACCTACTAAGCCCCCTACTAACGACAGTATTAGCTCAGTGGAGGAGCCAGACTGAGTGAGTCGCTCACCTGAGGTGGTGAACACCACAACGTTCCTCCAACGACTGTCACCCGTGAGCCTCCAATTCCAAAGGCTTTGATACAAACCCGTCACAGGCACAGAAGTGTATGGGACAATTGAATCTGAGGTCACCACGAAGCCAGAGCAACTGGGGCAACTGAATCAGCGGCATTTAAAAAATATTATTATTATTCCATGATGATAAATGGTAATGAGGATGATGTAATGATACTGCTATAGAAGTGTATGTGCTTTGATATTTCTAGACAGGCCGGCCGCCATGGCGCAGTGGTTTATGCCTTGGGCTACAGTCGGGAAGGTCGCGGGTTCGATTCCCATAAGAGTCACAGGGAGTTTTAGGACTCGGGCCGGCTCCTACCCAGAGTGAGTGTTCTGTGGACTCACTGGGAAGACTGGGACCACACAGTCGAGCTTCATCCACTTTATGGATGCGGATTTGAGAGTGTTGAGCATATTACCTCACCGACACAGCAGGTGTCCTGTATCTCTCGGGCCCGGTTGACGCCGGGATATATTATGACAGTAAGCGTAGAGTACAACCCTGTCAAGTAGTCTCAAAGCGGATGCACTTCTGCAGCAGCATTATTACGTCATCCTAATTTCCATTGATTATCATGCCATAATTTTAAAAAATTGCCTCGGATTCGGTGGCCCCTGTTGTTCTGGTCTTATCGTGACCTCAGATTCAGTTTCCCAATACGCTTCTGTGCCTGTGGTGAGTTTGTGTCAAAGCCTTTGGGGTTGGAGGTTTGAGGGGGGCGGTCGTTGGAGGGACGTTGTGGTGGTCGCCACCTCAGGTGGGTGACTCACTCAGTCTGGCTCCGTGACTGAGCCAATACTGTCGTTAGTAGGGGGCTCAGTAGGTGGTGTCCTATGTATGTTAGCTCAGAACAGGCACCACTGAACACCACCAAAGTGACTCAGCAGAAGTGCAGGGCCCCCCTGGCTGGTGGCCCCACGATGGCCTAATACTGATGGGCTCCCTGTGGACTCCTGACCCCTGGGATGAAACACAACGAATCTGGGTATGACTGTGGCGGGGAGATTGAAATGAGTGGCGTGGGAGCAGCAGGACGGGTGCGTCACAGAAGACGAGGCAGCAAAAAAAAGTCAAAACAAAAAATGGATTGTACTCTACGCTTAGTATCATAATATATCCCCGCGTCAACCAAGGCCCGAGAGGTACAGTCACCTGCAGTGTCGGTCAGTTGATTTGAGGAACACTCTCAAACTCGATCCTTATAGTGGATAAAGCTCGACTGTGTGGTTCCAGTCTTCCCACTGAGCCCACAGCACACTCACTCTGGGTAGGAGCCGGCTGGAGCGTGAAAAGCCGGTATGACTCCAACGGGATTCGAACCTGCGACTTTCCAGTCCGTAGCCCAAGGCCTAACCACTGCGCCATGGCGGCTGGTCGGACTCAGAACCTTACAGTTTGCTTGTTAGGTAATCAGTGTCTGAAACGTCCTGTCACTTAAGGGCCAATTTTAAGGGCCAACTGATAAACCATTTTCCTTACTGCACTTTAAGCACAGAATAACCTAGTGACCAACATTCTTATCCTCCTAAACACCTCTATCAGTAACGGTATACGTGTGCTATTTAACGTATTTGGGAACTCGCCCACTGGCTCTGGTGTGTATCCCATACATACACACACGCATGTGCGCTCGCGCGCGCGCACACACACACACAGACACACACACACACACACACACACATACAACCACCACACACACACACACGCGCACGCGCGCGCGCGCGCGCGCGCGCGCGCACGCGAGGATCGCATGTACCAAAATAGTTTTATACGCAACACATTGTACCCTATGAGTGCAGCTGCACTGCAGTCTCTGTGGACCAGCCCTACAGCAGCTGAGTCATAGTAAAATGGTATCATAGTAAAATCCTCATATCTTTTTTGTTCAATTCCCATTTTTTATGAAATTATGGCATTGTGTAGGTGAACGACTACCTATTGAGTGTGAGCATTAAAGTCTATACTGTGTACAAGAATTAATGTTTAGATTATCAACTTAACAACCTAAAACGACGAACTGAGATTAGAGCAGAATAGGAGGGCGAAAATGAAAGTAACTGCTGTGGTACAAATAAATAAATCCGTACCCCGTCCACAAGAGAGGACTGCGTGATACGGATTAATCCGTACCTGGGATAGAAATCAATTCAATTACTTTAATTTCTCAGAAAAAAGGGAAACTCGCGTGGGTTACAAGCCATATAGGAAAAAAACCCAGCAAACAGGAAAACATCACAGGAAAACACCACAGCACAATATCCATACAAAAGTACGCACATATCGCAAAATTGAAAAAAATCCCCCGAACATCAGCAATGCCTAACCCAGTCATAAACTCGCTGTTGTATAATTACATGCCTACATGCATCCACACACACACACACACACACACACACACACACACACACACACACACACACACACATATAATATATATATATATATATATATATATATATATATATATATATATATATATATATATATATATACACGCACATACACGCGCGCGCGCACACACACACACAAAAATGGGGTCATTTGCACACATGCGCACGCATTTCATGACATAACCCTTTTTTTTATTGTTAAGACACGTTATATAATGCTCTGTACTATTAAAATATTGAACACGGTGTAATTAATATAATGGTCTTTGTATTAAAACATACATGTATTGAACACATTTTAAAATAATAAAAAGTAGCTTTTTCTATTATTTAGATGTAGAAAATAACAGTTACAACATGTCGTACAACAAAAATACACCATTCATTAAAAAATTAAAGGTTAGGCAGTATCAAATGTGCATATTTTGTTCCCAGTCTCTCTCTCTCTCTCTCTCTCCTCTCTCTCTCTCTCTCTCTCTCTCTCTCTCTCTCTCTCTCTCTCTCTCTCTCATCTAGTCAATCCCGGTTATCATAAAAAAAACCCAGTAACAGAATTGAACTGGGGATAAAGCTCTTTTTGGTTCGGAGAGTTTTAAATTTTGGAACTCTGTGCCGCTTTTTGATGGATGGGGCTCATAATATTTAGCCCGCACGCGCATACCATCATTCACAATGTCTTTTCATCATTCACACCACACTCATACAGATCGTTCAGTTTTATTTGCAGGTATCCCACAATTTTGCAACATTGTGCTACGACCCTGTTCAGCAAGTTTTTTTTCCTGTTTGTAGCAATCTGCGTTCAAACTATCACCTGACACCGTTGATGGAGATAATCGAATTCAAGCTAAGACCTGACACTGTTGAACCCATGCATAGCAGCACTGAAACTAAAACACCTGGATCCTGTGCCTGTCAAAACCATCTGTCCAAGGCAGCATTCTGCATGTAGCATACGTGATGAGATAACGAATAGGCTTACATGATGAAAAAAAAAGTGTAGCTGGGTTGTTGTTTTTTTAAGTAAAGAGTTTTGTAAGATCTACAGTATGATAATTATGTCGTGTGGGTTTTTAGATTTCGGCTACATCCTTTTTTTTCTTTCTAGCACAGCGGACAGCGGGGGTCAGATCAAGGCAGAATTGTACCTAATTTTTGCTATCCTGTACTTTTATTTGACAGTCTTTTTCTTCGTCGTCGTCAAACGCTTAAGGCAGCAACCATCGTCGTCGTCATACAAGAGCATCGAAAATACGTTGCGTTGCTGCTAGGCATCCCAGCGCAACCGACTTCGGCGTGGGAGAGAATTGTTATCTTTTAAGTCTTTCTGGAAAAAAAGGCAGGAAATTGAACCAAGTAGGCAGAAAACAGGACAAGAAGGAACGGAAAAAAGGAACGGAGTAGAAGCAAAGAGAGGGATAGAAAAGGTGGAATTCCACAGGATATCCAGAAGGTGGGGATGCTGTTTACACTGATGGGCCCCTGGCATCCCGGCATGGAGTTATTTTAGAGAATATCAAAGCAAACTGATTGTCAGACCAGTTAATTAAACATACAATGGTGAGAATCCCCAGCTAGCTGCTCATAAGTGTACAAACTGATCAATAATGACAACAGGCAAACAAACCACAGGGGATGGAGAGGTAGATAAAGAACTCCACATCACACCACACCAGACCATACCAAAGAGGGGGAGGGAGGGAGGGAGGGAGAGGAACATGTGGAGGCATTTGAAGGCAAAGAGCATGCTTATCAATATTGTCTTAATTGCACTACGTCGATCTAAGTACTAGAAGACAACACTTTTTTTTCTAGACCAGCGCCTATATAAATGCATTTATCACAGTTGCTGCTTTTCAAGCAGAATTAAGAACTGTGGAGGGATGGTGGATACCCTAATGGTTAGAGCGTTGCGCTCGTCATCAGACGGCCCGGGCTCGAGCCACCACCGAGGCACCAGTTTGAGGAGATTTTCTTCCCCAGGGGTGAACGTTAATGGATCGATGGTCTAGAGGTAACCTAGAAAATGAAAAGTTCGCGTTCGAAGTGTGTGATGGTTCAAATCCCGTTTGTTACCGAAACTGTTCCCCAATCCACTAGACCGTAAGGGGTGGTCTGGTGCAACTCTCCCTAGTGAGACTATAAACCGAGGTCCCATGTGCAACACGCTTTTAGCTCACGTAAGAGAACACAATGCAACAAGAGGTTTGTTCCTGCAAAGTTATGTAGAAAAGGCATCTCTGCTTGGGAAACAAACACACATTTGTGGATCGGTGGTCTAGAGGTGACACGCCTGCCTAGAAAGCGAAAAGTGCGGGTCGGAGTGTGCGGCGTTTTGAATCCCGTTTGGGCTCAAAACTTTTCCCCCATCCGTTAGACCATGACTTCGTGGTCTGGGTGCTAGTCTTTTGGATGAGATGATAAACCGAGGTTCCGTGTGTTACACATCCTTATTTAGTGCACGTAAAAGAACCCACGGCAGCAAGGGGGTTGTCCCTGGCAGAATCCTGTAGAAAAAAGCCACTCTGATAGGAAAAACAAATACAGTTGCAGACTGGAAAAAAAATAATGGGCAGGCGCTGCACTTGTGGCGACGCGCTCTCCCCGGGGGAGGCAGCCCGAATTTCACGCAGAGAAATCTGCTGTGACATAAAGTGGTATAAAATACAATTTAAAATAAAATGCATACGAGAAAAGAAAAAAAGATGGGTGGCGTTGCGCTTGTGGCGACACATTTGCACATGTTAAAACTCGTTCCGCCTTTCGGGAGAGTAATAATCATTTTCTGCTTGCTAAAAGGAACGGGTGATCAAAACTAAAAGAAAGCACGCATATTGGTGTTGGGTTACAGCTACCTGAATGGCGGGCTTAAGCTGTCATATACCTCCAAACTCACCATTAGTAAACCTAGGAGCTCTAGCCGAAGAACGAAAAAAAAAAGAGATAATCTATACATCTTTCGTGTACAACATGTACACGGCCCTAATTTTTTTTTAATGCCTCAAGCTCGCTACAGCAGAAATTGTATTTTTCTCACGCTAGTCTTCTATTATCCATGAAAGGTAAGACAAATCTTTATCACGACATATTTTCAGTTGAAACTGGTTTGATCACAACAGAACAGAATGTTTATGCATGTGTCTCACCCCAGCCCACCCCCCACCCCCACCCCACCCCACACACACAAAGGCAGTAGCCAAAAAATACAGAAAAGCAAACCATCACAGTCACCATCACCACCAACAAAAGCAAATAAAACCATGTTCCAAAGCCCCCAAATATGAAAAATCACCTTTTACAAATATGGAGAGAGGTATCGGTTTGCAGAGCTTGCGCAACAATGCCTGGCCTTTTCTCCACAAGCCCTTGACGCTCTTTTGTCCTCCCTCTGCACAGGACGCTTTATAGGCAAATGTACTTGCTCCTTTAGGCTACACACCACTTTTAGAATTGGCCACTTTTCTTTCTATTTTTCTATCATATTCACTCTTGCATTTACACCTCGCGTACTATGGCATCCACACAAAAAAAGCTATCCACTTTTTGTGGACAAAAACAACTAGCTTCTGACCAAAATGTTTGTGTGATTTTGCACAAATTTGGGAGGTTTCTTTTTTTCCTTTCTAATTCCACTAGCACTGCACTCCCTCAGTCCCTAGTCGTCTGCTATCTCACCAACATGCATGTGTACACATGCGTGGGATCAACACTGCAGGACGTCGTTTTCAATGTCACAACAGCAAAACAAACAGAAAAAGGAATTCCTTTGCGCCAGTAGCTATCCGAGTTCTAAACTCATATTACACTGACTGAGGTTGTTTGTTTTTTGGTTTTTTTGCTTTGTGTGTGTGTGTGTGTGTGTGTGTGTGTGTGTGTGTGTGTGTGTGTGTGTGTGTGTGTGTGTGTGTGTGTGTGAACTTCTTTGAATTACTTATCTGACTGCCACTGACATGTATGTAGCCAATGCATACAGGTGTGCACATACATGCTTATGTACCCATAAAATAAATATGTCTTATTTTCGGCTTTATTGATTTTTTGATTTTGAATTGAATTGCTCATAAATTCATTTGTCTTGCTACCAACGGTTTTAAAACATTGCATTTATTGGTGAGCCTGTGTGTGTGTGTGTGTGTGTGTGTGTGTGTGTGTGTGTGTGTGTGTGTGTGTGTGTGTGTGTGTGTGTGTGTGTGTGGGGGGGGGGGTGAGTGTGAGTGTGTGTGTGCTTGTGTGTGCTCGTGTGTGGGGGGGGGAGGGGCCGGGAGGGTGTGGATGGTGTGTATGTGTAGGGGGGGGACCGTGTGTGTGTGCGTATGTGTGTGTGTGCATGCATGTACACGTGCGTGTGCGAACGCGTGCGTACAATGTGTAAATAATGGTGATCATATGTCTTTTCTAGTCAATGGTTTTTTGTTTTTCTTTAGAACATCGTATCTAAATATTGGTGTGTGTGTGTATGCGTGTGTTTGCGTGTGTGCGAGCGCGCGCGCGTAGAGTGTGAGTGTTTGTGACATTTTTATTTAAAGTTATCATATAATGTCTGAACAAATATGAAATGTATTTATTTCGTGTGTTTGATTATGATTTGTATCAATATGCCTGTCAGTATTGTAATTGCCCTTCAGGGATGATTAAAGTGTTTTTGACTTGACTTGACTTGACATAAACAATCTTCTTTTTTCCCCTGTTCCTTGACAACAGTTTGAGATTCACCAATAGTGAGATTTTGCATTATGCGACTGTTTTGGGGGCGGGATAGCTAAGTGCTCGCTTTCCCCCAGTCAAATTAAGCAGTGTCAAGCATAGTTACCAGTTGGATGGGTGACCGTTTGCGCGCCTTGGCTTCAGTACAGTCCCCAAGTTTACCCAGCTGTAAATGGGTACCTACCCTCTTTAGGGTCATGGAAGGTAAAGCAGCGAGGGAGAGGAGATGGGTGCCGCCCTCAATACGCTGGCCCCAAGAGAAGCTGAGGTCTCTGATGCCTGGCTTCCTTACGACTGCTTAGGTTATGAGACACCTTGACCTTTACCATACCTTTTATTACCCACCATGAGGGTAGCCACATTCCGACATTGGGAACAAATCTTCATTTGATGATTATTTCTAACGTTCTCATGACTACCTGGTATTGATCCTCCATCCCAAGAAACAAGTACATTGTGCAATGTTTCATACTTTTAAAAAAAAAAATCAGTGAAAATGAAGGATTTTTTTCTCTGACTAGCACTCCACAAACAGTCACTACTTTACATAGAAGCCAGAGTGTTGTAACCTTACCCTGTCAGGCTTTTGTCTCGAACAGATAGCCTAAGGTTTGCACTGAAGGCTGCACTCCAGTTTTGATTTGTTGACTTTTTTGCTTGTTTGGTTTTTTTTTTTAACCTGTTTATTTATTTATTTTTTTTTTAGAAATTTAAACACATAGATGACTGATTATTGCATCTCCCCAAATAGACAGCACTTTTGTGAAAGACTAGATCTAGCTTCTGATTAAAAAAATCTTGTGATCTGGGGCAAATCTGGTATGTTAAGATTTTTAACAAAAATTAGTAAACACTGTACTTACTTACCCAGGCTTTGCGCTCTAAAGACTACAGCGCAACTCCAGTCTTCCTAGACTGATGGTTGATTACTACTACTACTACTACTACTACTACTACTACTACTACTACTACTACTACTACTACTACTACTCAGTTTTCAGAACTGAAAAAGGTTTGCTTTGAGGACAGCAGTAAACAACGTCGACGGTGACAACAACAATAAAAAACAACAACAAAGAGCAAACACTCAAACAACAAAAATGGCACCACACAAAACAAGGTTTCACAAAGTACCCCCCCCCCCCCCCCCTCTTGTGTGTGTGTGTGTGTGTGTGTAAGAGAAAGTGCATAGAGAGAGAGAGAGAGAGAGAGAGAGAGAGAGAGAGAGAGAGAGAGAGAGAGAGAGAGAGAGAGAGAGAGAGAGAGAGAGACGGGATAGCTTTACCCACATGCCACCTGGTTCATCACGAATTTAACACGTGTCAGCGTGTTAGGGGTGCAAAGTTGCACAAGCCACGATTGAAAGGGAAGAAGGGACATTGTGACCTACCTGGTGTCCTGGTCGCAAACCAGGCTGTTGTAAGCTGCTGACTCTGGATTTGTACAGTGTTGTGGAAATTCCTTCCCCCTTACCAGTTCGTTTTGTAAGGGCTAACCAAAGCTTATGAAAAATAGGATCTAATAATTATGCTATAATTATGTAACCATGTTGTGGAATCCACGCCATGATGACTTTGTGGGCGTATATATTTGACATTTGTGAAACCTTGTTTTGTGTGGTGCCATTTTTGTTGTTTGAGTGTTTGCTCTTTGTTGTTTTTATTGTTGTTGATGATGACTATGTATCATGATGACTATGTATTAAGTTCTCAGTATATGATATGTGTTTTGTGCCCTGCCCCCCTCCCACTGTCCCCTTGTGAATGGGCATCTCGCTTACACAATAAACCTTTGTCATTCTCTCTCTCTCTCTCTCTCTCTCTCTCCTCTCTCTCTCTCTCTTCTCTCTCTCTCTCTCTCCTCTCTCTCTCTCTCCTCTCTTCTCTCTCTCTCTCTCTCTCTCTGAGCTTCTAATTGAAACGGTAAGAATTTTCAAGTTTTGGCCATTCCAGCTGTTATGTTGTAGATAAAAGCCAAGATGCACATACACACACACATACACACACACGCACGTGCCACACACGCACGCACGCACGCACACGCGCACACACACAAACACACTTCGTGACTTCTTTCTCTGTACAGCATGACATCTTTATTAAGCAAAAACATTTGAATAACAGGGTGGGCTTAAAAAAGACAAAGATGGACTTAAAGGAACATTCTTTGTCACTTTCTAGGTCTATCAACGTTTCATGTGTGTGTGTGTGGTGTGTGTGTGTGTGTGTGTGTGTGTGTGTGTGTGTGTGTGTGTTGTGTGTGTGTGTTATACGTATGTGTGCGTGCGTGTGTGTGTGTGTGTATGTGTGTGTGCGCGTGCGTGCGTGCGTGTGTGTGCATGCATGAGTGTGTGTGGATATGTATGTTTGGATCTATCTATCTCTATCTCTCTCTCTCTCTCTCCTCTCTCTCTCTCATTCTACATATAAATATATATATATATATATATATATATAATATATATATATATATATATATATATATATAGAGAGAGATATATGATTATATCATATAATTATATGGTTGTCAGGGTGGTCTGGGTGTTAGTCTTTCGGCTGAGATGATAAACCGAGACCCTATGTGCAACACGCATTTAGCGCACACGTAAACAAACCCACGGTGCGGCAACAAGAAAATTGTCCTTGGCGAAAATCTGTAGGAAAAAAAGTCATCCTGATAGGGACACAAATACACATGCAAACAAGAAACAACAACAACAAAAAGAATGGTTGGCGCTGCTCTTGTGGCGACGCGCTCTCCTCGGAGGCATCAGCCTGAACTTTAAACAGATAAATCTTTGACCTAAAGTAGTATCTTATATGAATAAAAAATAAATATTTATTTTTCATGCACATGTAAACGTTTATCCGACCTTGGCCTTCGTCAGAAACAGACTGAGCAAAGGACAAAAAAGATTAATTTGAAACAATCCGGCTGACGGAAATGTATACCCGCATCACACAATAAAATATCTAAAAATGAAACAGGTCATGCTCATGAATAGTTATTTACATAGTATAATTGTTCTTGGTAATGGTGGTGATGGTGGTGATGTGGTGTGGTGGTGGTGGTGGTGTGTGTGGTGTGTGTGTGTGTGTGTGTGTGTGGTGTGTGGTTGTGTGTGTGTGTGTGTGTGTGTGTGTGTGTGTGTGTGTGTGTGTGTGTGTGTGTGTGTGTGTGTGTGTTGTGTGTGTGTGTGTGTGTGTGTGTTGTGGTGTTGATGGCTATAAACAACAAGATTGGATTGGATGTGTGTGCGTGTGTGTTTGTATGTGCACGCGTGCGTGCGTATGTGCGTTCGAGTATGTGTTTGTGTGGGGGGGGGGGGGGGAGGGGGGTGGAATGGGCTGTTTGTGTGCGTGTGTGTGTGGTGGGGGGGGGGGTTCTGTGTGTGTGTGTGTGAGTGTGTGTGTGTGTGTGTAAAGGTATATATCAAAGTAGTTTCAGACAAAAAAGATGACAAAACTGCATGCACTGCTGGCCAAAAGAAAGCGTAAGAAACATTGAATGCAAACAGTTTATCACTGACATATCTTTGACAGTGCATGCGGTAAATAATCAAACGTAAAAAAGAACATCGCTAGCTGTACATGTGATAAATAATCAGCAATAAATGCTAATTACAACCAAAAAATATAATTGATTTATTTTCATTTTATTTTGTTCGTTGTTTCTTTGCAAGGATAATGGAATACCCCCCCCCCCCCCCCCCCTGCCCTCTCAGTTGATTTTTCTTTTACATCCAGTCCGTGTGCATTGGCCTATTCTTCCAAAAAGCAGAGTAGGTTTTAACGTGAACGCAAGATGTTCTACGTGTGTTCACACACAGGTCTCGCTTTATAAATTTCAACCGAAGGACCTTAGAGGGGGAGGGTAGTGTAAAATTGGCACTGATGTGAACTTCAAAGGAGTAAGTCTGCTTTAACGGGATTCGAACCCGAGTCAGCAGATTGCGAGCGCAATGCGCAACGCTCTAACCACTAGGCTAACCCCACCCATAGACCTGTGTGTAGATAAACTAGCTAAATTTGTGATTTTTCTACATCAAAACTAACTATTAATGATAAAATTAAGACAGAAAACGTGAAACAAAAATAGTAGGCCTACGAAAGAAAGGCATATTAAACATACATCTACGAGCACATTTTTCAAAACAGCAACAACAACAACAAATAAATTCAAATAAAAATATGTTTCATGATCCGAAATAAGATTTATACATGTCATGTTGGCTTTGAATGATGTCGAAAGATATGTTCAAAAGACTGTAACTGACACATGTATCTTTTAAAAATAAAAAAGCTCACACATGAAACAGTCATTAGTTTGAAGTTGTATTCAACGTTTAACTGTTCAAACTTTTTTTCTCTCTCCGAACGCACAGACAATACTACTATACTATACTATACTATACTATACTATACTATACTATACTATACTATACTATACTATACTATACTATACTATACTATACTATACTATACTAACTAACTAACTAACTAACTACACTACACTACACTACACTATACTAACTATACTATACTGACACTCACTCACTACACTAGCACTACACTAACTACAGTAACAACACATACTAACGATACATACATACATACTAACTATACTATACTATAATACGCACTGACAAACACACTTGCACTAGCAACTCACTAGACGATACGATACAAACACATACGACACGACACACTACCCTACCATACCATACCTACACACTAACCTACACCACTACCTACTAACACACTATCATACATACTATACTAACTACTATACATACTATACCTATACAACTAACTACTACTACTACTTACTACTACTAACTACTACTATACTATACTATACTATACTATACTATACTATACTATACTATACTATACTATACTATACTATACTATACTATACTATACTATACTATAAGGTGCATTAAAAGCACTCAATCGATCCAAAGTTTTAATAACGAAGCGAAGTAGTTTCTCTACAGTCCATAATATTCTAGGCTCCTTGAAAACAATGAAATCATCATTTTACCAGACAACAGCTTTTAGCCGTTAAGAGCCTCCTTCAAACCATATTTTATATTTCAATCTGTAATTAAAATGATTCAATCTGTTAACCCCTATTCTATATGAACAGTACTTTTCACCTGTCTGTAAAGCTATCACCAGTTCTTTTTTAGCTGGTCTGAAGTGTTGAAATCCACAACCTGGCTTAGACATATCTACCTTCGAATATATATATATATATATATATATATATATATATAGAGAGAGAGAGAGAGAGAGAGAGAGAGAGAGAGAGAGAGATGCATGTATATATATATATATATATATATATATATATATATATATATATATATATATATATATATATATATATATATATAGTAGTATGTATGTGTGTATATATATATAGTGTGTGTGTATATATATAAATATATATATGATATGCTTTCAAATAATCCAATACCTGAAGGTAGTGTTTAACATAGCTCTACCTTTAGCCTAATACTCCAAGTTTTTCATTCTTGTCCTCCATTCAAGGAAATATCCCTGAAGTCAGATTTTGGCTACCTAAATGGTGGCGGGGGTGGTGGTGGTGGGGAGGGGGAATGGGGATGGAACGGTCCCATACGCAAAAAAAATCTCACCATTGGTGACCTTCAGAGCTCTGACCTAGAAATGAAAGAAGACCAAAAACATCAAGAAAAAGAAAAAAAAATCTAGTATCAGGCTGCAGAAAAACCCCCTTCTGCCACTGAACGGTTAATAGTAGCGTAAATCATTTCACGTTTTAACAGGGTATCACAAAACTGAAATGGCCATTCAAATTTTTCGTGGAAAAAATCGAAATGATCTAATGTTCTTCAGACATTTTTCATGACATGTCATTTCTAAAAGCAAGAAAAAATCCTTTTGAACCTGTTCAATATTTTGCAAATATGATTTTTCAATTTATGTTTCAATCTTTATATATATATATATATATATATATATATATATATATATATATATATTATATATATATATTATGTATGTATATATATATTATGTATGTATGTATGTATGTATGTATGTATGTATGTTAATAATTTTTAAATGGCTGAAACTTTAGGTTCTGATCTCTACCTCTCTGACATGAGCTAGGACAACAAAGAACAACGAAGACGTGTTACTAATATAACATTGGAAGCAGACAGAGAGTGACAAAGATCCACAAAACGGTGCAGGACTGAGAATGTGGCGACACTCCAACGTTGGAAGAACCCAGACTCGGCAATCCTTTGGCGAAACATGAAAAAAGAGAGAGAGTCCATGATTAGCAAAACCCACAACTAGTATGCTTCAAAATCGTATCCAAAATGACAAACCGACAACATTTTCATTACTTCTGCTCAAAAGTGGCAAGCAGACTTAGAGAATGAATGAATGAATGAATGAATGAATGAATGAATGAATGAATATAATATCTATATTCCAAGCGTGACAGTGTAAGCCGTCACATACTTTTTTTTCATCCGGCCCTTGCCCTGATTAAGGAACAGCAACCCCCACCCCCACCCCCACCCCCAAAACAAACCAACAAAAACCCAACAACAAACAAACAAACAAAACAACAACAACAAAAACAAAAAAACAAACCCCAAACAAAATAGACAACAAAAGAAAACAAAGAAAAAACAAAACCACCATCACCAACAATAAAAGTTCAACCTATGTTTTAAATAAAAGGAGAGAGAGAGAGAGAGAGAGAGAGAGAGAGAGGAGAGAGAGAGAGAGAGGAGAGAGAGAAGAGAGAGAGAGAGAGAGAATGAATGAATGAATGAATGAATGAATAATCTTTATTTTTCAAGGGTAACAGAGTAAGTAAGCATTACATACTTTTTTTTCATCCGGCCCAAAGAGAGAGAGAGAGAGAGAGAGAGAGAGAGAGAGAGAGAGAGAGAGAGAGAGAGAGAGAGAGAGAGAGAGAGGAGAGAGAAGAAAGTAAAGAAATAAATTAACATACTTTTTGTCTTCTTTAAGTCAGTTGCTACCCTTTAGTTTAAAATCAAATTCTTTGCGCACTTATGTTTTGCTCTCTCCTCTTAATAGCCATCATCGATTCCCAGATATGTCTGCTCTTTGTTTCTCTGTAGCTCAGAGGAGTCAATAGGAACGAAACATTGTGAATTGTAAAGGTGTAAACTAGATTCTCGGTCAGGTATAAGGGAAACAACTCGATATGACTCTGTCTAGTAGAGTGCACTTATCCTTCGTAGATTGGTGATGATGTGATAATTTTCCCCCCTCTCTTTGAATGATTGTATTACTTATAATGTTTTGACTCTGTTCCTTGCCCATTCTTCATAATTATAGCCTGATTCATGATGTTGATTCCTTATCCAGTTATTGATTCATTTTCCAATCAGTTATGCAACTTTTTGTGGTTACTCTCTCTTTTACCACTACAGATACCGGTACATCAGAAAGTACATGAGTAATTTGCCATATAGAGAGATCGCATCAGCCATAACAGTATATAACCATGTCTATTTCATTTTCATTCATATTGTCTCTTGTGTACTTTTGTTTTGCTCTTCCTCTTCATTCATTTATTGATATGCATGCTTTTTGTTTCTCTATAGCTCAAAAGACCTTCTCTTGCCTGTGCATGCACTTAAAGTGTATTGCAATGTTTGGGTTATTATCCAGCTAAGACTGGCCACTTGGCTGGATACAAACTTTATGACCTCCCTTGCATCCTTTATTAGGATCCCCAAACTTAAGGCACAAAGATTCACTAGGTGCTTATTTTCTCTTATTCAATTTTTTTCAACATATATTCTAAGCATACTTTCTTTCTCTTTTTATCATCGTCTTTTCAGGGCAGCTTCAAAAGGCCACAGGAATATCAGGCCAGACCAAAGGCATTGTTCTCACTCAAAAATGCCTACAATGCTGCTACTGAAAGACATTATTACCTAGAATTTATTTTCATTTCAATTTTCTTATATTGAATCTTTCATAAGTCATTTTCAAAATTTCCTCCACTACTTTGTCCTCAATAATAGCTCAAAAGAGTTAATAGGTATAAACTATTGTGAATTGAAAAGATATTGTAAAATGAGTTTAGATATATTTTGTATCTTTTAATCTGTAAATAAAACCATGTCAAAAATAGCCAACCAGCAACCTTTTAATTCTGATTTAAAAAACAAAGTGTCTTACAAACTTTTTGTGTGATAGAGAGATTATACTTTTTTTCAACATTGAACCAGTTGCCGCCCTTTGGCTTAAAATCGTATCAAAGATGTTTTGTATATTTTAATCTGTACTTAAAACGCATCAAAGATATTTTGTATATTTCAATCTGTACTTAAAACGCATCAACGATAGCAAACCAACTATCTTTAACTTCTGCTCAAAAATGACTTGCAGACTGGGAGAGATACAGATATATATATATATATATATATATATATATATATATATATATATATATATATAATATATATATATATATATATATATAAAATTATGTCTACATTCAATCAGTTGCCACCCTTTGGCTTATAATCATATCAACGAATTTTGAATGTTTTAATCTGTAATAAACACAAAACAAACAAAACTAATCAACAACAACAGTACTACTACTACTAATGATGCTGCTGCATTTACTGCTACAACAACTACTACTATTACCACTACTACAACTTATGCTGCTACTGCATTTATTACTACTACTAGTACTACTACTGATAATAATAATAATAATAATAATAATAATAATAATAATAATAATAATAATAATAATAATAAGCTATGGAATTCATGAAGCAAAAAACAACAACAACCAACAATCAAAAACGCTTCCCAAAAATCAAACAAACCGCAGTCTTAGCCTAACAACAACAGTCTTACACTTAACCCAACTCCTACCATTACCTAGCTCCATCTATACTCTGACTGTCACAGCTAGACTGTAGCTCTCTGAAATCTTCTTACCTGGCGACTTGGGGAAATTATCACAGGTGGGGAAACCAGGCGGAGGGACCAGAGGCTGCTTGTCCAGGGCGTTTTTTTCCGTCAGCCGTTCGAGTGCCGTCCAGAATGAGAGCCATGCCGCTCAGGTGATGCAGCTCGATGTGGCAGTGCACGAACCACATGCCAGGGTTGTCCGCCAACAAACGCACTATCACATATCTGGATCCACACACGTACATGCACGCGTGCGCACGCACGCACAAGCACACACGTGTGGGAGAGCGTGTGCGCGTATATGCGTGTGTGTGCACGCATATACCACACACACACATACAGACACGCACATGCACACCAAACACCACACACACATATATACATACACACACCAAACATTACACATCAAACACACACGCACACACGCTCGCACACACACACACACACACACACACACACACACCACGCACGCACGCACGCACGCACGCACGCACGCACGCACACACACACACACACACACACACACACACACGGTATTACTCGCTGTTCTTCATTCCTAAAATTAAAAGCTGATTTGTTTTGACAAATTATAGCGTTATATGCATTGCATTTGCATTTAACATTATAATTATGATGATGATGATGATGATGATGATGATGATGATGATGATATATTATTCATTGTACAGAGCAGACATTTATTGTTCATGAATGGTTTTGTTAACATGTGCAGCACATGTTCTTCTCGGTAAGTTTTGCCACAATGCTTGAGTTCATTTCATTTTTGATAAATTACAATATGACAGAACATAACAGAAGAGAATAGAAAGTAGTAGAATATAATACTTCTCATCCTCTTCCTATTACTGCTACAAGCAATTATAATGATGATGATAATGAGGATGACGATAATAATATAATAATAATAATAATAATAATAATAATAATAATAATAATAATAATAATGATAATGATAATAACAATAACAATACATAACTAAACATTACACACTAAACCATAACACGTCACATAACGCTCTGTTTTATACTATTCTAAAGTACAACACAGCATACCAAACAACCTCATTCCACACCACACCGCACCACACCAAACCATACTCCACCACACCACGCTATACTCTACCACCACATCACATTCTGTATACCCAAAACCACACAACACCACATCACACCACATCACATCACTACACCACAGCACACCACATCACATCACTACATCACACCCCAGCAAACCAAACCACACCACACCACACCATACCACACCACTACACCACACCACACTACACCACACCACACACCATCACACCACAACACAACACACTGCTCCACACCACACAACACCCCACCCCACCACACCACACACCATACCACACCACACACCATACCACACCACACCCCACCACACCATCACACCACATCACACCCCACCACACCCCACCACAGCACAGCGCAGCACAGCCCAGCACAGCACAGCACAGCACAGCATAACTGACCCCCCATCAGGCACAATGATGGTGTCTTTACGGATGGGGTTTTGGAGGTTGAGTCCCGGTATGTTGCCTGCGTTCCATGAAGCGTTTCTCCACCGGGCCACGTTGCAGAAATCATCCACACATTCCACATCCTTGTTCACACCCTGGTTGATGGAGTTTTCACACACACGCACACACACAGACAGATACGACACACGCACGTGCACACACACGCAGACACGTACACAGACACGCACACACAGACACACACACACACACACGCGCACACGCACACAGGCACGTATACACACACACACACACACGCACATACACAGACACGTACACATACATACACACACGCACACACATACTTACACACACACACACGCGCATGCACACATACACGCGCGCGCACGCACACACACACACACACACACACACACACACACACACACACACACACACAACAACATGCCCAAATAAAACCGGTCATCAACATAATTACAGAAGTTGTGGTCGTCATTTAGATGAGCTTATGAGATGGTACTTATGCACGGCACAATCTTGAATACACACGTAGGTACGTTATGTATATATCTGCTTTGTCTGTCTATCTATCTGTATGTCTTTTGTCTGTCTGTCTGTCTGTCTGTCTGTCTGCCTGCCTTCCTGCCTGCCTGTCTGTCTGTCTGTCTGTCTGTCTGTCTGTCTGTCTGTCTGTCTGTGTCTCTCTCTCTCCCTCTCTCTCTCTCTCTCTCTCTCTCTCTCTCTCTCTCTCTCTCTCTCTCTCTCTCTCTCTCTCTCTCTCTCTCTCTCTCCCTCTCTGTTTGTCTGTCTGTCTGTCTCACGGTACACTCTTGAATACACACGTACGTACGTTATCTACGTATGCTCTCTCTCTCTCTCTCTCTCTCTCTCTCTCTCTCTCTCTCTCTCTCTCTCTCTCTCTCTCTCTCTCTCTCTCTCTCTCTCTCTCTCTCTCACACTACACTACACTACACTACACCACACCACACCACACCACACCACACCACACCACACCACACTACACCACACCACAAAAAAACACACACTACACACACACTCCACCACACACACACTCCACCACACACACATACACACACACACAACACAACACAACACCACACACACACACAACACAACACAACACCACACAAACACCACAACACACCACAACACACCACACCACACCACACACACACACACACACACACACACACACACACACACACACACACACACACACACACACACACACACACAAAATCAACCACACACACAGTACACACACACCACACACACTACACACACACACACACTTACACCAGAACCCCAGTCCTCTGGTCGTACACGGGGTAGCCCATCTTGACCACGTAGAAGGAATAGCCGTGGATGTGCACGGGGTGAGAGAAGCCTTTCCCCGTGCCCAGGTCCGTCAGCACTAACTGATGCACCCGGTTCTGCCGCAGCACCACCGTGTGGGTGCAGTAGCACTGCTGGTTGCCTAGCCCGCACCGCGCCTCGCACTTGGTAGGCACCTTGTCCAGTTGTCCCCCCGGATACAACATGGCGGCCACGGGCGGTTTTTCGAACTTGATCCCGTTGATGGAAGCCGGGGTACTGTTGGTCCCGGGAAAGCGTAGTTGAGGAAGATCTGGAAGATTTGTTTTTTTTGTTTTGTTTTTTTTGGTTTTTTTTTGGGGGGTGTAATTTTGTTTGTTTGTTGTTTAGAATGTTGAGATTTTTTTTTTCAGTGATATTACTATGTTTTACTTAGTTTACCGTTTTTTAATGTATGGTTTGTACCCGCTTGAATTTCTCTTTCTATGAGATAATAACGTGTTTTTTGAATTTTGAAATTGAGTGTTAGATTTAGGCTTTGCGAGTTTTTGCTTTGCTGGTCTACTAAAAAAAATAAATAAGGGTTCTGCCTTGCACTACTTACTGCACAAGTGGGTGTCTATCTTTTTTTTTCCCTAACCATCAGTTTGTCAGAATTATGTGTTTTTTTTCCCTTGTCATACATTTCGTTTTTTATTGAGTTCATCATTTCTATCAGCGGTTTTTTTTTTAGCACTTGTTTTGGGCTACTTCAAGATCAATTTAAGCGCTATCCCAAGTTTCCACTTAAAGCCATTACAAAGAGTGGAGACACACACAGACAAAGGAGAGAAAGCCAGAGAGAGGAGAGAGAGGAGAGAGAGAGAGGAGAGAGAGAGAGAGGAGAGAGAGAGAGAGAGAGAGAGGAGAGATTGATTGATTTGATTTGATTTATTCTTTTATATCGAGGATAATGGGATAAGCACTCTTGTGCTTTTTTACATCCAGTCCCGTGTGTATGCAGTTTTGTAAATGTCATCTGTTCCCACCGGCACACGATGGCCTACTCTTACGAAAAGCGGAACAGGATTTAACGTGTGCGCAAGATGTTCTGCGTGCGTTCGCACACGGGGCCTCGGTTTAAAGTCTCATCGAAGGACTTTGTGGGGAGAGTGGAGTCAGCACTGATGTTAACTCCAGGAGAAAAATCTCCTCGACCAGATTCGAACCCGGGTCTTCAAATTGCCAGCGCAATGTTCTGACCACTAGGCTATCCGTCCCCGACGGGGGAGAGAGAGAGGAGGGGGGAAGGGGGGAGGAGAGAGATAAATGATACAGAGGCAGGAGAGACTAGACAGATAGAGCTACACACAACAGAGAGAGGGGGTATGGAGAGGAAAAGAGAAGAGGAGAGAGGAGAAGAGAAGAGAAAAAGAAGAGGAAGAGAGACAGAAGAGAGGAGAGAGAGAGAGAGAGAGAGAGAGAGAGAGAGAGAGAGAGAGAGAGAGAGAGAGAGAGAGAGAGAGGAGAGAGAGAGAGAGAGAGAAGGGGGGCAGAGAGAGAGAGGGGGGGGGGGGAGGGAGGAGAGAGAGGGGGGAGGGAGGGAGAGAGAGAGAGAGAAAGACAGACAGAAAGGCAGGCAGGCAGGCAGAGAGAGACAAAGCCAGAGAGAGAGACAGAGACAGAGAGAGACAGACAGGCAGGCAGGCAGACAGGCAGGCAGAGATAAATAGGCAGGCGAGCAGGCAGAGATAGACAGACAGGCAAGCAGAGATAGACAGACAGGCAGCAGAGATAGACAGACAGGCAGCAGAGATAGACAGACAGGCAGGCAGAGATAGACAGACAGGCAGCAGAGATAGACAGACAGGCAAGCAGAGATAGACAGACAGGCAGCAGAGATAGACAGACAGGCAGCAGAGATAGACAGACAGGCAGGCAGAGATAGACAGACGAGAAGGCAGAGGTAGACAGAAAGACAGACAGAAAGACAGACAGAAAGACGGACAGAAACACAGAAACACAGACAGACAAACAGAAGAGTGCCAGCAGGCCACCTGATGGATCAGGGAGGCGTCCTTCTCGTCAGGAGCCTGGGTAACGTTCAGAGGTCCTGGAGCCTTGAGGTCGCCCAGGACAAGGCAGTGGGTGTAATCAGTCAAAGGGTAGTAGCTGGGAAGAGGCGAAAGCTACTTGTAATAAACAAACATTGCAAAGGAACGGGTGAGTTAGCTGGCCAGAATGTGTCAGCCTCCTCGACAAAAGGGAGATGCTGCTGTCACTCTCTGCCGATTACACTGTGACATCTACCTAACAGAGATGCCAGTCTCCACAAACTGACTTTTTCTTTTCTTTTCTTTTCTTTTTTTTTATTGGCATACGGTACTATAATGATGATGATGATGATGATGATGATGATGATGATGATGATGATGATGATGATGATGATGATGATGATCTGGCTATGTACAGCTCTTGTTGCAGTCTGTCTTGTCTCTGTCTGTCTGTCTGTCTGTCTGTCTGACTGTGTCTCTGTCTGTATTTCTTTCTCTGTCTCCCTCACCTGCTCTCTCTCTCTGTCTCTCTATGTCTGTCTCTGTCTATCTATCCCTGTGTCTAAAATCCAATCCAATGATGTTGCTTATAGCCCCGCCGACCACATAGGCCATATCAGGGCTATCACCTCGTTACATTTTAAAACTCGTATTAAAAGTGTGCGACTATGTACAGTTTAAAACAAGGTATAAAACCAACTCAACTGTCCTTGCTTGTATCGACGCCCCGGTCGACCATAAGGGTTAGTCCAGGACGGCCACCGCGCCGTGGGAAAACCCACATCAATCACACTTAAAACGAGATAAAACCAAAACCAGATTCCTTAAAACAACCTTGTCCTTAGAGATCAACCATACCACTTTCACTCATATCAGACGAAAAAAGCCGGATTCTCTCAGGAAGTTAAAAATGGTGTCCGGTGGAACATCCCGAAAGAGGAGGATCTTTAGGGAGTCCGCGGTAAAATGCTTGAGTCTAATATCTTTGTCTCTGTCTCTGTCTATCTGTCTGCCTGCCTGTCTGTCTGTTTTTCTGTCTCTGTCTCTATCTTTCTATCTTTCTCTCTTTCTCTCTCTCCCTCCCTCCCTCCCTCCCTCCCTCCCTCTCTCTCTCTCTCTCTCTCTCTCTCTCTCTCTCTCTCTCTTCTCTCTCTCTCTCTCTCTCTCTCTCTCTCTCTCTCACACACGCACGCACACACGCATGCACGCACGCACACACACACACACACACACACACTTACACTTACACACACACACACACACACACACACACACACACACACACACACACACACACACACACACACACACACACACACAGGGTCAGATAAAAAAAAAAAAAGGATGTTAATACTTGTAAGGTACGATTAGAAATTAGGTTATTAATCAATCAACCAATCAATCTGTCTGTCTGTCTCTCACTCTCTCTTGTCATTGGAAGTAGTAGCAGTGATAGTAGTAGTAGTAGTAGTAGTAGTAGTAGTAGTAGTAGTAGTAGTAGTAGTAGTAGTAGTAGTAGTAGTAACAACAGCAGAAGTAGTCGTAGTCGTAGTCGTAGTAGTAGTAGTAGTAGTAGTAGTAGTAGTAGTAGTAGTAGTAGTAGTTATAAGCAACTAAGCGCTTTGATTTGTTTTTACAAGATATAGCGCTATATAAGTTCCATGTATTATTATTATTATTATTATTATTATTATTATTTATTATTATTATTA
>CM060320.1:43152792-43157792 GCA_030674155.1 Stramonita haemastoma | reverse complement strand
GTGAGATGGAACCCAGCAGAAAGTGATATTCGAACCCCTCAGAATGAGAAAATGTATCAAAAAATTAATTTCAGTAATGAGATTCTGCCTAACCATCGATGTAGAGTTATTAAGACACTGTAATGCAGATTTAGAATCAACGCAAAACAAAATCTGCAAAACAGTATTTGGAAAATCAAGCAGAAAGTACAAAGCCATCAAAATAGCGGTAAGTTCAGCAGTAAAGATGGAATGATTTTTGCCAATATGATAGGACTTTTCAACTTTCAGAGCTGGAATGATAAATGCTGCCCCCGCTTCCTTATTTTCAAGAAGGGACCCATCAGTAAATATCTTAAGATGAGAATGGTATGTATCTTCTAAGTGTGCATTTGTGTAAGAGCAAAGAATAATCGCATTTTCTTCTTTTTTTAATGAGAGATGGTTGATATCAAAGTGTGCTTTCTGAAGTTCCCATTTTGGAACAGGTGTTAAAATAGCGGTGGATTTTTGCCAATCTTTAGGATTAATGGTTGCCTCTTTAAGAAGATTGGAAGTATATGTGCCAATTGAAGCAAGAGAAGATATATAAACATTCTAGCTGTTCAAATGTTTTAGACATTCCTCTTTCTCTTCATGAGGGTTATGCTTTGCTTCAAAGTGTTTGCTGGAAACATGTAAAAAAGAAACATGAAGAGGCTGGCTATTCCCAGCATACTTGTTCAGTTCTTGATATTGAGAACATCCTTTGTACTCAGTACGGCTTTCAAAAATCCAGTACTAGAAATATTGTTTCTCTAATCCACAGATTGAAATTAAATGCATTTCGAGCAAAATTTGCCAAAAATGTAAAATGTATATGCGGTGAAAAACTTTCCAATGTTCAAGTTTTGTATCATTGTCAAGGTTTAAAAAAGTTCCTACCACCATTTCAAGATAAGTCACTGCAAGAAGTGTTAATCAATCCAAAGTTACTGTGTGAGATAGCATTGTCTCTGATGCGATCCCCAGTATTCTCTTTTTTATAAAGTACTACTGTGAAGATTGTGAAATTATAACACCCTACTGTGGCAATGTACTTTTTGCTTTATTTATGGCAGCCTTTACATGTAGTTTGCAATTGTTCATCTTACAGTTTCAGATTTTAAAGTTCTCTATTGTTCGATTGTTTTTGTTATTATTTGCATTTCTTATGCCATCTTTTGCAACATTCTTGTTATATATTTTTGTAATCAGTCTTCTTATGTACACAATTACCAACGCACTTTTTTAAAAACCCTTATCTCTTTATTGCCGCCCCCCCCCCCCCCCCCCCCCCCCCCCCCAGCCAACCTCATCCCTCGTCTAATATCACTTTAAGTGTACAGACGTAAAATCAAAGACACACACTACACACACACACACGTACACACACACTACACCCCCCCCCCCCCTACCTATACTAATCGTTAACGGTACAAAAAAACTAAACACGGAAGCTGACCTGCGGATGCTGTAGTCTTGGACCAGCAGTCCGGTGCCATCGTCCTTGGTCAGGGTCAGCTTGCTCTCCACCACCAGTTTGAACTCGCACACACTGTCCTGACTCGTGCACACTCCCCCGTCCAGCGTGCGTGTGTAATTCTGACACAGCTGTGTCTGACCCTGAACCCTGGACACCAGTGACCCCCACACCACCACCACCACCACCCAACCTGTTCCAAAGCTGCCTCTGTGGAAAGGAGATAGAGAGAGAGAAGCTATTATTTCTTTCTTTGCTGCCTACACGTCTAGAAAAGGTCAACTTAAAGGTGTCCCATAACCTGTGTGGTAGTAGGGGAGCGAGGCATCAAAGACCTCAGCTTCTCCAGGGGCCAGCATATTGAGGGCGGCGCCCATCTCCTCTCCCTCGCTGCTTTACCTACCCTGACCCTAAAGAGGGCAGGTACCCATTGACAGCTGGGTGAACTGGGGAGACTGTGCTGAAACCAAGGCACGCAAACGGTCACCCATCCAACTGGTAACCAAGCTCGACGCTGCGTTACTATTGGCTGGTGGAAAGCGAACGCGCTGACCACTGAGCTATCCCGTCCCCGCTTATGTGTCTATGGTGCCGATAAAAAATGGATTCCTTGTTGCTAAAGGTCTTGAAATGTGCAAAGTAGGTCAAAAAGTAACTGAAAATTATTTCTTAACTCTTTAGCACACCAATCTGAGGAGTTTTGATGTTATTTTTAAATCAATACTCATGGAAACACGATTTAAAAAATGGCAATAAACAGATATTGAATGAATATAAACTCAATCGAGACTGCGAATGTAAACGAGTACTCCCAAAGATTTCCCGGGTAGGGGGGTGGGAAGGGGGGAAGCTGTTGTTTTGTCCGAATCGTAAAGTCACAAAAAACCATAGGAATTGTCATATTTGAAAATGTCCGTCTTGCAATGTGCAGCCCAACTAGTGAAGGAAAAGAGAAGATGGGTTTTTTTTTTCGGCAGGGAATTTCCAGATTCAAGGGGAATTTCTTATTTTGTGTTGAGCCTGTCTGTTTTAAGACAGCAACGCATACAGCCGTAAGACTGTCATCAACAAGAAACTGAGAGAGCTAAGAGCATTTTGGAATCAGAAAACAACCAACAACAACCCTCTCCCCAATACAAACAAACAAATGAACAAAACCCCAATCAACCAACCAACCAGCCAACCAACCAACCAAACAACCAACCAAACAAACAAACAAACTCTCTAAAGTTGTGCGTCAGATAGGAACTATGCAGAATGTATGTCAAGAAGAAAATGGTCCCAGTAGTTTGCTTAAGCACGCTTTCCCACACACATGACCAGAGCGTCATACAGGAAAAAGAAAGCTGGCTTTGCATTTTAGCAAGATAAGTTTTTGTTGTTGTAATTGTTTTGTTTGGGGTTTTTTTGTGCTGCCTCATCTTCTGTGACGTCCCCGTCCTGTTGTTCCCACACTGCTCATTTCAATTCCCCCGCCACAGCCATGCCCAGATTCGTTGTGTCTCATCCCCAGGGTCGGGAGTCCACAGGGAGCCCATCAATATTAGGCCGCCGTGAAACCACTAGCCAGAGGGGCCCTGCACTTCTACTGGGTCACTTTGGTGGTGTTCAGTGGTGCCTGTTCTGAGCTAACATACACAGGACACCACCTGCTAAACCCCCTACTAACAACAGTATTAGCTCAGTCGCGGAGCCAGACTGAGTGAGTCACCCACCTGAGGTGGCGACCACCACAACGTCCCTCAGGCGACCGTCCCCCTGCGAACCTCCAACCCCAAAGGCTTTGACACAAACTCACCACAAAAAAAAACGATTCCCAGCCTTGCCACTCTTCCTAGTTTGACGGAAAAATTGTATTTTGTATTTGTATTTTGTACCACTTTATGTCACAGCAGATTTCTCTGCGTGAAATTCGGGCTGCTCTCCCCGGGGAGAGCACGTCGCCACAAGTGCAGCGCTACCCATTTTTATTCTTTTTCCTGTATGCAATTTTATTTTGGTTTCCCTATCATTGAATTGAACTTTAGTATAAAGTATAAACTACAACTTAAGTCTGAGAAAAAAAAAGACATCTCCCAACAAATTGAACCGAGTGTCATTCGGAGGAGACTCTATAAACCAGTCAGACATGTGTGCTTAGATACTGGAGCACATCGAAGAAACCCATGACAGTTGAAAATTACAAAGAGCAAAGGGGGGGGGGGGGGGGGGGTACTTCCCGTTGGTAGGTCCAGTTCCCAACCGTATCGGTGATGATGTAATATAGATACTGAAATGGTCGGGGGGGAGGGCGGGACGGTTGCATACGCGAAAACCTCATCATGGAAGGAACTTGGAGCTCTAGCCGAGGAACGAAAAGAACAAACCCAAACAAACCAACCAAAAACCCTAGTATAAACTACAACTTAAGGAAGAGAGAAAAAAAAGACATCTCCCAAATGCTAAAACGACAATAAAACAAGATTGAAACAAAACGAATTAAGCACACGGTATACTAAAAAAAAACAACCCCAAAAACCAAAACTAAAATCAACCAACAAACCTACTCACACACACATCTTGAAGATTCAAGATGGCGGAAACAGCTAGTAGTAGCTAATCTCAACGCCTCGCTGAGCTATCTGCAAAATCCTCAGAATAATGAGGAAATCTACGCGTTCCAAAAGTATGGGAGGTCGCTCCTCAACTACCCCAAGAAAAGAGACGACAAAGAGCAAGAAACATGTGGGCAGCTCCAGCAGTACGTCAACCAGCCCTGCCCAGTCCCCCAGTGGACAAGAAGGATTGACCAGTCCGGGATCGACCAGTGGACAAGACAACCCTGTGACTGTCGACAGCATCGGTGTGCAAGCCACCAGCTCAGAAGCAACATCATCTGAAACCGTAAGTCTGATAGACTTGAAAAATATTGTTACTTCGCTATGTGAGCATATTTGAAAACTAGAAGAAAAAAAACCCTGTGCAACTTCAAAGCAATATGATTATGGACTGCAGATCAAAGTCTGTTACTGTGAGCAACGCTGAAACTTGACAGACAAACCACATGATCCAATCAGTCGTACGTGTAACGAAACCAAGACCAACTGTCCAGGAAAAGATTTCTAAACCACAATCTGCTCCAGCCAAAGCTGACATTTTCAAATCAAAAGGCACAGATGAAAATATAATAAAAAGGAAAAAGAAGAAAAACATAGAACCATGCAAGACCAGTGACATGAACAATGTACATGAGGTCAAAACGAACATCTATTCCACAGACTACTACAGATCTAAAACAGACCTCCCAACCAGATCTCCCACATGTCGCCATTGTTCATAACTCTAGTCATGAACAAGGAGCAGGACGAAAGACTTGGCCTTGCCTATGGCTTTGATGCTAATTCCTGCAAAGCGTTCAAAGTAGAAGAGATAGGCCAAGTCTTGGAAAAAGCACTCTCCACTGCTGATAGGCCTTTGGACGCTGTGGTAGTTCACTGCGGGGTCAATGATACACAAAAAAAAGTCAGATCCAGCAAAAGTT
>CM060320.1:43132792-43140292 GCA_030674155.1 Stramonita haemastoma | reverse complement strand
TGTCTTCTCTGTCCTTCACATGAGACCCCCCCCGCCGCCCCCCCCCCCCCTCCCCGTTTCGATGTCCTATGTATGAATGTATGCACGCAGAACATCTTGCCCACACACGAAAAAACCCGTTCCGCTTTTTGAAAGAGTAGGCCATTGTATGCCCGCAGAGACAGATGACTACATTTCAAGAACGCATGCTCTCCGATGTCGTGTCTAGACACCGTCTCTGAAGTCAGAATGCAGCTACCTTTATGGTGTTGGGGGGGGGGAGGGGGGGGGACGTTTACATATGCAACATCTCACCATTGGTGAACCTCGGAGCCTTAGCCGAGAAAACTAGAAGAGAAACAAAAGTGGACAAATATTTATACTGCATAAAATTTTCCCCTTATTTTTCTTTCTTTTGTTTAATACAGTTTTGCTTATCGCCTGATATTTACCCTTCCACCAGACCCTCAAAGGGAGGAAAAAGGAAAGGAATATTGTTTAAAAAATTATGTGAAAAAAAGCGCCCTACCTTTCTCCACATGTCACCTTGACCTTAAAAAGGCTTGTTTACGTAACGCTGTATGCAGTTCATTTCTGAAAAAAAAACTGTCGAACTCAACATCCTGAATGTATATTGCGTTGGCGTTGTAAAAAATAAAAAACCGTCATTTTTCGGAAACCATGATAACGGGGGGAAAATGCCAGAATATTGTTTGCTGACTTTAGCTCAGCTTTCAATACAATGCAGCCTCATATTCTGGTTAACAAAATACTTTCAAAATTTTGATGTAGACAATCAACTTATACGTTGGCTGATTGAATTTTTAACTGACAGGCCACAGGTGTTTTTCCCAACAAAATACCTTCATCAGTTAGATATACCTACATGGTTCCCCACAGGGCTGCGTCCTCTCGCCACTTTTTTACATTTATACACAGATGATTGTAGAAGCAGCCATGAAAAACTCATTTTTGGTAAAATTTGCGGACGACAGTGCTCTTCTGTCTCTCTTATCTGGATCAGTCCTAGACCACGGTCCAGCCCTTACCGAGTTCGTAGATTGGTGTGATGAGGCCTATCTGGAGCTAAATGTTTCTAAAATAAAGACCTTCCTATTGATTTCAGAAGATCGGAGCACACTTCTGAGAATACCATCAATCCATAGTGAGAAGTTGAAAACGTTTTGAAATACAAATATTGGGAACTGTTTTTGACTACAAGCTAAATTGGGATGCTAACACTGACGCCTTGTCAAAAAGGGCAACAACGTGTGTTATTTTCTGAGGAAGCTTAACTCATTTTTTGTCGACAAAAAGATTCTTTCTTTGTTCTACAAGTTTATAAAAAGGGGAGCGTTTTGAGTTTTGCTTTCATTTGCTGGTACAATAACCTTAGCATTAAGAACAAGAATGGTCTTCAGAGAATTGTGGAAAATCTGCTCTAAAAATTATCGGAGAAGAACAAAGAGCCTCAGGTCTTTTTTGTAATCACAGCTTGTACGTAAAGCAAGAGCCATTTTGGCCGATTCTCCCACGCTCTGTTTTCAGAATTTCAATTGTTGCCTTCAGGGGTCGTTTTCAATGCACACAGCAAAACAAACAGAAAAAAGGAATTCCTTTGTGCCAGTAGCTATCCGAGTTCTAAACTCACATAACACTGACTGAGGTTGTTTGTTTTTGTTTTTGTTTGTTTGTTTGCTCTTTTGTGTGTTGTTGTGTGTGTGTGTGTGTGTGTGTGTGTGTGTGTGTGTGTGTGTGTGTGTGGTGTGTGTGTGTTTTGTGTGTGTGTGTGTGGTGGTGTGTGTGTAAGCTTCTCTGAATTACTTACCTGCCACGTTATGTATGTAGCCAATTCATACAGGGGTGCACTTACATGTATATGTACCCATAAAATGAGTATGTTTATTTTTGGCTTTGTTGATTTTCTTTGCATTGCTTGTAAATTCACATGTCTTTTTACCATTATGTGCGTGTGGGGGGGGGGGGGGGGGGGGGAGGGAGGGTGTGGATGGTGTGTATGGATAGGGGGGGGGGGGGAGCGTGTGTGTATGTGTGAGTGTGGGGGCGGGTGGGTGTGGATTGTATGGGGAGGGGGGGGAGCGTTGTGTGTGTGTGTGTGTGTGTGTGTGTGTGTGTGTGTGTGTGTGTGTGTGTGTGTGTTGTGTGCGTTTTGCGTATGCGTGCATGCATGTATATGTGGGGTGTGAACACGTGCGTTTTAATGTGTAAATAATGGTGATCATATGTCTTTTCTTTGTCAATGGTTTTTAAGAACATTGTATCTAAAATTGGTGGGTGTGTTTATGCGGTGTGTTTGCGTTTTTGTGCAAACGCGCGCGCGTAGAGTGTGAGTGCTTGTGACATTTTATTTGTAGTTATATAATGTTTGAAAAAAATAAGAAATGTAGTCCTTCGTGTGTTTGATTATGATTTGTATCAATATGCCTTGTCAGTATTGTAATTGCCCTTCAGGATGATTAAAGGTTTTTGACTTGATTTGATTGACTATATTTGTCTCTCTCTCTCTCTTCTCTCTCCTCTCTCTCTCTCTCTCTCTCTCTCTCTCTCTCTCTCTCTCTCTTCTCTCTCTCTCTCTCTCTCTCTCGCTCGCTCGCTCGCTCGCTCTCTCTCTCTCTCCAGGTGTCCCTCCCACGCTCGAAATACAAACCAGATGAAAGCGGTATGATAATTGTAGATTGTAGGTGATAGGAACGGTTGGGTCATATTCAGAACAGTGATCGTTTTACTTCTGTACAGGCAGTCCAAATTACTGTATTACGTAATTTTTTTGTTATTTGTCAATGGACACCTACACACATCTCAAACATTAGTATGAGAAATTTCTTTTTTTTTTTTTTTTGGAGGAGGGGGGGGGGGGGGGGCATAGGGTCTGCATTGTTTACAAGCGCCACATCGGTGGGGCTAGGAGGTTAAGCACCTTTCCTAGAAAACGAAAAGTCCGGGTCGGAGCGTGCGGTGGTTCGAATCCCGTCTGGGCCCCAAACTTTTCCTTCTATCCATTAGACGTCATTATTTGGCGCACGTTAAAAGAACCACGGCAACAAAGGGGTTGTCCCTGGCAAAAATCTGTAGAAAAAAAGCCACACTGATAGGAAAACAAATACGTTGCAGAGAGGAAAAAAAAAACTGGGTAGTTGCTGCACTTGTAGCAAAGCGCTCTCCATGGGGAGAGCGCCCCAATTTTACGCAAAGAAATCTGTTGTGTGACATAAAGAGATATAAAATCAAACAAAATAAAGAAATAAATAAACTACAAACAACACCGTTATATAGATTCTTTGTACCATGGAAAGCGTTATGTTGAAGATGAAGTTCATTTTTCCTCTGTTTTCCTATGTTCAATGATCTTTGAAGTATTTTGATGCAGCAAAAATATGTTAGATGTCTTCCATGTTCAGACGTTGTATGCTTGTGTGTCTGCTAACGAATGTATTCACAAGCGACTGGCAAGTTTACTTGTGTATGAGGCTTTTCAAATCAGGAATACTCTTTGTGTTGAGATATCGTTTTTGCTTTCCCAAAAGTGTTCTATGTAATTTGTTTTGAAATGTTGATTATATACACACACCCACCTTTCATGAGAGGCAAGGCCTATTTGCACAAACGTTCGCAGTCTCTCTCTCTCTCTCTCTCTCTCTCTCTCTCTCTCTCTCTCTCTCTCTCTCTCTCTCTCTCTCTCTCTCTCTCTCTCTCTCTCTCTCTCTCTCCTCTCTCTGTGCTTTTCTGTCTGTTGTCTATCTCACAACACACAACACACACACACACCACACAACACACCTCACACACAACACCACACACACACACCACACACACCACACACACACATGTTATACAATTTTTGTTTTGTTTTTGCTGCCTGATCTTCCGTGACGTTCCTGTCCCCCTATTCCCACCCGTTTTCCAATCTCCCCGCCACAGCCATACCCAGTTTCGTTGTGTCGCATCCTCAAGTGTCGCAAATCCACAAGGAGCCCATCAAATTTCAGGCCGCGGAAGGGTCACCAGCCAGAGGGGCCCTGCACTTCTGCTGGTCACTTTGGTGGTGTTCAGTGGTGCCTGTTCTGAGCTAACATACGCAGGAAGCCACCTCTAGGCTCCCTACTAAAGACAGTGTTAGCTCAGTCGCGGAGCCAGATGAGTGAGTGAGCACACTCATGTCGGGTTCGGGAGTCATCTTTGAAGTCGGAAATTGGGGCTATGTGAATTGGAGGTAGCTCTAGAACAAGTTTCCCCCCCCCCCCCCCTCTCTCGAAAAAACAAAACAAAAGACAAAAAAGTATCAACAAATAAAAACCCATACACACCAAAACAACAGAAAAACAAAACAAAAAAATACTAAACAAAACAACCTCTCCACCACCCCACACCAAAAAAAAAACGAAACCTAAGAACGAAACAAAAAAAAAAAAAATTAAAGAAAACGACCTAAAAAAAAACACCACAAACAAATCTAAGAGCAAGATGGGGAAACGTACACACAAAAGTAAAAAAAAAAAATAAAAATAAATAGGACAATCCATCATTTAATGCTTTCACTTTGAATCAAAAGCACAACTTCCAAAAAAGCTAACATTCTCTTTATTCAAAACCCTACGATGAGTCCCCTCCCTCCCTCCCTTCCCCCACCCTCACCCCCTCCTGTAAATGGCACGTCGCCTTGAGTGACACCATTTTTGGATTGCCCAAAAAAAAACCAACACTCACCCAAAAAAAAACAACAGATTTAACCCCAATTTTGGAGTTCTCATGACAAAAAATCTCAGCGTCAGCCAGTTTTGATGTCTGTCCAGTATTGTAATTACCCTTCAGGGGAGGATCAAAGTGCTTTTTTACTTGACTTGACTTGACTTGCTTGAATTTCCCTTTGATGGCGACTGACTTTGATTGTTTTGGCCTAAGCCCATCGTGGCGAGTTTCCGTTTTTTTACAGAACTCTGATCTGAATCTTTTTAATAGTTTCTTTTCACACATCACTTCAAAAGCGGGAAAAATGTTCCCCAAAAGCCAAAAAAACCAACTTTTTTACATCATTTATTCAGCCCCCCCCCCCAAAAGAAACATCGGTGAGGAAGGATTTTTGAGAGAGAGAGAGAGAGATTAGACTGAGACTTGATTAGAAGTATGAAGAGAGAGTGAGAAGGCGAGGAGAGAGAGAGAGAGATGAGAGGGAGAGAGAGGATGAGGAGAGTGAGAGGAGAGAAAGCAGAACAGACAGACAGACAGGACAGACAGGACAGACAGACAGAAGACAGGAAGATAGACAGGACAGAAACAGATTGGAGAAGAGAAAGACAGATCAAATCAGATCAAATATATCAAATTTCTTTTATTTTCGAGGATAAATAAACAAGCACTCGTGTGTTTTCTATATCCAGTCCCCGCCTTATCAGGGATAACGTAATTTTAAAAAAAACAGAAGTGAGAGGAGAGGGAAAGAGAGAAGAGAGAGAGAGGGGCGGAGAGAGAGATGAGAGGAGGAGAGAGAGAGAGAGAGACAGAGACAGACAGACAGAAGACAGACAGACAGACAGACGGGACAGACAGACAGACAGACAGAGGGTGCCCTTCAAGGGGATGAAGTCTTCAGAGCAGCTCATTTTGTTTTGCTACAATAAATTATGTATGCTGGGTAAGTTCATGTTTGCCTGTAACCATGCATCGAACGCTTGACATGGATTACAGGATCTTTAACGTGCAAAATTTGATCTTCTGCGTTGTTTTATGATTATACACAAAGGGAATTATGGCATTGGCAGGTCTGCGCTTGAAGTTGACATAGGATTCACCAGACACCGCCACAGAGATTTGAGCCCAGACTTCATAGAAACCACTAGTTTGAAGTCAAACGGTCTTTACTCGACTTTTCTCCCGTAGGTATACCGGGGTGGGTAGGGGGGCTGTTGGTATAAATAGCATCCCTACCATCTAGAAACTCTGTGCATGTCCGGAATACCCTCTTTTCTATCACTCTTTTTTTGTTCCTGCTTGTTCCTTTTCTTTCTTGTCAGTACCACCTTCTTCTTATTTTCTGCCTTCTTGGTAAATTCTCCTGCTTTTTTTGTTGTTGTTTTTTTTTAGTTCTTAAGGGGCTTACAGGTAATAACTCTCTTCCACGCTAAATTCAGATGTGCTGGGTCTCCTAACTTAAGTCACGGGCTTAATTAACGGCAGCAGACGCCACGCAATGTCGCTCATATGACAGACAACAACAGTTGCTGTCTGAGCGTTCAACGAAGAAGAAACTGTCTTCATCACTCGGCTATAGCGTCCGTTATTGCTTGTTTGATGTACCATCCACAAAAACCCAAACAAATTGGACTTCGAGTTTGGCTGAGGAACTCCCAAAACTGTGGTAGATACCTCAACATTTATAAATGAAATCAAGAAATGGTTGGCACTAAAATAAGTATTGCCACACAAGCTTTCCTTTAGACCTAAATCCCAAATATCTGAGATAGGAAATTTAATAATATCTGTAATCATATTCTTGGCAACATTCCCGACCCCTGGGATGAGACACAACGAATCTGGGTTTTGGCTGTAGCAGGGAGGATTAAAATGTGCGGCGTACGCGCGGGGAGAGCAACGGGACCGGGGACGTCACAGAAGATGTGGCAGCAAACAAAAAAAAAAATTCTTGGAAACACGAAACGGACTAGTTATACAACAGAAAGCCCCCCCCCCCCCCCCCCCCCCCCCAAAAAAAAAAAAAAAAAAAAAAAAAAAAATTTTCAACATACGTGAATGTCATCTTTTTCCTCTTTTGTCTGATGTGCACGTAAAGATGGTCATCTGCAGCAACTGTCCCTTTGATACAACTCTGACACACAAAGATCAAACTGTAAACGAGCCCCTTCAGCATGTTATTATACTTCAATCTACCTTTTGGTGTTTGTTTGTTTTTTATTTCGGGTTGTGCTGTTGTTGTTGTTGTTGTTGTTGTTGTTTGGTTAGTTCTTTTGTGAGCTTTTAAGAAAAGTTTTACCAGGAAAAACATCGATATGGTTCTCTGTCTCTGTCTCTGTGTTTCTCGATCTGTGTCTCTCTGTGTCTCTGTGTATCTCTGTCTGTGTCTCTGTCTGTCTGTCTGTCTCTCCTCTCCCTCCCTCTCTCTCTCTCTCTCTCTCTCTCTCTCTCTCTTCTCTCTCTCTCTCTCTCTCTTGTTCGGTTTTTGTTTTGTTTGGGTGTTGTTGTTTTTAGTGCCTAATCAGAGCAAAAGCTGTGTGAAAAAAGTATGTGAATGCCTATCTGTCACCCTTGAAAAATAAAGAATGTACTCTCTCTCTCTCTTTTCTCTCTCTCTCTCCTCTCTCTCTCTCTCTCTCTCTCTCTCTCTCTCTCTCTCTCTCTCTCTCTCTTTCTCTTTCTCTCACCCCTTCTCTCTCTTTCTCCCTGCCCTCCCCTCTCTCTCTCTGGGGTTGTGTCGAATAAGTCTACGTTGCTCTTGTGGCAATAAAAACGTTCAGAATCTGTGTGTGTGTGTGTGTGTGTGTGTGTGTG
>CM060320.1:43125292-43127792 GCA_030674155.1 Stramonita haemastoma | reverse complement strand
ACTGTTGTTCGAAACCACTCTCCAATGTTGCTGTTGTAGTACACAGCACTGGTGGCCTTGTTGTACAGCTCTTTGATGACTCTGATCAGGTTTGTATTGATGCTGTGCAAATTAATGGTTGCCCACAAAGCTGCTTGGCACACCCTGTCAAAGGTCTTTTTAAAATCAATAAATATGTGGTAGAGGTCTTGTTGGTGTTGAAGGTACCGCTCACAGAGTATTCTGAGGTTGAATATCTGTTAAGGTGCTGCGCCCTGCTCTAAAACCTGCTTGTTCCTCAGTAATGATGGTCTGTGCTTGTGGCTTCTGTCTGTTCAATATAACATAACCTTGCTTGGGTGGCATATGAGACTGATTGTGAGGTAATTCTGGTACTGCTGAAGATTTCCTTTCTTGGGAAGGGTGATGATGAGTGACTGTGTCCATAGTGTTGGCCATTTTCCAGTCTGCCAGATCTTGTTGAAGATTAATTTTTTAGTAGAGCGTTGATCATGGCTTCCCCTCCAGCTTGAACCAACTCAGCTGGAATGTTGTCAGCCCCCGCTGACTTCCCTTTTTTCAGCGATCTGAAAGCTGTTTCCACTTCTTCTCGGAGGATAGGGTGGCTGTCTTTATCTGTGCTTGTGGGGACATTGAGTACTTCTGGATCTCCTGCGGTTTTGTAGGTATACAGGTCGGAGCAGTATTCTGTCTATATGTTCAGAATATCCTGGTCATCAGTGAGGCACTTCCCATTTTTGTCTTGGATTGTTGAGCTTCTTCCCTGTTTTGTGCCAGTCAGGTCTTTCACCAGTTGATATGCTTTCTTGCTGTTGTTTTCCGGGATGTTTTCTTCGTTGTTCACCAATCCATTTCTCTTTTGCTTCGGTCATGGACTTCCTGATTTTTTTTGTTGATTGCCCTATATTGTTCTGCTCTTTCTTCTATTTCATTTTTCTTTTTCTTCAACTCTCTACGTTTGTGGCATAGTTGTAGAACGTTAGGTATGACCCAAGGTTTTTTGACTGGTCGATGTTTGCCAAGCCCCCCTGAGGCTCGTGGGGTATACTTGCTTAACGAGTATTGTAAGAATAAAGCCTCTGCCCTCCATCCAGGCATGTCGTAAGAGGCGACTAAGGTGGAAACCTCACCTAGAGGTAAAATAGGTTATGATGGGGCTAACAACCCCATCATGTAAAACAAGCCTGTTACAGAAACCTATACTAGAGTATCCGACATTGGTGGCGACGGTAATGAAGCACACCAGGCGACTGGACTAATGACGGACGACAGCCAAACCCGAGAGGGAGCTGGCGCCCCTATGGTGGATTTACTGAAGCCGAAACAGAAGATGAGGGTGGAGTGCTGGAACGTCCAGACCTTGTACCAGACTGGCAGGATGCCCCAGTTAGTCAAAGAGTTTGACAACTACAATCTGGACATCTTGGGGGTCAGCGAGGTCAGATGGACCGGCACGGGAAAGTGGAGACTGGCGTCAGGACATACCATTGTCTTCTCGGGAAGATCAGTATGACCAGCACTCTGAGGGAGTAGCACTACTCCTCAATAGAAAGACTGAAAAGACACACTGCTAGAGTGGAAACCATTCGGACCAAGACTTTTGAAAGCAAGATTCCACTCCAAGCACACCAAGCTGACAGTGCTAGTCTGCTACGCACCAACTGAAAACGCAGATGCAGAGGTCAAGGACGATTTTTACGATCAACTCCAAACAGCCGTGGAGAGCGTCCGCGCTCATGACATGTTGCTCATCCTTGGCGATTTGAATGCCAAGGTGGGCAGTGACAACACCGGGAGGGAGCATGTTATGGGCAAACATGGAATTGGTATCATTAACGAAAATGGAGAGAAACTAGTGGACTTCTGTGAAGAGAACAACCTGCTTATCGGAGGCACCCTTTTCCCGCACAAACATATCCATAAAACAACGTGGACGTCGCCAGACGGGACCACCAAAAACCAGATAGACCATGTCATCATCAACCGAAGATGGAGAAGCTCTCTTCAAGATGTCAGGGCCTACAGAGGAGCGGATGTTGCCAGTGACCACACCCTTGTGTTGGCCGTCGTTGCCTTGAAACTGCGTCGATCACGAGGAAGACAGGCACGTCAGCAAAGATTAGACTCTGGCAGGCTGAATGAGACGCTCACCAAATATGCTTTTGCAGTGGAAGTGAGGAACAGATTTCAGGCACTGGGGGAACAGCAGGAGATAACAATAGACAGCTTCAATCAGGTACTTCGGGAAACAGGAGAAAAAGTACTAGGCTTCCGACGAAAGAAGAAAGAAGAGTGGATCAAACAAGAAACCTGGAAAAAGATAGATGAGAGGAAGTTAAATAAGCAGATCAACGACACCAGATCAGAACGCTTGAAAGAGCAGCTCAGAAGAAGATATGCAGAACAAGACAAGGAGGTGAAGAAGATGACAAGAGCCGACAAGAAAGACTACATAGAGAAACTGGCAGATGAGGCAGAGGAGGCAGCAGGTAGAAATGAT
>CM060320.1:43105292-43107792 GCA_030674155.1 Stramonita haemastoma | reverse complement strand
CTGACCCTCATGGTTGACATGACCAGGGCGTGGCTACAAGCAAGGACAGTAAAGTTGGTTTTATACCCCGTTTTAATCTGTATATAGGTGCACAGTTTTAATCGGGGTTTTAAAAGTGGACGAGGTGACAGCCCCGATATGACCTGTGTGGTCGGTGGGGCTATAAACAAAAATATGATTGGATTGGATTGGAATGTCACAGTGTTAACACACACGTGTACAGTTCAGTCAACCCTCAACACAAAGATGATGTGGCACTCTCACATTAACACACAAGTGTACAGTTCAGTCAGTTCTCAACACAAAGATATATGGCACTCTCACATTAACACACAAGTGTACAGATCAGTCAGCTCTCAATACAAATATTATGTGGCACTCTCACATTAACACACAAGTGCACAGTTTAGTCAACTCTCAACACAAAGATTATGTGGCACTCTCACATTAACACACAAGTGTACAGTTTAGTCAACCCTCGCCAGACAAGATCATGTGTCAATGTCACATCGTTAACACACAAGTGTGTTAGTTCATTTAACCCTAATCGACAAGATCATGTGGCATTGTCACATTATTAACACACAAGTGTGCTAGTTCATTTAACCCTCAATGGACAAGATCATGTTGCATTGTCACATTGTTAACACACAAGTGTACAGTTCAGTCAGCTCACAACACAAAGATTATATGGCACTCTCACATTAACACACAAGTGTACAGTTTAGTCAACCCTTGCCAGACAAGATCATGTGTCGCTGTCACATTGTTAACACACAAGTGTGTTAGTTCAGTTAACCCTTAACAGACAAAGATCCTGAGGCATTGTCACATTGTTAACACACAAGTGTACAGTTCAGTTAACCCTTAACAGACAAAGATCATGTGGCATTGTCACATTCATAACACACCACATCGTGGTACAAGATGACTGATTTGTTCAGTGTTTTGTTGGTGGTTGTTTTTTGTTTTGTTTGGGTTTTATGTTCACTGTATACTACTACTAGTGATGGCTACTATGTGAATGATTACCACGATGATGGTGTTGAGGATGGAATTAGATTGACATGGAGACGACCGTGATGATGATGGATAGGAGAAAAGGAAGGAAGGAAGGAAGGAAGGAAGGAAGGAAGGAATGAGGGAAGGAAGAAAGGAAGGAAGGAAGGAAAGGATGGAAGGAAGTGTGTGTGTGTGTGTGTGCGCGCGCATGCGTGTGTGCATGCGTGCGTACGTGCGTGCGTGTGTGTGTGTGTGGGTGTGTGTGTGTGTGGTGGTGTGTGTGTGTGTGTGTGTGTGTGTGTGTGTGATTTTCGGAGGAGGCTTTCACAAGAGAGGTGTAGGTATTTTCCTTTTTATCCGTTCCTCCAGTATACTTCCGAGATGGGTTAGCGTATACAACCGTTTGCCTACTATTAATTTTCGCTAGCCACGTGTCTACTTTTTTTCCGGGACCTGACAGCTAACTTAGATACGTCCAACAACAGAAACTACCAGCAGGGGCGTGACGCAAAAAAAAAAAAAAATCCCAACCGAAAACTTCCTTGTAGTTGTGCGTCGTCGACTTGAGTGAGTTTGGGAATCCTAAATCGGTTTTCAATGACGTGACGGCGACTAGCATATGATCATATTGACAGTGACTGTCAACACGGTAAAAAGAAAACAAAACAAAAACAAAAAAACACGTCACGTCATGTTGTAGTGTCTGTTGATCTAACAGGTATCTGGGCTCTGTTTGTGTGTAAAGCTTACGGCTGTAGAGTACTGCTACTGCTGCTAAGTGTAGGATACATTTACATGACGTGTTAGTGTGAATTTATAGGGATAGCATGTCTGATGCGTATCAGTGTCATTAAGCGGGATTTGTTACTTAAAGAGTCAGGAATTTTTTGGAGAGATGAATGAAACCTGTGCATTACTTTATGATATATATCATCAATTTGCTAGCCTGTTAGAAAGTATTTCTTACAATATATATATATATTTATATATATATATATATATATATATATATATATATATATATATATATGTGTGTGTGTGTGTGTGTGTGTGTGTGTGTATTATAGTATATTATAATTATAGGTAAATATTATACATATATATATATATATATATAATATAATATATATATATATATATATATAAATATATATATATACACAGAAAACCAAACATCTGCTATATCAGAGAACATACGTCTTCATCATAACCGGTAGTAAGAATGCTTCAAACACATATGAGAGTTAACTCAGCCTTCGAAATAGTTGAGCCAGACAGCTAAAAGTAAAAACAAAACAAAATCAAAAACAACAAGCAAACAAAAAACAGCGAAAAATAAAACTTCCTCAAAACATCCAGTCATACAAAATACGCGCATACTTCTCATTCAAGCGTGGTATTTCAATCTCACAGTGATTTCCAAGGGGTGGGGGGTGGGGTGAGTGAGACCCCCCCCCAGAGTGTTAAGCTGGAGAACGCACATCAACGACATAACAAC
>CM060320.1:43077792-43082792 GCA_030674155.1 Stramonita haemastoma | reverse complement strand
GATTTTAACGAGTGTGCAAGGTGTTCTGCATGTGTTCTGCACAAGGAACCTCGGTTTATAGTCTCATCCGAAGGACTTTTGAGAGGAGTGGATTCGGCACTGTTGTTAACTCCAGGAGGGGGGGGGGATCCCCTTGAACGAGATTCGAACCCGGGTCAGCAGATCGCAAACGCAATGCACAATGTTCTAACCACCAAGCTACCCCGTCATAGGGATGAGACTATAAGCCGAGGCCCTATGTGCCAGCGCATGCAGAACATCTTGCACACACGTTAAAACCTGTTCCGCTTTTGTAAGGGTAGACCATTGTGTGCTGGTGGGAAAAGATGACAAGATTTACACAACTGCATACACACGGGGACTGGATGTAAGTAAAGCACATGAGTGCTTATTCCATCATCCTCGATATAAAAGAATAAATAAATTAATTAAATTAATAAAATAAATAGGGGCAAGGAGGGTAGCCGAATGTTAGTTGTACATTGTCACATGTGAATAAAGCATCCTGAGTGCAAGGGCGTGTGTTTATTTTCCACAAGATACAGCGCTTTTCTGATAATTTATATTCTTTTTTTCGTTCCTCGGTTATATTTATTTACTATGTATAGTTCAATGGGGGACGGGATAGCTCAGTGGTCATGACGTCACAGCACTCGCTTCCATATATATATATATATATATATATATATATATATATATATATATATATATATTATATATATTATATATTTTATATATATATATATATATATATATATATATATATATATATATATATATATATATATATATATATTATATATTTTAATATGATTTTTTTTTTCTTAGATGGATGGCTCGATGAATAAAAGCGATTGCACTGCTTATTCAATGTTACCATTTGGAAATAACAGTTTGACTTGACTTGACTTCACTTAACTCCATATAAAACAATGAATGGGTTTATGGTCCACTTCACAGCTGAACAACTCTTTTTCCCAGTAAGTTAGTTTTCCCATACAGTTCGTGTGCGTACTTTCGCCACTGGGGACGGGGCGAGATGGCTCCGAGGTCACAGCACACGCTCTCCCTCCAGCTAAGGTTAATCAAGCAGCATTGAGCGTGGTTACCAATGGTTGCCAGGTGGATGGGTGACCGTTCCCGCGCGCGCCTTGTCTTCAGTACAGTCTCCAGTTCTATTCACCCAGCTGTACAATTAATGGGTACCTCTTGCCTTCTTAATATGTTCCGTGACATTATTTTATTTCAAGTTCAAGGCATATAATTATTTCCCTTTGAATAAAGTTTATTGATGGCATGCGCGCAAACCTGTGAATGTGTGTGTGTGTGTGTGTGCGTGTGTGGGGCGTGTGTGTGTGTGTGCGTGTGTGTGCGTGTGTGTGTGTGTGTGTGTGTTTGTGTGTGTGTGTGTGTGTGTGTGTGTGTGTGTGTGTGTGTGTGTGTGTGTTGTCAGAACACTCGCTCTCCCCAAGCTAAGGTTAAGCAGTATCGAGTGCGGTTACCAATTAGAAGGGTGACCGTTTGCGCGCCTTGGCTTCAGTACAGTCCCCCAAGTTCACCCAGCTGTAAATGAGTACCTGCTCTCTTTAGGGTCAGGGAAGGTAAAGCAGCGAGGGAGAGGAGATGGGCGCCGCCCTCAAGATGTTGGCGTTTAGAGAAGCTGAGGTCTGACGCCTCGCTCCCTAACGACCGCATAGGTTATGGGACACCTTTACCTTTAAAGTCACGGCAGATTTCTCTGCTTGAAAGTAGGGCTGCTCTCCCCGGGGAGGGCGCGTCGCCACAAGAGTAGCGCCACTCATTCATTACATTGCTTCTGTGACCCACCAAACACTGACATAAATTACAGGATATTTAACGTGCATATTCGATCTTCTGCATAATATGTAATGTAATCATATACGCACGAAGCAATTTAAGGCACTGTCAGGTCTGCACTTGAAGTTGACATGGGAGATCGTAAAAATCCCCCACCCGACCATTATGATCCCCTATGTCAACTTGAAGTGAAGACCTTACAGTGTCTTAAATCCTTTCGTGGTTAATTCACCATATACCGACGCCGAGATTCGAACCGAGGACTTCATGAACACACGGGGTTGAATTCAAATGGTCTTAACCACTTGGGCGATAGTGTCCGTCAGTGTACTGTGAAAGAATGATAAATGAATGGTGTGCAGGTGATTTTGATTTTTATATCATAGTATCTGAATCACTAGTATGGAAAGTAAAGGTAGGGAGATTCCCATACGCTATGCGGTTGTCGGGGAGCAAGGTGTCAGAGACCTCAGCTTCTCTAAGGGGCCAGCCAGCATGTTGAGGGCGGCGCCCATCTCCTCTCCCTCGCTGCTTTACCTTCCCTATCCCTCGAGGCAAGGTAAATTCTTTTATTTCGAGGATAATGAATAAGCATTCGTGGTTTTGTTGTTGTTGTTGTTGTTTTACACTACTAGATCTATCCCTCGGTTCGCTGTCTCCTCCGAAAGACTAGCACTCAAACCACCACTCACGACAAGACGGGATAGCCTAATGGTTAGAGTGATGCGCTCGTGATTTGCTGACCAGGGTTCGAATCTCGTTCAAAAGGGTTTTTCCTCTAGAGTTAGCATCAGTGCCCACTCCACTCTCCCCAAAAGTCCTTCGGATGAGACTATAACCCGATGTCCCCGTGTGCGAACGCATGCAGAACATCTTGTGCATACGTTAAAACACGTTCCGTTTTTCAGAAGAGTAGGCCATTGTGTGCCGGTGGGAACGGATGACAAAATTTACAAAAACTGCTTACACACGGGGATTGGATGTAAAAGAAACAACAACAAAAAAGCACACGAATACTTATTCCATTAACCTCGAAATAAAAGAATGAATAAGTAAATAAATAAAATCAAGGTCTAGTAGGCGTTGGTGAGCCTAGGTGCGTGTGTGGTGTGTGTGTGGGGGGGGGGGGGGTGGGTGGGAAGGAGTTGGGGGGGGGGGGCGGTTGTTTAAACAGGGACCGAACCCACTACTTCTTGTTTTTCGAGATCAATGCGTTACTGCTTTCAAACCACTCGTGTGGATGGGAAAGAAATTAGATCTGTCGAGTTGTGTTTCTAAAAAAAAAAAAAAAAAAAAAAAAAAAAAATAATGTCAACGTAACTTTAAGAGGATCTCGCTTTACACTCCCCCCCTCCCCCCCCCCCCCCCCCTCCTCTCTCTCTCTCTCCTCTCTCTCTCTCTCTCTCTCTCTTGAGCCACGGATTAGTCTGACCAAAAAACATTAAAGTATCATTTTCTCTCTTTCATCCTGCCGCCCCCCTCCCCCCCCCCCCCTTACACACATCCTCCCCCTTCCTCCCCTGTCCTCCTCCTCCTTCCTCTTCCTCGTCCCCCTTCCTCCTCCGTCCTCCTCCTCCTCCTTCCTCCCCCGTCCTCCTCCTCCTCCCCAACATCAGGCAACAAATACTGACGAACGGTCGTGACGTGGCAGACAACAAATTTGCATAAGGTGTATGGTCTGATCCCTCACTCCACACCAAGTGGGGCCATCATGGCGTGAGGTAGTTTGATGTGGGTCAACCTTTTTTTCTTTTTGTTGTTGTTGGTATGTGTGCCAAAAATTTCAAGATTAAAAAAAAAAAATGAAACAGCCACACCTGGGAGAACAGGAAGTTTAACATGAATCGGTGGTCTAGAGGTAACGCGCCTGCCCAGAAAGCGAAAAGTACACCCGGGTCGGAGTGTGCGGTGGTTTGAATCCCGTTTGGACCCAAAGATCCCCCCTCCCTCCCCCCCCCTCCATGAGTGGTAGGGTATAGGTACTAGTCTTTCGGATGAGACGATAAACTGAGGTCCCCATGTGTTACACATCATTATTTAGCGCACGTCAAAGAACCCACGGCAACAAGAGGGTTGTCCCTGACAAGATTCTGTAGAAAAAAAGCCACTCTGATAGGGAAACAATGAATACAGTTGCAGACAGGAAAAAGAAAAATGCCTGGCGCTGCACTTGTGGCGACGCGCTCTCCCCAGGGAGAGCAGCCCGAATTCCACGCAGAGAAATCTACTATGACATAAAAGCCGTATAGAATATAAAAAAGTAAACAGGTCAGACACTGGTTGCAAGACAGACAATAGCAGTAGACAGACTAACAGAGCCAACATGCAGTAAGACAGAAAAAGAGTCAAATCATTTCTCGTTTCTGCGAGTTTTATTGCATTTTTTTTAATACAAAAAATACATAGAAACACACAACATATTTCATGCAATGACAAAGGTTTTTTTTTTTTTAAACGCTATTTTGTTTCTAAAGTCAAAACATGTATCATTATTACTATTATTATGTACATAGCATTTTTCACAGAATAATTTATATTGACTGAGACACAAAGTTAAAGAGACAAAATATTGCATTTAGATCTAGATTTCACACACACACACACACACACACACACACACACACACACACACACACACACACACACACACACACACACACACACACACACACATCTCTCTCTCTCTCTCTCTCTCTCTCTCTCTTCTCTCTCTCTCTCTCTCTCTCTCTCTCTCCATGCATGTTGGTCAATAGATACAAAACAATATGACAATTCTCAAACCATAATTATTATGCAAATTTGATTCATTCTATGCAAACTCTTCGGGGGTCATTTGTGTGTGGTGTGTGTGTGCGTGTGTGTGTGTGTGTGTGTGTGTGTGTGTGTGTGTGTGTGTGTGTGTGTGTGTGTGTGTGTGTGTGTGTGTGTGTGTGTGTTTAGTACTTTTACAGCGCGAAAGCTATTCAGAGCGTATCTTCTATGGGAAGAGAGTCATTACCATTTCCTTTTCACCAGCTGTAGGGACCTGTTGTGTTCAGGAAGGTTAAAAGACGGGGTGACAAGTCCTGTCCAGTACTGTGGGTACGTACATTCCCTCACTGATCAGCTGAGTCAGAAATCCCCTACTGCCAGTGTGGCAATACTTTGAATGAACAGCTGTTGTGTACAGAAAGAAAGAAAGA
>CM060320.1:43067792-43072792 GCA_030674155.1 Stramonita haemastoma | reverse complement strand
AATATTTCGTCAAGTTTCTTCACACGAAATGTTTATAACATTTTTCTCTGGTCTACATTATGTCCTTGTGTTCGTATTCAGTCATCCCCCCCCCCCACCCCACCCCCCATCCCCCCCACAAAATAGCACCCACCTCCATCCACACACTCATCACTTCTCCCCACACCGCTTTCTCCATAAAGAAACCTTGAAAACCTACCAGCACATTACAAAACAGTTGGGGGTGGGGGGTTGGGGGCTAAAGCAATAGAAACCGAAACAAAAAATCCTACTGCACGCTAATGGAGCAAAGATTTTTTTTCCCAGGCGATCGCTTTTCTTTCTGAACTTTTTGTGTCTTGGTTGGTTAGCTGGCTGGCTGGCTATCTTGCTGGTTGGCTGGCTATCTGGCTGGCTGTCTTTCTGGTTGGTTGGTTGGTTGGTTTCATAACCTTTGGTCTGACAATTGTTTTTCGCTTGTCCTTGATCGCAAAGTAGGACAAAGTGCACACGCTACACTTGGGATATTTTCAGTTGGGTTATTTTTTTTTTCTTTTGTATTCTTTTATCTTTTTATGTGAGAGGTGGGGACTGACCCGGCCCAAAACTAGGAACACGCGTAGGTAAGTGTTATGTTGTCAGCTGTAGTGGGTTTTTTTTCTTCTAAGTTTAGAAACTAGATTTTGATCTGGGATAGGAAGTGAGGATTTTCCTTTCTTTGTGGTGTGTGTGTGGGGTCGGGGGTGGGGGGTGGGGTGTTGTTCTTTTTATCTTTTCTCTCTGTCTCTGTCTCTGTCTCTCTGTCTCTGTCTCTCTCTCTCTCTCTCTCTCTCTCTCTCTCTCTCTCTCTCTCTCTCTTCTCTCTCTATATCTATCTATCTATCTATCTACACACACACAACACACACACACACACACACACACACACACACACACACACACACACTCACACACACACACACACAACACACACACACACACACACACACACACACTCACACACACACACACACACACACACACACACACACACACACACACACACACACACATTTAGGATCATGATCGTAGTGTGTGACAATCATCGCCGCCTATGACGTCTATGGAAAATACGTGGCGCTAAATTTATATCAGTTCCACTGGCCTACCCTACATTTGTAGTAGTATCAGGGACTGTATAAGTATTTAATATCTCTCTCTCTCTCTCTCTCTCTCTCTCTCTCTCTCTCCTCTCTCTCTCTCTCTCTCTCTCTCTCTCTCCTCTCTCTCTCTCTCTCTCTCTCTCTCTGTCTGTCTGTCTGTCTGTCTGTCTGTCTGTCTGTCTGTCTGTCTGTCTGTCTGTCTGTCTGTCTGTCTGTCTGTATGTATGTATTGTATGTATGTATGTATGTATGTATGTATGTATGTATGTATGTCACGGAATATTCGTTTGTCTAAATCCATGCACTGGCGTCATACTATCAGTTGTACGAGTGTGTATTATATATATATATATGTATATATATATATATATATATATATATATAGAGAGAGAGAGAGAGAGAGAGAGAGAGAGAGAGAGAGAGAGAGAGAGAGAGAGAGAGAGAGAGGGTGTGTGTGTGTATGTGTGTGTGTGTGTGCTGTGATGGGAGATGGGGGGATCTGTGTGTGTGTGTGTGTGTGTGTGTGTGTGTGTGTGTGTGTGTGTGTGTGTGTGTGTGTGTGTGCTGTGATGGGGGATGGGGGCTCTCTATGTGTGTGTGCATGCGTACGAGCGTGCTCCATCTCATGTATTTTTGCTTCAAATCTGATGTGGCTGAAAACGTATTCAACCCATGATTATAATACATCATCTTTCCTTTTTCAGAGTGGTTGGTGTGTTTGTGACAAGCTAGCACACTTTCTGCACATTATACTCTACATACTCAGAAAGAAGAAGAAGAAGAAGAAGAAGAAGAAGAAGAAGAAGAAGAAGAAGAAAAAGCAACTACCCCAAAACTTTGTGAGATTCCTTTCAACTGAGATTCCCCTGTTGGAGATGCTGAAGACCTACCGTTTTCAAAAAATTGCATTCCCACCATCTGGAAAACTCTGTGCCAGGACTTCCTTCCCTCTTTTCTGTCCCTCTCTTTGTTCCTTTTCTTCCCGTCACCTCCATCTGGTCTAATAATCATTTGCTTTCTTGGACCCTTCCCCTGCCTTCGCCATAGTTTATCGCACCAGTAGACCATAATAATTCAAACGATAGAGAATCATAATTATGAGCATAACGTTGATGAAACCATACACATCCTTTAAATAGCAATTCGATATTCAAAAACAACAGCAGCAACAACAACAACAAGAAGCAAAACAATCTACATGCACACGGTCTATATTGCTCTTCATGTCACAACAGACACAATCCAAACGATAATGGATTTGATGGACATCATTATTACCATTGATGAAGTCATAGTTACATATTCTTTATAGTACTTTGATTAAAAAAAAAAACAGCAACAACAACAACAACAACAACAACAAAATGCAAAAACAAGAAAAAAAGCACCGGGTTTGTATTACAATAGCATCGTCTCTCCTGTTTTTTCAGTTTACACAAGTGGGGAGGGGGGGGGGGGAAGGGGAGGGAGAGAAGGGGGTATATAAAAAAAAGAAAACGTGGGGGGGGGGGAGGTTGGCTATAACATGAAAGATTACCCCTCCCCTCCCTCCCTCCTTCCCTCCGCCCCCGCCTTCCTCCATCTATCACCACCCCCATCCCCACCCCCCACCACCCACCATCACCCCCCCCCCCCCCCCCCCCCCGAAAAAAATGCCAAAAGAAAAAACAAAATAAAAATGCAAAATATCTTTTGTGCGTGATCATTGATTTTTTGTTGATTTCTTACCTGTTTTTGTGCTTCATTTCTCTTTCTGTTTGGTTCGGTTGTTTGTTGTCTGAACGCTAGAAGTTAGGCACAAACTGGTGACATAAATCTAGGCACAAACTGATGACATAAATCTAGGCACAAAACTGATGACATAAATCTAGGCACAAAACTGATGACATAAATCTAGGCACAAAACTGATGACATAAATCTAGGCACAAAACTGGTGACATAATCTAGGCACAAACTGATGACATAAATCTAGGCACAAACTGGTGACATAAATCTAGGCACAAACTGGTGACATAAATCTAGGCACAAACTGGTGACATAATCTAGGCACAAAACTGATTACATAATCTAGGCACAAAACTGATGACATAAATCTAGGCACAAAACTGGTGACATAATCTAGGCACAAAACTGGTGACATAATCTAGGCACAAAACTGATGACATAATTTAGGCACAAAACTGATGACATAATCTAGGCACAAACTGGTGACATAATCACTGGAGATTTCGGATAAAAGAAAATTAAGGAGAGTGATGGGGCCATGATGACGTTAAGAAGAAGAAAAGAAAATGTATTTCACGCGAAAAGTCACGGAGGTTTTTATTTTTTTGCGGATGATTTTCTGTCAAAGCTTAGTTCAATGAAAGATCCACATTAATTTGCCATTTTGTAAGTCTTCATAGTTTCATAAGGGCGGGGAAGTGGGGTGGGGGTGCGGTGGGGAGGGGTAAATGTCTGTGCAAAAATGCCCTATATACTTTGTGGATAAGTCTTTGGTCAAAAAAAGGTAAAATGACACAGTATTAGATGTTGTGTGGATAACAAGTCCCTGAAAATCTCCAGTCCTGCGAATACAGCAACCACCACCACCACCACCACCACCACCACCACCACCACCACCACACCACCACCAACAACAACAACAACAACAACAACAACAAAAATAACAGCAGTAGTGAAGTCTTGTCTAATTCAAAACTGATTCTACTCTAGAGGAGAATGAGGATCACTGACTGTCATGAATCGGTCTCTTCTTCTCATTGCACAAAACAGTGTTTTAATAAATCAAAGATCTGGTCTATCGGCTGATCTACCCTCATAACATACATACATACATACATACAGTTAGACAGACCCACATGTTGGATTTTTTTTATGGATCTGTCGTCAACTTGACTATCCTCTAACGAAAGAAGCGTGCGTGTGTGCGTGCGTGTGTGTGTGTGCGTTTGTGTGCGTTTGTGTGCGTGTGTGTGCGTGTGTGTGTGTGTGTGTGTGTGTGTGTTGTGTGTGTGTGTGTGCGCGTGCGCGCGCGCGCGTGTGTGTGTGTGTGTGTGCGTGCATATATAAATATATAAAAATATATATATCATCTTACGTTCCATTATGGTATTTTTTGAGAGTATTATGACAAAAAAATGGGGGGAATAGTTATTTGTTAAAACACACACACACATAAAAAACCCAACTTGACTGTCTGTGTCAGAAACTTCGTGTCTAACCCTTGCAAGCCAGGAAGGGCTTATCAGATAAAAGTCATTATACGTACAGTTTTGTCTTTGCTTTTTTTCTGTCTTCATTATCAAACTATCTAGTCTAACCTCAGTGTTGCATTATTGTCACTCTTTAATTGATAATCTGATTGGTGGTTGTCTCTGTCTTACCCCAGAAGTGTTTGCAGTTGATTGATATAATTATCAACAGTTTAATCTTCACTATAACAAACTGTACGCACGTACGCACTTAAGAGTAGCTACCAAAATACCGTTTTAGTTGAACGTTTTCTGTGTTAGAGCAATAGCTTGCTGTCGCTCTTCACATGCCTGTAGATGTACGTTTCTTTCTCTCTGAAGAAACAAGTATTCAAACCAACATGGAAAGTTTGCCCAAATCCGCTTTTGGGAAGAGTAGGCTGTTGTATGCTGGTGGTGGGAACAACAGATGACAAAATTTACAAAACTGCATACACACAGGGACTGAATAAAAATTTTAAAAAGCACATGAAAGCTTCTTCCGTGATCCTCAATATAAAAGAATGAACGAATGAATGAATGAATGAATGAATGAATGAATGAATGAATGAATGAATGAATGAATGAATGAACAAATAAATAAATAGATACATGAATAAATAAATAAATGAATAATAAAATCCT
>CM060320.1:43045292-43050292 GCA_030674155.1 Stramonita haemastoma | reverse complement strand
CAGCATTGTGTCAGGAACACCCCCCCCCCCCCCCTTATGGGTTGGGTTCTTTTAGGTGCACTAAATAATGATGTGTAACACACGGGACATCGGTTTATTGTCTCATCCGAAAGACTAGCACGCAGACCACCACTCATGGTCTAATGGATAGGGGGGGGGGGGGAGTTTCGGGCCCAAACGGGATTCGAACCACCGCACACTCCGACCCGAACTTTTCGCTTTCTAGGCAGGCGCGTTACCTGTAGACCACCGATCTTCGTTGAACACTCAGACAGCAACACCTGAGGCCCTGACAAATGCTGCCTTGCCCTGAAGGCCCTTCAGGGTCCAAAGAGCTTGTCCCTCATCGGCAGATCAGTAAGTCAGATATCGGCCCTCAGGTTTTGGTGTGTTAGACAGGTCTGGAGGAAGTGTTCCACTGTCATGGGAGAAGTGCCACAGAGGAGCACGCCTCAGAATCACCAATGCCGAACTTGGTGAGCATGACTGTGATGTCTGAGTCTGTAGTGTCCAGTCCTCAGCCTCACAATTTGTTACTTGGTCATCTGTTGGGAGGAGGTAGCAGTCATCTTTGCTGTTGAAATTAGGGTGCTGCTGAAGCCATCATCTCTTTTGCTTTTCCTTCACAATTCATTGTCCGTGCTTTTTTATACGTCACCTCCTACTCCATTTATTGTCCGTGCTTCTTCATTCATATGTCACCCCCTGCTCCATTTATTGTCCTGCTTTTTTATAGGTCACCTCCTGCTCCATTTATTGTCCGTGCTTCTTCATTCATACGTCACCTCCTGCTCCATTTATTGTCCGTGCTTCTTCATTCATACGTCACCTCCTGCTCCTTTTATTGTCCGTGCTTCTTCATTCATACGTCACCTCCTGCTGCATTTATTGTCGTGCTTCTTCATTCATGCCGCCGCTGTGGCCTAGTGGTTAGGGTGTTGTACTCGTAATCTAAAGGTTGCGGGTTCGATCCCAGCTATTCCGCTATGGCGTTGTGCCCTTGGAAAAGGCACTTTACGGCTATTTTCTCACCCCACCCAGGTGTAAAAGGGGTACCAACCTTGTGTTGGGGGTTAATCCTGCGATAGACTGGCGTCCTATCCAGGGGGAGTCTATGACTCTCAGTCGCTTAACGCCACAGAAACCGGGATAAGCACCGGCCTGATGAGCCTTATGGCTCGGGACAGACTTTAACTTTTCTTCATTCATACGTCACCTCCTGCTCCATTTATTGTCGTGCTTCTTCATTCATACGTCACCTCCTGCTCTATTTATTGTCGTGCTTCTTCATTCATATGTCACCCCGTGCTCCATTTATTGTCGTGCTTCTTCATTCATACGTCACCTCCTGCTCCATTTATTGTCGTGCTTCTTCATTCATACGTCACCTCCTGCTCTATTTATTGTCGTGCTTCTTCATTCATATGTCACCCCGTGCTTCTTCATTCATACGTCACCTCCTGCTCTATTTATTGTCGTGCTTCTTCATTCATATGTCACCCCCTGCTCCATTTATTGTCCGTGCTTCTTCATTCATACGTCACCTCGGCCTCCTGCTCCATTTATTGTCCATGCTTCTTCATTCATACGTCACCTCGTGCTCCATTTATTGTCCGTGCTTCTTCATTCTTACGTCACCTCCTGCTCCTCTTGAGGCATTTAACCTCTTACCTTGTCTCGTGGACGAAGTCCAAGGATTTTTTTTTTTACAGTCTCCGAAACCAGCTTGAAATGCAGACCTGCCAGTGCCTTAATTTCCTTTTTTTACAGTCTCCCAAACCAGCTTGAAATGCAGACCTGCCAGTGCCTTAATTTCCTTCATACAGGAGATTGGACAGGCACGTTAAACATCGCGAAATTCATGTCAGAGTTCGGCGGATTGCGGAAACACTTACATACTCAGTACGCTTTCTGTGTATAACAAAAATGGGAGCTCTGAAGACGGAATATGTCGGCTGAGGCCAGTTGGGCAGGCCTCCTGCAGAGCTAGTTCCAAACACAGGAGAAGACCAGTCACTGCACATCCATCACCAATAAGAGATTTTTTTTTATTTGTTTATTTATTTATTCATCTTATTTATTTTATTCTTTTATAATCGAGGATCATGGATAAGCACTCCTGTGCTTTTTTGCATCCAGTCCCCGTGTGTATGCACTTTTGTAAATGTCATCTGTTCCCACCGGCCTCGGTTTGTAGTCTCATCCGAAGGACTTGTGGGGAAAGTGGAGTCAGCACTGATGTTAACTCCAGGAGAAAAATCTCCTCGACCAGACTAGAACCCGGGTCGTCAAATTGCCAGCGCAATGTTCTGACCACTAGGCTATCCGTCCCCCAGAAATGCAGAAAAAAGAAGGAGTTATAACTGCCCTCGAGATCCATCACCATATGATATTATTGAATGTGTGCCTTTCTTTAGTCATTGGCTACAGCTCCAAGGTTCACCAACTGTGAGATTGTGGGCGACCATTTTTGCCCACTATGAAAGTAGCTGCATTCCGACTTCAGGATGTATGCTGGGTATGGTTGTGTTTTCGTAACCCACTGAACGCTTGACATGAATGACGGGATCTTTAACGTGCAGAGTTGACCTTCTGCATGTGCGTAGATGATAATATATATATATATATATATATATATATATATATATATATATATATATAATATATATATATATATATATATATATACACATATGAAGGCACCAGCAAGTCTGCACTTTAAGTTGACCTCGGAGATCGTACTGTAGCCCTCCCCCCCCCCCCCTCCATTTTACTTTTCAACAGATATTGAACTTAATCACAGGTTAAAAGGTAAAAAGGTGAATGTGTACCACAACTAATGTGGTCGTAGGGGAGCGAAGCGTCAGAGACCTCAGCTTCTCTAGGGGGCCAGCATGTTGAGGATGGCGCCCTCAGGTTATTGACACCAAAATGTGTCCCAAACAGGTGCCTAACATCAACAAAATAGGCTACCCCCAAGCGGTTGTGCTTATTGGAGTTATAAAGTGTTTTGATCTCTGGATTGTTCGATGTTGTTGTTTTTTTTTGGTGGTGGTGGTGGTGTTTTGTGTTTTTGTTTTTGTTGGTGGTGGTTTTGGGTGATTTTGGGGGGTGTTTGTTTCCCCCCCCCCCCCCCCCCCCTGGGGAGGGAAGGACAGGGTCAGGGTCACTTCGAGAGGTCAAAATTCGATGTACTGCTGATTGTGTGGGTGAAAAAGTACGTCCGCGGTGTCCAGATTTTGTTGATGTTAGCGGCAAGAATTATCAACACTATTCGCTCTTTTTGCGTGACTTGCTGGTTCGTATCTAATCGTTAAGCACGAGTGGGTTGCACCTGATAAAAGGAATGAACCATCGATTATTTTTAAGTGTTTTTTTTTCTCAAAAGATCATTTCTGCTTGGGTGGTTTCTTTTGGGGTTTGTTGTTGTTGTTGTTGTTGTTTTTTTTGGGGGGAGATGTTAGTTTTTGGATTTTTTTTTTTAAGGTGAATGGCTTGGTGAAAGAGATCAATTGTGGAATAAAATTAAATTTTGATTTGATTTTGATTTTAACTCAGACACCTGCACACCCCCACGCAGACCCTCTCTCTGTCTCTCTGTCTCTGTCTCTGTCTCTGTCTCTGTCTCTCTCTCTCTCTCTCTCTCTCTCTCTCTCCTCTCTCTCTCTCTACTCTCTCCTCACACACACACACACACACACACACACGCGCGCGCGTGCACGCACGCGCGCACGCACGCGCGCACACACACACCTATCTTGATTATGTGTCATCAGGTTATCACAGTTCTGTGTAGTAGCAAGCAAAATGCACCAGAAAAACAAGGTGTTTACTTCTGTCACGGAGATCTAATTGCTATATATAAAAAAAGGCAAAAAATCCAATGACACGGCAAATTTCATCACTGCTCTTTGGAGTGTGTGTGTGTGTGTGTGTGTGTGTGTGTGTGTGTGTGTGTGTGTGTGTGTGTGTGTGTGTGTGTGTGTGTTAGTGTGTGTGTGTGTGTGCTTGACTTTTTTTTCTTTTTTCTTTTTTCTTTTTTTTTTTTTTTTTTTTTTTTACTGTATGTTAACTATACTTGTAAAACCCACCTGAGTTTGTCTGATTTTTTTTTTTTAGAGAATAAAGTTTTCATATTCCGCTTTCACGTTTCAGCATTTTCGGCTTTGAAGTTTGATTCATCAAGGTGGAGCATTCTCAAAAAGATGCTGAATATAACTTAGGGGAACACTGACGACATGAATTAGAATTAGAGGATCTTTAATGTGCTGTTTGATCTTCTGTGTGTGTGTGTGTGTGTGTGTGTGTGTGTGTGTGTGTGTGTGTGTGTGTGTGTGTGTGTGTATGTGTGTGTGTGTGTGTGCATGTGCGCATACATGTGTGTGTGTTGGGTGTGTGTGTGTGTGTGTGTGTGTGTGTGTGTGTGTGTGGTGTGTGTGGACGTGTGTGTGTGCATGTGTGCATGTGTGTAAGTAATTATGTATGGGCATGTGTGTGCGTGTGTACACATGTATGTGTCTGTGTGTCCGTGCAAACCAGTACCTGTGTGTGTCTGTGTGTGGTGTGGCAAGGGGGTGGTGGGAAGGGGCAGGGGGTCTGCTCTCTCTCTCTCTCTCTCTCTCTCTCTCTCCTCTCCTCTCTCTCTCTCCTCTCTCTCCTCTCTCCTCTCTCTCTCTCTCTCTCTCTCTCTCTCTCTCTCTCTCTCTCTCTCTCTCTCTCTCTTATGTGTCATCAGGTTATCACAGTTCTGTGTATTAGCAAGCAAAATGCACCAGAAAAACAAGGTGTTTACTTCTGTCAGGGAGATCTAAGTGCTATATATATAAAAGGCAAAAAATCCAATGACACGGCATATTTCATCATTGCTCTTTGGAGCAATCCTCCTTGTGACATTCTTACAGAGCTCTGTGGTGTGTGTGTGTGTGTGTGTGTGTGTGTGTGGTGTGTGTGTGTGTGTGTGTGTGTGTGTGTGTGTGTGTGTGTTTAAGTAAACATTTTAC
>CM060320.1:43035292-43037792 GCA_030674155.1 Stramonita haemastoma | reverse complement strand
CCTCTCTCTCTTCCTCTCCCTCCTCTCTCTCCTCCCCTCCTCTCCTCTCCTCTCCTCCATCTTCTCCTCCTCTCTCCCTCTCTCCTCCTCTCCTCCTCCTCTCTCTCCTCCTCTCTCTCCCTCTCTCTCTCTCTCCCCCTCTCCTCCGCTCTCTCCTCCTCTCTCTCTCTCCTCTCTCCTCTCTCTCTACTCCTCTCTCCCTCTCTCCTCTCTCCTCCTCCTCCCTCTCCTCTCCCTCTCTCCTCCCTCCTCTCCTCTCTCCCCTCTCCTCCTCTCTCTCCCTCTCTCCCTCTCCTCTCTCCTCCCTCTCTCCCTCTCTCCTCCTCCTCTCTCTCTCCCTCTCTCCTCCTCTCTCTCCCTCCTCTCCTCCCTCCTCTCCCCTCTCTCTCCCTCTCCTCTCTCTCTCTCTCCTCCCCCTCTCTCTCCCTCTCCTCCCCCCTCTCTCTCCTCCCTCCTCCTCTCCTCCCTCTCTCTCTCCTCTCTTCTCTCCCTCCTCTCTCTCCTCCCCCTCTCTTCCCCTCCTCCTCTCTCCTCCTCCTCTCCTCTCTCTCCTCTCCTCTCTCCTCCTCTCTCTCCCTCCTCCTCTCTCCCCTCTCCCTCCTCTCTCCCTCTCCTCTCTCTCTCTCTCCTCCTCTCCTCTCTCCTCCCTCTCTCTCTCCCTCCTCTCCTCCCTTCTCTCCTCTCTCCTCTCCTCTCCTCCCCTCTCCTCCTCCTCTCCTCTCCTCCCCTCTCTCCTCCTCTCCTCCTCCCCTCCTCCCCTCTCCCCTCCTCCCTCCTCCTCCCCCCTCCTCTCTTCCCCTCTCCTCCTTCCCTCTCCCCTCCCTCCCCTTCTCCCTCTCCTCCCTTCCCCTTCTTCCTCCTCCTCCTCTCTCTCTTCCTCTCTCTCCTCTCCTCCTCTCCTCCTCCTTCTCCTCCCTCTCCCTCCTCTCTCTCCCCTCCCTCTCCTCCCCTCTCTCCCTCCTCTCTCCCTCTTCCCCTCCCTCTCTCCTCTCCTTCTCCCTCTCCCTCCTCCCCTCTCCCTCCTCCCTCCTCCTCCCTCCCCTCTCTTCCTCTCCTCCTCCCCTCCTCTTCCCTCCCCCTCCTTCTCTCCTCCCTCCTCTCCTCCTCTCTCTCTCTCCTCTCCTCTCCTCTCTTCCTCCTCCCCCTCTCCTCCCTCTCCTCTCTCCCTCCCCTCTCCTCCCCTCCCTCTCTCTCTCTCCTCCCTCCTCCCTCCCCTTCCTCCTCCCCTCCTCTCTCCTCTCCTCCTCCCCCTCTCTCCCTCTCTTCTCCTCCCCTCTCCCCCCTCCTCTCCTCTCTCCCCCTCTTCTCTCTCCTCCTCCTCCCTCCCCTCCCTCTCCTCCTCTCTCTCCTCTCCTCTCCCTCCCTCCCTCCCCCCCCCCCTCTCCCTCCTTCCTCTTCTCCTCTCTCCTCCCTCTCCTTCCCCTCCCTCCTCCCTCCCTCCCTCTCCCCTCTTCTCTTCTCCTCTCTCTCTCTCCCCTCTCTCTCTCCTCCTCTCTCTTCTCTCCTCTCCCTTCTCCTCTCTCTCTCTCCCCCTCTCTCTTCCCTCTCCTCCTCTCCCTCTCCCTCCCACTCCCCTCCTCCCTCTCCTCCTCTCTCTCCTCTTCTCTCTCCCTCCTCCCCTCCTCCCCCCCCCCTCTCCCCCTCCCCTCCTCTCTCTCTCTCCTCTCCCCTTCTCCTCCCTCCTCCCTCCCCCCTCCTCCTCCCTCCTCCCCTCCTCCCTCCCCTCTCCCTTCCCTCTCTCTCCCTCCTCTTCCTCTCCCCTCTCTCTCTCCCTCCTCTCTCCCCTCTCCCTCCCCCCTCCTTCCTCCCTCTCTCTCCTCTCTTCCTCCTCCTTCCTCCTCCCTCTCCTCTCCTCCTCTCCTCCTCTCTCCTCCTCCTCTCTCTCTCCTCTGTCCTCTCCCTCTCCTCCTCTCTCTCCCTCCTCTCTCTCCTCTCTCTTCTCCCTCTCTCCTCTTTCCTCCTCCCTCTCTCTCCTCTCCTCTCCTCTCCTCCCTCCCTCTCCTCTCCCTCTCTCCTTCTCCTCCTCCTCTCCTCCCCTCCTCTCTCCCTCTCCCTCTCTCCTCCTCTCTCCTCTCTCTCTCCCTCCCTCTCCTCTCTCTATCTTCTCTCTCTCTTCCTCCCTCTCTTCCTCTCCTTTCCCTCTCTCCCCTTCCTCTCCCCTCTCTCTCTCCTCTCTCTCCTCTCCCCTCCTCCTCTCTCTCTCTCCTCCCCTCTCTCTCTCTTCCTCTCTCCTCCTCCTCTCTCCTCTCTCTCCTCTCTCCTCTCTCCCTCTCCTCTTCCCTCCTTCCTCCTCTCCCCCTCCTCCTCTCTCCCTCCTCCTCTCTCTCCCCTTCCTCTCCCTCCCTCCTTCTCCCTCTCCTCTCTCTCTCTCCTCCCCTCTCTCTCCTCCCTTCTCTCCCTCCTCTCCTCTCTCTCCCCTCTCTCCTCCTCTCCCTCTCTCTCTCTCCTCCTCCTCCTCCTCCCTCCTCCCTCTCTCTTCTCCTCTCTCCTCTCTCCTCTC
>CM060320.1:43025891-43028391 GCA_030674155.1 Stramonita haemastoma | reverse complement strand
ATATATGAGAGACTATAAACCGAGGCCCCGTGTGCGAACGCAGGCAGAACGTCTTGCGCACACGTTAAATCCTGTTCCGCTTATCGTAAGAGTTGGCCATTGTGTGTTGGTGGGAACAGATGACAAGATTTACAAAACTGCATACACACGGGGGCTGGATGTAAAAAAAAAAAAAAACCGCACAAGAGTGCTTATTCCATTTTCCTTGATATAAAAGTAATTAATTAATCAATTAATCAACCTTAGCTGGGGGTGGAAAGCGAGAGCTTGACCACTGGGATAAACTAAATTAATTCACTTACGTAAACACTTCACGCTTAGTCAACCGGACTCTTTAACGTATTCAAATTTACTCGAAAAAGAGTTTCGAGTAACTCTTGCACATTCTCCAACTTTCCGAAATGACTTACTGATACATACATAGTTACATACATACATACATAACAGACATAGATCTAGCCCTGTCAGCGGCCTAACACGCAGGTTTGTACCAGGCTCGGGCCAGTGTTGGTGCAATATCCAAGTAACGCTGATAAACACATAACAGAAGCCGCATGCCACTGTGGTGACTCAAAACTTGCGGATTCTACCAAAATGTTGATGTCCATGGCATTTGAGACCGGTATTGTTTTTAAAAAAAAAAAAAAAAAAAAAAGTCGGTGGGCTTGTGACAAGCGAGAGAGATAGGGTGGGGGGAGGGGAGAGAGAGACAGACAGACAGAGACAAAGACAGACAGAGGGAGTGGGAGGGGGGTAGGGGGGGTCAAAATGGTGCGAGGAACAATCCGGGAGGAAAAGTCCAGGGCTGCAAATATAGAATGGAGGTTATTCCAGCGATTCTGATAATGCTCTCTCTCTCTCTCTCTCTCTCTCTCTCTCTCTCTCTCTCTCTCTCTCTCTCTCTCTCTCAATCTTACCTTTAATGTATCATGTTTAGCACTGTATTGAGAATTGTTTATTCATATTTTATACTTTCTATTTTAATAATTATGTGTGTCGTATCAAACTGATTTTTGTAAGCCTTTTAGCTAGCGATCCCTGCTTACCAGCTCCATAACTATGTCCAACTTTAACTATGTTATGGTTATGTAATTTGTGTGTGCCTTATGACGTGCATGAGAACCTGATGCTTTCCCAAATCTACTGTGCATTGTATTGTGGCCCAAGGCCGATGTGCAATTAAATCATTTCAGTGTTCTGTCTCTCTCGTAGTTGTTAGTCGTTTGCCTCCTTCTGTTCTCTTGTTTACTCTTGATCTATTAGCACTTAAAAAAATTAAAATCATCATTTGATTTTTTATTTCTTTTCCCCTGTTTCTTTTGTTTGTTTGTTTGTTTGTTTTTGTTGGTGGTTTTTTTTTTTGGAATGAGTGCATTTTTTTCCCATTACCTTATTATAGTCTTAATGTCATTTTTTTTGTCTGTTGTTTGGGACCGGGTATAGTTTCTTGTTCTTGGTATTTGGATCATTACTGTTGTTGTTGTTGCTTAGTTAAAGTTTTTTTTTATCTAGATTTAATCCCTGATAAGGGCGGGAACTGGATGTAAAAAAAAAGCACACGAATGCTTATTCATTATCCTCGAATAAAAGAATTTGATTTGATTTGATTTGATTTGATTTGATTTGATTTGATTTGATCTCTCTCTCTCTCTCTCCTCTCTCTCTCTCTCTCTCTCTCGATGTGTGTGTGTGTGTGTGTGTGTGTTGCTGTCACTAATTATATATAACTCAAACATTACTATATATATATATATATATAATATATATATATTAATATTTGGGTTATCATTGTTATCCAGCTAAGACTGGCCAATCTGCTGGGTACAGACTTTATGATTCTCCCCGCATCCTTTTTTTTTTTTATAAAAAGGATCCCCCCCCTCCCCCCCAACCATAAAGCACAAAGATTCCTTAGTTGTGTATTTTCTTCTATATTCAATTGGGGTTTTTTTTTTACAACAATTATTTCAACCATGTTTTCTTTCTCTTTCTAATTTCATATTTTACTGGCAGCGGTTGCAGGCCACAAGAATTTCTACCTATTCTTAGGGCTGCAATAGACACTTCTGAATTCTGAAAAAGTGTCTTGCTCTTAGCACAGAGGGTCAGTGACATTGAACTTGCCGGGATTTCTAAAGAGAGGTCATCCGAGAACCGAACTCGTGTTGATAGTTATGTTAACATTGAACATTATGCTGTCATTATTTTTACTTTTACTATTATTAACGTTATTATTAGTATCAGCAACACGGTTTGATTGTTTTTTTCCAGATGGCTATAAGCAATATGATTGGATTTGGTTTTTCCAGATTTATTATGGCAATCTCTATAATCTTTATTATTTGAACACATTCTCTTTTTTTATCTGTAGTTAATACAGATGGCTTTGTTGGTGTAAGTCGCACATCAACTAAAACAATTGTCTCCCTTCATTATAATTTGCTCTATGACTTAAAAGTAAACTACACGTAATTATTAGTATAAGGGAAATCAGATATCA
>CM060320.1:42985891-42990891 GCA_030674155.1 Stramonita haemastoma | reverse complement strand
AGTATTTGAATTGGCTCACCTCTTCTAGTGTTTCTCCATTCATCTTTATTTCCGTGATGTCATTACTTGCGCTGTTGACCATGATCTTTGATTTCTCTGTACTGACCTCCATGCCGTATGCGCTCGCTCGATCTGTTAAATTGTCTGTGAGGATTTGCAGTTCTTGTTTGCTGCTGCCCATGAGGTCAATGTGATCTGCAAATCTGAGGTTGCAAAGGGGTCTTCCACCAATGGAGATGGAAGTGTGGTGGTTTTGCAGTGTCTCTGTCATGTTTTCGAGGAAGAGGTTGAAGAGTACAGGTGAGAGAAGGCAGCCCTGGCGAACCCCAACCGTGGTCTTGAAGAACTCGCCCACGTGGTTGTTCATGAAAACTGCACTTTTTGCGTTCTCGTACAGAGCCTTGATGACTTCAATTAGGCAGCTGTCAATGTTGAAGTGCCTGAGTACTTGCCAGAGGCCGTCATGCCATACCCTGTCAAAGGCCTTTTTGAAGTCTATGAAATTGTGGTACAAGTCTTTTTGGTGTTGGAGATGCTTCTCTATCAGAATTCTCAGATTGAAAATTTGTTCCATTGTGCTGCGTTTTGGTCTAAAGCCCGCTTGTTCTTCTGCCAGGAGTTTTTCTGCTTGGTTTTTCAGTCTGTTGAGGACTACCTGCAGCATGATCTTGCTAGGATGACTTATGAGACTGATGGTTCTGTAGTTCTGGCATTGTTTGAGGTTTCCTTTCTTTGGCAGGGGTATTACAAGAGACTGTGTCCATTCTTTTGGCCATTCTTTGGTGTCGTGGATCTTCTGACAAAGTTCTGTGAATCGCCTTGCTGTTTCATTCCCTCCATTTTTTATGAGTTCAGCTGGGATGTTATCAATTCCAGGGGACTTCCCCTTCTTCAATTGTTTAATAGCTGCATCTACTTCACACCTTAGTATTGGTGGGTCTTTATCTTGGTGTTCAGGGGGGTTGTCAGAAACTATGTTGGTATCTGGGCGTAGTGGGTAGTTGTACAATCCCTCACAGTATTCTGTCCAGCGTTGGAGGATGGCATTGTTTTCCGTTAAAAGATTTCCTTCTTTGTCTTCAATAACACCATGGATTCAGATTCCACCATGGGAATATAAATATGCAAATTTTGATATTGACTACACAGAAACAAAAAAGGACACTAATCAAAACCTACTCAAAACTGAGGTTCAAAATCATATAAATTGTCAGTATTTAAACCACTTGAAAGTATACACGGACGGATCTGTCTTAGAATCGGGCATGTGCGGGGCTGCATTTGTTATACCCGACTTAAAAGTAAAAAGACCTTTTTGTATTGGAAAAGGTTTTACAATATTCACTTCTGAATTGTTCGCAATTCTTATGGCGCTAAATTATATTTCTCTTGCGATTTACAATATCCTTTTTTGTGTTGATTCAAAATCAGTTTTACTGGCTTTAAAACATTGGGACTCTAAACTGAGAAATGATGTTATTTTTGAAATCAAGTTCCTTGTGCATTCTCTTGCTTCTAAAGGTATTGGGATAACATTTTGCTGGGTGCCATCACATTGCGGTCTTTACTGGAATGAATTGGCAGATTCTCTGGCAAAACGCGGTGCTTCAGAATGTACAAGTGACATAATGATTAATAGTATAGGTCTGCGTTTATCTTCATTTGAAATTATTTCAATTCTTGCAAACTCTGTATATTCAAAGTTTTTTAGATTTCACTTAAATCGTTTGTGATGCCCACGAAATATAGAAATTATAATTCATAAATTACGTCTAAATGCTTGGAAAACTAAATATTCAAAAGATGTTTTCTGTACTTGTTCTGCTATTATATCAGTCCACCATATACTGTTTGATTGCCCTGTGCTCATTGCCTCGTATAAAAGCAAAGGGATAGATCTAAGGGGAAAATACGGAAATTTCCAAAGTGTTCTGTATGATTCCGAGTCGCATGTCCTAATATCAGTTGCAGCAAGTATTTGCCAGTCACCAGTAGGTCAGTTACTATCGATGAAATTGTATAAACTTATCATCATCCATTATTTTCTTTATCCTTTCACTTTTTCCCCTCATCCCCTTTTCAGTGCATTCTTAACGTGAATGTACCATTGTCTAAATCACCTTGTAGTGAACGGACATTAAACCAATGAGAAGAAGAAGAAGTTACCTGCCTGAAGCAGCTATCGCGATTCGACGTAGTTTCGAGAAAATGGCGTTTGAAAGTTTCACATCGCTGTGGGCTTTGTGCCTTTTATGCTGTATCCTTTAGCCTGTGAGAATTATTTTGTCACATATATTCGCTTTTCATATCTGAAGTTTCGATGGCAACAAGTATTGTTTTTATTGAATAACACCTTCTTGTTCAACCACACTAGGAGCTAGCCAAGTTGGAAAGATGATAAGTGAAACGAAACTAGCCCGCCCTGATTGCCAAGCCTGCTAAGGGCGGCACAGGCATTGCGCTGTGGCGGGGAAAGTAAAATTAACTAAGGATGCCTACTAACTAAGGATGATTAACTAAGGATGTCTACTTGAAGTGTGTTTGACAAGCCTCCAGCCTGCCAGCTGCTGTTCCGCCGGAAGCGGCGACTTGGCGTCGGGCGATTACCGTGGGGAGGGCTGGACAGCTCTGGGACCATGAAATGTGGTTTAAATCTTTGTTACCATCGTTTTACATCACTGACTGTATAAATTAGGGACCGCGAGAAGCGGCTATTTCAGAAAATATTTTAACAAACTTTGCTCTCAGATAACACAGGAGATCAAGAAGCAGTATCTATGAACCCCAAAAGGCATACATAAGTCTATCACTTTATATTTCCGATTTTTTAAACTCTGAGAAAGAAGGTTCTCTCTTCTCTCCTCTCTCTCTCTCTCTCTCTCTCTCTCTCTCTCTCCCTCTCTCCCCCCCCCCCCCCCCCCCCCCCATTTCTCCCAATTTTATGTTTGTTTATCAAATCTGTCATGCAAATATTTGTAAGTTCATAATTTTGTTTGATGTCATGTTTTCTGTCTTATATGTTTGCTGTTATATCAGTTTTTCTATTGCCTTGATTTCGTTTATTCCGATTTAAATCGAAGATGTAATTATTCGATTGTTTCCATCGGTGATATCTCTTACTCCATACTCACAAACACAAACACATACACACACACTCGCTCACACACAGACACACAGACACACACAGACACACACAGACACACAGAGACACACACACACACACACACACACACACACACACACACACGCACACACACACACACACACACACACACACACAAGCGCGCTCACACACACGCACACACACATACAAACACAAACCATACACAAACATACACACACACACAAACACACACGCACACTCACAAACACACACGCACACACAACACACACACACACACACACCACACACATACACTCATACACACATACACACACATACACACACAAACACACACACACACACGCACGCACGCACACACGCACGTGCGCACACGCATGCATGCAGGTAGGTACGCACACAGTATAACTAAGACCATTTATTAGCTAATTACACAACAACCCCCCCCCCCCCCCCTTATTTACCTGATAGGAGAGGCAGGTTGAGATGAACAGAGGGGTGGGGGGATTATCTCCTAGGATACTGTGGACACATGCCATCTTTAGCTACTTGACGTGTTTAGGCTAGGCTTGCCACACCCCAGCACAGGTAACAGCAGGGCTTAACTCTGGGCTTGCCACTTCCTTTGGCATCACCTCCACTGGCCTCTCAACATTGACAGGAGGAAATGCCAGCTGCCTCATCTCTAAGTGATGGGTTAGAATGGGACCTAGGTATACCTAGGTGATGTGTTAAAAGGCTGTGTCAAATTAGCAGTTGAATCAACTCTCTGATGGAGAGAAACTAACAAGAAAACAGTAATCCCTCTTTAAAACCTCTGACCTAAGCAACTTACAACTGTCCAGCCAGGTGGAACACTTCCTTTCTATAATTATGCACACGCACACACACACGCGCGAGTACGCACGCAAGAACACACACAAGAACACACACATTATTTCATAGATTCTTTTTTATGTCTTAAATAATGGTATTGGTGACATTGTAACAGATATAAGCCGTTTATTTCACACTTTATGATTTAAAAAAAAAATTTAATGTGTGCATGCGCGTACGTGCAGACGTGCTGTGTGGACGAGCGAGCGAACGCGCGCGCGCGTGTGTGTATGTGTGCTTGTGTGCGTGTCTTTTGAGTGGGTTTTTTTATATGGTTGTTTTTGTTGTTATTGTTGTTGCTTGTATTATCTATAGGAATATTTTATTTCTAAGGCTGTTGAAATCATGTTAGTTAATGTTGGTGAATTGTTTTGGGGGGGTTCTCTTTTTTTCTTTTTTCTTTGGTTTGTTAGGGGGGGCGTGTTTGTTTTTTTCTTTCTTTAGATGGATGGCTTGATGAAAAAAAGCAAATCAAATCTTATTCAATGTACCATCTGGAAATGAACATTCGATTTGATTTGATTTGACACACACATACAGTCGAAATGTACAGAAACAGAAAAAAAGCGATCACAAAACATTTCTTTTTCAAATGCAGTGCTTTTGTTTACTCAAATGGGCTTTGTCCTTTAAACAAATAAAGAAAGAACCGCCATCATTACTCACATACATTAACAGTCTGGCTAACCAACATCCCAGACAGAGCTAAATGCTTATCACACACACACACACACACACACACTAAATATATATATATATACACACACATATATATATATATATTATATATATATATATATATATATATATATATATATATATATATATATATATATATATATATTAAGGCCTCAGTTGCATGCAGATCATGAAGCACAATCTTTTTGTTAATCGTTTTGTCTTTTTTTTTTTTCTCTTTTTGTGTGGGTGCTCTACACGTCTTTCTTCATTGGCCAAAAAACAACAACAACCACCCAACAAACAAACTAATAACTAAATAATT
>CM060320.1:42978391-42983391 GCA_030674155.1 Stramonita haemastoma | reverse complement strand
CGCTATCCACTTCTGTGAAGTATCTAGGAGTCGTTGTCGACAACACTCTCTCCATGCAAAAATTCAGTACCCAAACCTGTCAGTCATGCTACTATCAACTACGGCGTATTAGCGCAATTCGAAAGTACCTGTCCACTGATGCAACTTCCGAACTTGTCACTTCTCTTATTCTCTCACGTCTGGACTATTGCAATTCTCTTTTGGCTGGTCTGCCAGCATCATCCATCCACTCCCTTCAACGTATACAAAACTCTGCAGCTCGTCTGGTCCTCAGAAAGAAAAAATCTGAGCACATTACCCCTCTCTTGCAATCTCTCCATTGGCTGCCGAACCACAGGGAGTAAACTACAAGATCAATACCCTCTGTTACAAATGTATCCACAATACTGCACCCTCCTACCTCTGTGAATGTCTTCACTTGTACACACCTTCTCGCTCCCTCCGCTCGTCGGCAGATACTTTGTCCTTAAGAACACCCAGATTCAACCTATCTACCGTTGGCCACCGCTCTTTGTTTCTGGTCCATCGATGTGGAATGACCTCCCTCTCTCCCTCAGGCAAAAGCCTACTTATGACACTTTTAAATCCAACCTCAAGACACTTATTTCAAACCTAAGTTTTTCTCCTTCCGCTTTCATCTCTTATCTCTTACCTGTCCCTGCCTTCAACATCCACCTGCCAAAGTGCATAACGTTTGTAGGTGTGCGTGCGTGCGCGCGCGTGCTGCGTGCGTGTGTGTGTGTGTGTGTTGTGTGTGTGTGTGTGTGTGTGTGTGTGTGTGTGTGTGTGTGTGTGTGGTGTGTACATTCGAATTTGTCAAAACTAAATTGTTGCTGATTGTGTGTTGTGTAGGTCGAATGCAAGCGCTTTGATTTGTTTTTTCAAGATATAGCGCTATACAAATTCCATGTATTATTATTATTATTATTATTATTATTATTATTATTATTATTATTATTATTATTATTTACCAAGCTTGGAACTTTATTCTTTGAGCCAACTTGTTCAATAGCAAGGGGATAATTCGATTCTATGACACCAACTTATTTCATGGAATGAAAAAAACAACAACCCAAACTTAGTGACAACTCAAGAGGAAGGAAAGAGATCTACACTAACCAACCAAGTGACTTGATGTAAAAGAAATAAAAACAACCTTATACTTGATAACCAGTAGAATTTGAAGTCAAAACTACCTGTCAAGCTATTGAGGTAAAACCGTGCAACTCTCATACATTAAGCACTTTTTCAGTATGCCGTTATTTTCAAAGGTCATCAGAACACTGTTTTTTTCTGTTGTTATATAGCTCCAGCGAAGATATCCGATTTATGGACTGTGGTCGCAAGCCATCCTACTTTGGTCCTGCAGAAAACTAAAAATAGAACAATTCTTGAAGCATCAGTGCTACGCAAGCATAAGGATGCTATAATCATTATTTATTTTTCTGCATATCATCTCTTTTGCAAATCATGTCTCTATCACGGTATTCTCCGGAATAAAATATTTCCAAGCGGTCAGTACCCCAAACCCCTCTTTCCCTGTGCTGCTGTTCCCTTATACAGCTGTTTCCCCATACCGCAGAACTGAGTCAGAGTTAAGGAATCCGTGTCAAAGAGTTAATAGTTAGGATCAAACTGGTGAAGTGTTAGGGTTTGCGGCATGGGGCAAGAACTAGGGTTAGAGTGGAGTGTTGACAGCTCCAGGGAACAGCACTACAGGGAAAAAGGAGTATCGGGAAAAGTACTGCTCTTTCTTCAAACACCCTACACTCAGTTTGTGCATAGTTTTCTCTCTTAAGCTGATCCGCAAATTCGAGGTAAAATGATTTGTTTCTGTGAAATAGGCGATGCTATACCAGTAATGACTATGGCAAAGATTTGCATCACAACAAACGTCTGAAGCCGAGTGTACATTTCCAGGAGTTTTCATTTCGTCTCTGTTTTGTACAAGTACTTCTGATCCGAAATCATATTTAGAATTTTGAGCATTTTTGGCGCCAAAACAAAACGACGTTGTAAGCCAGTAAAAGCTTTACAATGTTCTTTCAAAAGCAATCAGAATAGAAAATTGAGCGCGCGCCTGTGTGTGTGTGTTGTGTGTGTGTGTGTGTGTGTGTGTGTGTGTGTGTGTGTGTGTGTGTGGTGTGTGTGTGTGGTTGTGGTGTGTGTGTGTGTGTGTGTGTGTGTGTGTGTGTGTGTGTGTGTGTGTGTGTGGTGTGTGTGCCTATTGTGTTTGGGATCTAATCCTCGCCCTATCTCAGTATAAGAAAAACGTCCTCATATTACCACAAGCTGGGATATGAAGAAAATGACCTTTTACTTTGGAACCGAAAAATTAAATAGAAAGAAAAATATTATAATGCATGTAGTAGCAAAATATTCAAGAAAGAAAATACTTAGGAACTATTTCAACATGGAGGAAGATCTTTTATACTTCGACACCTTTGGTACCAACTAAAAAAGTAAAGAAAAAACTTTATACTTTGATAGCGATAACTCAATACAAAAGGTTTTTTCCCTAATTTTGTCACGAACTAATTCAATATACAAGAAAGAATGTTATAAATTGATACCAGCTAACTTATTACGAACGGAAGAAACTTTATGCTTGGACACCAAATACCTCCTCCAAAAAACTTACTTTATGATTTGATGCTAACAATCACTATGAAGGGGAGACTATCATACCTTTACACAAACTGAATAGGAAGGGGAAAAACACAAAATTTAAAACTACCTCAATATAAAAGAAAAGGCTTTGGACTTTGATGCCAACTTAATAATACAAATGAAGGAATTTTATACTCCCATACCAAATAACTTAACATGTAGAAAAATATTCAATGAAAAGAAAACTTGGATACAAAATAAATGTGAAAGACAGATGTTTATACTTTGATACCAACTACTCAAATGTAAGCTAAATAAAAGTTTTATGAAAAATGATGGAAACAAAAATAAAAGACCTTCATGCATATGGTAAGCAGTTAACTGGATATTGGGGAAAGAGCTTTACACCTTGATATCACCTAACTAGACAAGGAGTAAGGAACTCTACACTCTGACAGTAATAAAACAATGTGAAATAACTGTATACTTCGTAATATGCTTATTTGACATGGAGGAAACAGCTTTTGCTTTAGTTCTAACAAACTGATAAAAAAATTAACTTTAATATTAAGGGGAAAAAACGTGTATTTGATACAGTTAACAGAAGAAATGGCCTCTTCCTTGAATAAAAAACTCACATATAGGAAAGAAGTTTATACTTACATACAATCTAGCCGATGGGAGGGAAGAAAACTTTACACTGATGCCAACTCGCTCGATATCAAGGAAAGATCTTTATGCCTTGAAGCCATCTAACCAAAAATGAAGTAAAGATTTCTATACTTTCATACCCCTGGTTCAATATGAAGGGAAGAGGGTGTAGTTTTAATACAAACTCAGTATGAAGTGAATAACATTGATACTAGATTATGCATTAGGGACAATTTTTTTTACCTTGATTCCAGCGAGCTAAATATCATAAAAACACTTTATACTTTGATTCCAACTGACCCAACATGAAGGAAAGGAACGAGACTTATCCTTTGTTTACTACTAGCTCAATATGAAGAAAAAAACTTAATATGCGGACACCAGCTATGAGGTCTAACATTAAGTAATTACAGCAGAAAACAGAAAGACTACAAAATATCGGCGAATTTTGATATGGAAGGGAAAATACATTTTGATTAATAGTATGCTTCACAAACTTAACACATTTCTAAATGTCACGACCTTGAATTATTTTTTTCTTTTACTTGTCCTTGCAACTAACTAGCGTGTGATAAAATGTAGGGAAGAAAACTGACGAGCCGAGTGATTTGAGGGCTATGTTTCTCCTCACAGTTTAAAACAAACCAAAACCATTTCAGTGTAGGGAGGAGGGGGACGGGACAGCCTGATTGTTTAGAGCGACCGGCAAAACAGCCTTGATGACGGAAGGATTCTGCACAGAAAAAAACTGACATTCAAGATTAAATGCGTGCACATATATATATATATATATATATATATATATATATTATATATATTATATATATATATATATACTCTGAACTCTGAACGATTTTATTGTAGAAGGTCACCAGGCCCATTACAATTCCAACACTCGCTATCCCCCCCCTCCCCCTCACATTAATTTCGTTCTCAATCCTTTCCAAGAATGCACCTGAAAACACTTCCAAGCACAACGATTATAACATTCACTTGTGGTATTAGCATACATCTGATTAGAATGTTTGCAAATATATATAATATATATAGAATAGAGAGAGAGAGAGAGGAGAGAGAGGAGAGAGAGAGAGAGAGAGAGAGGGAGAGGAGAGAGAGAGAGAGAGAGAGAGGGAGAGATGAGAGAGAGAGAGAGAGAGAGAGAGGAGGAGAGAGGGGAGATGTTAAAGTTAGTCTTTTTTTCATATCGAGGATAATGGAATAAGCATTCATGTGCTTTTTTCATCCAGTCCCGTGTGTATGCAGTTTTGTAAATCTTGTCATCTGTTCCTACTGGCACACAATGGCCTACTCTAACGAAAAGCGGAACAGGATTTAACGTGTGTGCAAGATGTTCTGCATGCGTTCGCACACGGGGCTGGTTTAAAGTCTCATGGGAAGGACTTTTGGTGAGAGTAGAGGGGAGAGAGAGAGAGAATTGAACTCGAACTCGAACTCGAAAGGTTTATTCATGAAAAAAGGCCATTGGCCCATACATGAAGGGGGTTGCCCAATAACGATAACGAAAATTGCTTTAAGCTGACACACGAGGCTACTCCAAGCCATGGAAACCACAGCATTGATTAGTAATGTACATCGAGACACAAACACTTTTACTGTCCCGATATGTTACGGCATTTGAGCCTTTCTTTCATCCAGTCTTTGTCACACTACACACCCTTAGGTCTAGGCTAGCCAAGAAACCGTTGTAATAGTTCTCTAAGTGTCGCTAAGTCTTGAAG
>CM060320.1:42968858-42978291 GCA_030674155.1 Stramonita haemastoma | reverse complement strand
TCACTATAACCACCACCAGTTCGACGGGTCAGGTGCATGTTGTCTATGTGGCAGGTCTTCACAATTTCCTGACACATTTGCCTGCTTCTGCCTGTGCCAAGGAAGTGGTTCAGTCTCTCCACCTGAGCCAACGTGTCCTGGAAATACAACATAGGTATTATTATTTTTAGTTTGCCTTTTGAAAAGGGTACTTGTCAGTTTGTCAGTTTGCCAAGATCTCTCTCTCTCTCTCTCTCTCTCTCTCTCTCTCTCTCTCTCTCTCTCTCTCTCTCTCTCTCTCTCTCTCTCTCTCTCTCTCTCTCTCTCTTTCTAACCAGGCAAAGTAAAGAATAAGGTGGTATCATTGAAAAATATGCGTGGAATGAAATGTATGGCAATTGTGTTATGAATAGAGTACACTTAACTGAAGTTCAACAGAAAGCAGAGATAGCTATAAGTTCAATTGATACTAATTTCAAAGGGGCATGCTAAATGTATAGGGACTGGTCAGTGAATGCTTCTGAGTGTATGTGGATCAGTGGTCTAGAGGTAAGCGACTGACTAGAGAGGGAAAAGTCCGGGTCGGAGTGTGTGGTTGTTTGAATTATTAGAACAGTTGAGTTACTCTGTAAAACTATCTAATAGTCAGAGAGACCTTTGCAGTTCGATGCAGAAAACTTAGAATGAAAGAAACCACCTTTAAATGATATTAGCTTATATGCCTGGATTTTACATTTTAAGAATTTGGTTGATAAGGCAATAACATGTAATTCAAAGGAACAGGCAGAAAAGACAGTTTATAATGGTATTGACAATAACCATCTTTTTCATTGCCTTCTTTCAAAAGAAGACAATTGAAGAATCGTAAAGCTGTATGGCCAAATGGAATTATTAAGGAGGTGATAAATTATGCTTCTTAATTTGTTATGGTACCAGAGTTTCTGTTTAGACTTTTTATTGTTCAATTTAACAAGGGTGCGTTTCCTGAAATATGGGCAGAATCAATTGTTCTCCTTTTATGTAAAAAGATGATGTTAATAACCCAAACAATTATTGTGGAATTGTTTATGCGACATAACAGGTAAACTTTACACTGCTGTAATTGATAGAAAACTTCATTAATGAGTGACGGAAAACAAAATACCTGGAGAATGTCGAAAAGGATCTAAGAGAAAGTGCAACTGAAGACCACATGCTCTCTCTGATAGCATTTATACAAAAACAGTTCTGTTTAAATCGCAAACTTCACCTACCTTTTAGTGATTCTGAAAAAGCGTTTGATTAGTGAATAGATTTATACTTTGGAATGTTTTCTTTAAAGAACAATGTGCAGAGGAATTGTATCTTAGTATCGTGAACCATGAATCCTTCTGTTCAAGCTAGAGTAAGATCTTTTTCATCTTTAATCACATATATGTTTTACACCTGTGGTAAAGCAAGGGTACATCTGTAGCCCTATCTTATTTTCTTTATCAATGAAAGAACAGTAGAAATTATTGGGTCTGGAAGGCACAGTGCAAGATTTGTAAATGGTGCTTTCAAAATGTTTATCTTAATATTAGTTGGAGATGTTGCATTGCTGTCTGAAACAGTAGGCTAGCAAGCGCAGTTAAATACCTTAGAAAGAGCTGATGCTTCACTTTATTGCAAACACCAAACAACCTAGTTTATGGAGAGACACAGATGCTGTATATACCTGTGGTCTGTAGTTATTTGTATTCATTATTGGGTAAAAGAAATGAAGATAGAACCACACAGATAACCACAAAAGGCTTACAACATGCTAGCAGAGTAGGATGTTATCTAGAGGTAATTTCAATTGTTTTTCTCAAATTAATACAACTGAAATTGTATGAATATAGTTTTGGATTTGTATGGATGAATCATGCTGTAAGTTATTTCAACGTGATTGATTTTTGTTTGCAGAAAGAAGTGCTCACATGGAAGAAAGCAGTAGATTTTATATGGATAAAATGTTAAATTCCTTGCATTATGTTCAAGAGTATTTTATCAATGCAATGGACTGATATAAAAATGAACCATAACAAAATTTTGATATTTTTATTTCTGACATTTTTGCACTTTATTTCTGTTACAGAAAAATATCTGACAGTAATTTGATTTGTCCTTTATACCATGAGTCAGAAGAGAATGAAATACATTTTGTTCTTTCATGATAAAGGTATCTCAGAGAACAGTTTATTCCATGGATACAAAAACTACTCGCAACATTGCTCGTTTAAGCTGATATTGCTTCTGACTACAAAAAACAAAACCACAAGGCATTAATTTTATCATTGTATCTAGAGAAAGCATTTTGGGTAAGCAGCACAGCATTAAAGTGAGCAGCATTCATTGTACTAATGCATTATAAGCCATGATGTTATTAATATGTTCATCCGCCTTCAAAGGGGCAATAGCCTTTATGAATCTCTCTCTCTCTCTCTCTCTCTCTCTCTCTCTCTCTCTCTCTCTCTCTCTCTCTCTCTCTCTCTCTCTCTCTCTCTCTCTCTCTCTCTCTCTCATAGGGGGGATGATAGCCTAGTGGTCAGAACATTGCGCTGGCAATTTGACGACCGGGGTTCGAGTCCGGTTGAGATTTTTCTCCTGGAGTTAACATCAGTGCTGACTCCACTCTCCCGAAAAGTCCTTCGGATAAGACTATAAACCGAGGCCCCATGTGCGAACGCACACAGAACACTTGCGCACACGTTAAATCCTGTTCCGCTTTTCGTAAGAGTAGGCCATCGTGTGCCAGTGGGAACACATGACATTTTCAAAACTGCATAGACACGGGGACTGGATGAAAAAAAGCACAAGAGTGCTTATTCCATTATCCTCGATATAAAAGAATAAATCAAATCAAATCAAATCTCTCTCTCTCTCTCTCTCTCTCTCTCTCTCTCTCTCTCTCTCTCTCTCTCTTCTCTTCTCTCTCTCTCTCTCTTCTCTCTCTTTGTTTTTGTTGGAATTCTTGTTGCTGATTTTTTTTCTGTAAATTTAATCCGCCGGTCATTTGTTTGCCTAATAGTTTGCTTTTCTTGTCTTTATTTTGCTTCTGTGCTTCTGGGGAAATATTGCTTTATGATAATTGATTTGGTGGATAAGGGAGTTTATATTTTTTTCCTTACCCAATATTGTTCCACTTATTTTTTCTGTTCTTTCTTTACATTTTCACAATTTAGGTATTTATCTTACTCTTTTTTTAAAAATAAAATTTTACGGGTTTTAGTTGTGAATATCTGTCAATAAGTCAGATACCCCCCCCCCCCTCTCTCTCTCTCTCTCTCTGTCTAGATGAATCAGCTTTTTTATTTGTAGAATTTCGTTTTATTCTGTTTTCTTTATTCTGTATTAGGTAATAATAATAGGTGGGTGGGCATAGGTGGATCTCGCAAGCGGGGGTCATCATGCTTGGCTCGCACAGGCGAGTTCCTGGCTGGCCTGTCCTGGGAGCCACTGCGCCCTCCTCTACTGGTAAAATGTAGCCCAGTACTACCTGTCGCATTTAGACAGATGGGACTCGTTAGCCCAGTAAGGCAACTCACCTAGGAGAAGGAAAACTCTGACCCCAAACCTCCACTGCCTTGTGGATTGCCCATTGGGGAGAAAGGCTTCGGGAGTAAACCCTGAGGAAAAATCCGGAGATGGAGTCCCGAAGGCGGTCCGCTTCTGACTTCAGTAACGTTCCGGCAACTTCTGCGACACTGCTGGTGCCAAACTGTATCAGCTTCTGCTGTACCTTTGGATCCATCATCAATGTGGAGAGGGGGAACCTGCTATCTGGGCAACAGCTCGTCCTCCATACTATCCTGCCCAGGTTCGCGCCCTGGAGAGGTCACTCCAGCCTCGCCTCACAGCGTGGACACAACACGGGAAGCAGCAGTTACTGGTTATAAGGTACAATGCTCGACTGGTGTAGAGTGTGGCGTCAGGGGTTGCTTCCGACGGTGGGAGAAATCCTAGGATTTCACTGGACAGCTACCGCCCGCCTCAAGCTGGGCAGCCCCCAGCCAATAAGGTGTTGTCCCGCCACAGTCTGCCTTCCTCAGTGGGTGCTTGGGGATTAGGATCAAACCGACAAGCAGACTGTAAGACTCACACCAGGCAAAAATACAAGAACCCTGAGAAACAGGTGCCCAGTCCTAAAACTGGGAAGCTGAAACGTCCGAACATTATCATCTGGACTGTCCCAAGACCTCCAAGGCATCAGTGATGCAAGAAAGTCAGCCGTCATCAACAACGAGCTGCTGAGACTGAGGGTGGACATAGCTGCTCTGCAAGAGACCCGCCTTGCAGACACTGGAACCCTCAAGGAGAAAGACTTTACTTTCTTCTGGCACGGGAAGAGCGCGGAGGACCGAAGAGAGCATGGAGTGGAATTTGTTGGCAGGAACACCCTACTGAAGATGGTTGAACCAGGAAACAAGGGATCCGAACGCCTGATGACAGTCCGTCTCCATACCTCTGAGGGCTTTGTCACTCTTGTCAGCGCCTACGCTCCCACCCTTACATCCACTGCAGAAGCAAAGGACGAGTTTTATGCCAACATCAGCAACCTCATCAAGAAAATACCCCCCAAGGAACATGTCATCATCCTGGGAGACTTTAATGCTCGAGTGGGTGCCGATCATGATGCATGGCCTTCATGCCTTGGACACTTTGGAGTTGGCAAGATTAACGAAAATGGGCGGCGCCTGCTGGAGTTCTGCTCCTACAACGGCCTCTGCGTGACCAACTCCTACTTCCAGACCAAGCCACAACACAAGGTGTCATGGCGCCATCCCCGCTCAAAGCATTGGCATTAGCTGGATATGATCCTGATCCGACGTACCAACATCAAGTCTGTGCTCATCACCCGCACATACCACAGTGCAGACTGTGACACTGCCCACTCTCTCATCTGCTGCAAGATCAGCTTTCATCCAAAGAAACTCCAGAGCTTCAAACAGAAAGGCAAACCTCGCAACAATACCACCAGCATGCATCGTCCAGAGAAAGTCGAAGAATTTGCCAAGTCTCTCAAAGAAGCTCTGTCTGATGAACACCAGAACTGCTCAGCGTCTAAGAAATGGAACCACCTCCGGGAAGTCATTCAGAAAACAGCCTTTGCAACCTTTGGGAAAAAGATCTCCAAGAACAATGACTGGTTTGATGCCAAGTCTAGCGAGCTGTCCCCCGTCATTGACGCAAAACATGCTGCCCTTGCCGAATACAAGCGCTCCCCTAGTGAGAAATCCCTGCAAGCACTCAGAGCAGCCAGAAACAACGTACAACAGACTGCAAGACGTTGTGCCAACGAATACTTGCAACAGCTCAGTGCCTCCATCCAGTCTGCAGCTGCCTCAGGCAACATCAGAGGAATGTACGAAGGCATCAAGACAGCTCTAGGGCCAACACAGAGCAAAACCGCCCCACTCAAGACCTCCGATGGGGAGGTAATCACCAACAAGAGCAGGCAGATGGACAGGTGGGTGGAGCATTACTCTGAGCTCTACTCTAGAGAGAACACAGTCTCCAACTCAGCCTTCGATGCCATTCAGCCTCTGCCCATCATGGAGGAACTAGATACTGAACCAACCCTTGCTGATCTCCGCAAAGCAATTGACAGCTTAGCTAGCGGCAAAGCACCTGCCACCGATGGCATTCCACCGGACCTCATCAAAAGCTGTAAAGACACCTTACTACAGCCCCTTCACGACGTCCTATGCCAGTGTTGGAGGGAGGAAGCTGTGCCGCAAGACATGAGAGATGCCAAGATCGTCACTCTCTACAAGAATAAAGGTGACAGGAGTGATTGTAACAACTACAGAGGCATATCTCTCCTGAGCATCGTAGGAAAACTCTTTGCTCGTGTCATGCTTGTGCGCATCCAGAAACTTGCTGAGCGTGTCTACCCTGAGTCACAATGTGGCTTCCGAGCTGAACGCTCCACGGTGGACATGATATTCTCCCTACGCCAGCTTCAGGAGAAATGCAGAGAACAACACAAACCCCTCTACATAGCCTTCATAGACCTGACCAAGGCCTTTGACCTAGTCAGCAGGGAAGGGCTATTCAACATCCTTCCAAAAATTGGTTGCCCCCCAAAACTCCACAGTCTCATCAGATCCTTTCATGATGACATGAAGGCAACAATCCAGTATGAGGGCAGCATGTCCAACCCATTTGACATCAAGAGTGGAGTCAAGCAAGGCTGTGTCCTTGCTCCCACCCTCTTTGGCATCTTCTTTGCCCTGCTCCTAAAAGCACGCTTTTGGAACTGCAACAGAGGGTGTATACCTACGCACCAGACCCAGCGGTCGACTATTCAACCTGGCTCGGTTGAAAGCAAAAACAAAAGTGATGGAGAAAACAATCAGGGACATGCTTTTTGCTGATGATGCTTCTGTCACTTCTCACAATGAGCAAGAACTCCAATGCCTCATGGATAGGTTTTCCCAGGCCTGCAAAGACCGGCCTGACAATCAGCTTGAAAAAGACCAATGTGCTGAGCCAGGACGTGGTAACTACACCAGCCATCTACATCGGTGACTGCCAGCTCGATGTCGTACACCAGTTCACATACTTGGGATCCACCATCAGTGACGACCTATCCCTTGATGCCGAGATCAACAAGCGCATCGGCAAGGCTGCTACGGCCTTAGGACGCCTCACTACCCATGTCTGGGAGAACCCAAAGCTGACAATTTCCACCAAGATGGAGTGTACAACGCCTGCATCGTCAGCACTCTCCTATATGGCAGTGAAACATGGACAACATACACCAAACAGGAGCACAAACTGAACAGCTTCCACCTGCGCTCTCTCCGTCGCATCCTCGGCATCCACTGGAGTGACAAAGTTACCAACGCTCATGTCCTCGAGGTTGCAGGTCTTCCCACCATGTACACACTCCTCAGACAACGCAGACTCAGATGGCTCGGTCACGTACGAAGGATGGAGGATGGACGCATTCCTAAAGATCTCCTCTATGGTGAACTTGCCTCCGGCAAGAGAAGCATTGGCCGCCCCCAACTGCGCTACAAAGACGTCTGCAAGTGTGACATGAAAGCCCTGGACATCAACCTAGAGAACTGGGAGGAGGTAGCGGCTAACCGCAGCAAATGGCGCAGTGTTCTCCACAAACAGCTGAAGTGTGGTGAAGAAAAGATCCACACCACAGCAAACGAAAAGAGAGCCAAGCGGAAGGCATGTGCTCCAGCCACCTCAACAAGCCACATCTGCATCATATGCAACAGACTGCCACTCCCGCATCGGACTGACCAGCCACAGCCGGCGTTGTCGCTGAACAAATGACCTGTCTTTTGGCGCGAATTCCATAGTCGACACCGACTGACGGAGGCCTACTACAACGTTAGGTAATACCATTAGCTCTATATTTAAAGTGTAATTTTACCGTAACCAGTTAATTAATGCATGGTGTGTGTGTGTGTGTGTGTGTGTGTGTGTGTGTGTGTGTGTGTGTGTGTGTGTGTGTGTGTGTGTGTGTGTGTACCTGCGCTGGCAGATGCGTAGGGTGTTTGTTTTGTTTTTGTGTAACCTCCTTTATTTTGTAGGTGTTTTTTGCTTATTACTTTATTTTTGTTTGTTTCTCTGCTTTCTTTGGGGGTTTTTTTGGCTGAGTTTTTTTTTTTGTTTGGGAGGGGTTTTTGTTTTGTTTTGTTTTGTTTTGTTTTTGTTTGTTTTTTCGTTTTTGCTTTTTTGTCGTTTTATTTTAGGGGGATGGGGGGCGTTTTACATCTTTACTTTGAATTGTTATTGTTGTCATTTTTTTTAATGTTGTTGATGTTTGTTTGTTTGCCTTTTCTGTGTGGATATGTAGGTAGTGGGCCTATTTCATTATTTTATTATTATCATGTGTCTGTATTGGTTCATTTTATATCATGATGTATCCTTAAGGGGAAGGGGGGGGGGGGGCTGGATGTAAAAAGGGCATGGGTGTTTATTCACTATCCCTGAAATAAAAATTTCATTTAAAAGAATTTGGTTTCTCTCTCTCTCTCTCTCTCTCTCTCTCTCTCTCTCTCTCTCTCTCTCTCTCTCTCTCTCTCTCTCTCTCTCTGGAGTGGCATCCCTTGCTTGGCTACCAGCAAGAGGTGGTTTGAAAAGTGAGTGGAGGAATTTTCTATTTTCTACTAGAAAGGCCTTCAGTATGCCCGTCACAAGACTACCTCCTTCTCTCGAAACAGTTTTAAATACATTTCTGCAGGAAATGGCCTTGACATCCTTCAAAATTGACGGAGAACATCAGACTGTTATTGTGTTGCGCCTGTCACCAGCTCACCACCACCAAGCAACACACAGCCACAGTGACAGTGTCCTGTACTCCAAGAAAGGGGCAGCCCAAATTGCCAAGGACAAATTGAGAGTGGAGACATATAAGGCCAGTTTGATGAAAAAGCAACTCGACAATTCTGTCTCCCCTTCAGGTTTCTTTTTGCCGACACCTCCTAGCTTGTTTTATAATGGAAAATGAAACTGCTATGGACACAGTCATAGATGACACGCCCACTGGCACTCCTAGCTGTGCTGATAAATTTTCAGTGCAACACGGCCAGCCAGCTCGTCTCTGTCAAGCTTGTCTGTTGTTGATCCTGTGTCGGTGACAGTGCAGCTGTGTGACTTGGCGCTAAGGGACTGGAGTGACGATTCTGACTATGACAAAGGTAAGAAAATGAAGATGTCATGAAAGTATGCAGCGACACTCCAACAATGTCTCCTATGATACTGACGGGCATGACTTTGCTGAAGATGAGTTGGAGAACAGCAAAAAAACTTTCAATACCAAAAGTGCCAATGGGATCGAGCAAGCACGAAAAAGCGCCACTGTGTCCCTCGAGGACTGCACGATGTTAATGAAACGTTTACAAAAATTTGAAAACACAATCGACAGGGGCTTCAAGTTAATACTGAAAGCAGCTGAAGACGGAAAACTTCCGGACATGTCCAGTGACCAGCCAGCAGTAGAACCACACCACTAATGCCACTCTGTGACAGCTTCTCGGACCCTGCTGCGACATCCCTTATCAACCAGTGACATTCACACACATGTGTAGCCATGTATAAACAATTCTGCGTTTTGGCTTCCAATCACGAAGAATCGTTGATATTGTAGTGTTCAATTTTGCTGATGTACTTGTCGATTTCGGTCCCTTTCCCCAACTACCCTTTTGAGAATGGGTTTAAAAGCCTAACACAATAAATCTTTGTCATTGTCATTCTCTCTCTCTCTCTCTCTCTCTCTCTCTCTCTCTCTCTCTCTCTCTCTCTCTCTCTCTCTCTCTCTCTCTCTCTCTCTCTCTCTCTCTCTTTCTTTCTCTCTTTCTCTCTCTCTCTCTCTCTATTGTTTCATACATTGTCCCCATTACACTTCATTAACCTTAGGCATCTCGTGCTCCCTGTTTGCCTCAGATCCCCAACCTCCATTGACCTGCAGTGGCTGTATACTCAC
>CM060320.1:42943858-42961358 GCA_030674155.1 Stramonita haemastoma | reverse complement strand
ACTACACAGTCGAGTTTCCTCCACTTTACACAGACCTTATGCTAGTTTGAGAGTGATGCTCTAATTACCTGCCCAACACTGCAGGTGTTTGTATCTCTCAGGCCTGGTTGATGCCTGAAAATATGACCATTAAGAGATACAGCCCTGTCAAGTATTCTCAAAACACATGCACTTCCATAGCAGCATCATTACGTCATTATCAGTATCATTGATCATAATACAATAAAAAGAGAAGTTCCCTCTCATTTGGTAGCCCCAGTCATTCTGATCTTATGGTGACCCAGATTTGGTTCCCCACATCTGTGCCTATGGTGAGGTTGTGTCAAAGCCTTTGAGGCTGAAGGTTCCTGGGGGACAGTCATTGGAGGGACGTTGTGGTGGTTACCTCCTCTAGTGGGCGACTTGCTTCATCTGGCTCCACACCTGAGCTAATACTGTTGTTAGTTAGGAGCTTAGTAGGTGGTGTCCTGCATATATTAGCTCAGAACTAGACACCCCAAAAGTGACCAAACAGTAGTGCATGGCCCTCTGGCAGGGGACCCCACAGTGGTCTAACATTGATAAGCTCGCTGTAGACTTCTGAACATGAGAATGCAACATAACAAATCTGGATATGGCAAAGGGCAGTCAAGATTGAAATAGTGTGGAAACAGCAGGACAAGAGCGTCACAGAAGATGAGATAACCAGAAAATTTTTGAAATAAGAACAGAGCTGTGTTGCAGAGCAAGAATGTGTGAGATGCACATCTATGGAGATGACTATTACAATACTCCTCCATCGACTGTTTCCCTTTAACCTCCAGGCTGTGAAAGCTTTGACACATAGTCACCAAAGGCATGAAAGGGTAGCAAAAACAAAAATTGAGGTTACCATGAAACAAGAACTACAGGGCAGCAGTGTCCTGTTCAATTTTATTTATTTCTATATGACATTCAATGATTATAAGAATATCATGCTAACACTGTGGAAGGGCATCCCCCTGGAAGGAATATTCCATGCATTTTTTTCTGTTATATATCCCTGTGCCACCCAGTCAATTCGAGTAACACTACTAAAATTGTGTTCGTGAAATGGATGGTGCACAACAGTGCGATCCCACTCTTATCATCAAAGCTACATAAGAACTCTCAAACTTTTAGCCAGGAATCCAAGACATTAATAAACATGCCAGGGTGGCTGGTTTGCTGAAATCACTTGACTGGCATTGGAGTTATTTGCATCCCTCAGATCTTGTTAATTGGGGGTAACCTATAAAAGGAAGTTTGGACAATGGTCTGCCAAGTAAAGTACGATTTCACATTAGCAGTGGCAGCAGCACTGATGGCTACTGTACAATTAAAAACCATTGTCTGTAATTCTGTGCTGTCTGATGCTCTAATTTCATTGTGACCCAGTTCCAAAACCTGTAGTGTCGTCGTGTTAAAACCTCAGCAAGCTGGGGAGTAGTGGGATACTCTTGTTTTATGGATAGTTGTTTGGTGGATCCTTTTTCCTGATGTTCCTCCCAACAACATGTTTAACTTCCTCAGAGAATCAGGCTTATTTCCTTTGATATGAGTGAAGGTGTCATTGTTAGTCACTAATAACAAGGTTGTTTTAAGGAATCTTGCCTCGGTTTTATCTGAGTTCATGTGTTGTTAATGTGGTTTCTCCCACAACATAGAAGAAAGTAGTATTTTACACAGGCACAGAAGAACAAACGAAACAAATAAATAAAGAAATCAAAGCTGCTGTTTTACAGGCTAGACGGGAGTATAAATGTAAGATAGAAAACAAGTTTCCTGGGGAGAATTTTCGGGCAGCATGGCAGGGCATCAAAAATATGTCAGCGGTAAACATGACAGCTGCACAACATAGGTCAAAGATCAGTCTGCAGGTGGTATGCGATAACAACTTACCAGACCATTTAAACGCATTTTTCACTCGCTTTGAAAAGCATGATTTTTCAGAGGAAATAAATGGCCTGAAAGAATCTCTGCTTTTTGAGAGTAGCGTCATTGTTGATGAAGAAGTTATCTTTAAGCACTTCAAGGCAATAAACATTAACAAATCTCCTGGGCCAGATGGTATATGTGGTAGAACCCTTAAGTTCTGTGACACTGAGCTTGCAAGTGTCTTTCAGCACCTGTTCCAGACCTCGCTGGACACTTGCCAGATACCAGTTATTTGGAAGACTTCCAATGTTATACCTCTTCCAAAGAAACCCAATCCTACTCGGCCTAATGATTTCAGACCTGTAGCTCTCACATCACTAGTGATGAAAACATTAGAAAAGATCATAAAATCTCTCATTCTTTCTGTTACAGAGAAAGACCTTGACCCATTACAGTTTGCGCACAAATCTAGAAGGGGTGTCAAAGATGCCAAACTATTCATTTTGAACAAGCTGTACAGTCACTTGGAAATGCCTGATTCTCATGCCAGAATATTGTTTGCTGACTTTAGCTCAGCTTTCAATACAATGCAGCCTCATATTCTGGTTAACAAAATACTTTCAAAATTTGTTGTAGACAATCAACTTGTACGTTGTCTGATTGAATTTTTAACTGACAGGCCACAGTGTGTTTTTGCCAACAAAATACCTTCATCGGTTAGACATACCTACACTGGTTCCCCACAGGGCTGCGTCCTCTCACCACTTCTCTACATTCTATACACAGATGACTGTAGAAGCAGCCACGAAAATTCATTTCTGGTAAAATTTGCGGATGACAGTGCTCTTCTGTCTCTCCTATCTGGATCAGTCCTAGACCATGGTCCAGCCCTTACCGAGTTCGTACATTGGTGTGATGAGGCCTATCTGGAGCTAAATGTTTCTAAAACTAAAGATCTTCCAATTGATTTCAGAAGATCAGAGCACACTTCTGAGAATACCATCATCCATAATGAAGAAGTTGAAAACGTTTTGAAATACAAATATCTGGGAACTGTTTTTGACCACAAGCTAAATTGGGATGCTAACACTGACGCCATTGTCAAAAAGGGGCAACAACGTGTGTATTTTCTGAGGAAGCTTAACTCATTCTTTGTCGACAAAAAGATTCTTTCTTTGTTCTACAAGTCTTACATAGAGATCGTCTTAAGTTTTGCTTTCATTTGCTGGTACAATAACCTTAGCATTAAGAACAAGAATGGTCTTCAGAGAATTGTGAGAATCTGCTTTAAAATTATCGGAGAAGAACAAAGAGATCTCAAGTCGTTTTGTAATCAGCAGCTTGTATGCAAAGCAACAGCCATTTTGGCCGATTCCTCCCACGCTCTGTTTTCTGAATTTCAATTGTTGCTTTCAGGACGTAGTTTTCAATGCCACAACAGCAAAACAAAAAGAAAAAGGAATTCCTTTGTGCCAGTAGCTATCCAAGTTCTAAACTCATAATAACACTGACTGAGGTTGTTTGTCTTTTTTTCTTTGTTTGTTTGTTTGTTTGCTCTTTTTTGTTTTTTGTTTGTTTTGTGTGTGTGTGTGTGTGTGTGTGTGTGTGTGTGTGTGTGTGTGTGTGTGTGTGTGTGTGTGTGTGTTTTCTCTGAATTATTTACCTGACTGCCACTGTTATGTATGTAGCCAATGCATACAGGCCTGCACATACATGCATATGTACCCATAAAATAAGTATATCTTATTTTTGGCTTTATTGATTTTTTGAATTGCTTGTAAATTCATGTCTTTCTACCAATTGTGTGTGATGGGGGGGGGGGACGGGTGGGTGTGGATGGTGTGTATGTGTAGCGTGTGGGTGTGTATGCGTGTGTGTGGGGGCGGGTGGGTGTGGATTGTATGGGGAGGGGGGAGCGTGTGTGTGTGTGTGTGTGTGTGTGTGTGTGTGTGTGTGTGTGTGTGTGTGTGCGTGCGTGCGTGCGTGCATGCATGTATACGTCCTGGTGCGAACGCGTGCGTATAATGTGTAAATAATCGTGATCATATGTCTTTTCTAGTCAATGGTTTTTAAGAACATTGTATCTAAACATTGGTGTATGTGTATGCGTGTGTTTGCGTGTGGTGCGAGCGCGCGCCTAGAGCTTGAGTGTTTGTGACATTTTTATTTGAAGTTATATAATGTTTGAACAAATATGAAAATGTAGCTACTTCGTGTGTTTGATTATGATTTGTATCAATATGCCTGTCAGTATTGTAATTGCCCTTCAGGGATGATTAAAGTGTTTTTGACTTGACTTGACAGTCTGGGTTTAACCCTTATGGTTGGCCAGGACGTTGATGAAAGGAACTACAATGAAAATGGTGATATATCTTGTCTTCATTTGTATATAGGTGCACAGTTTAACCTGACATTAAAACTTTTACGTGGTTACATCCCCAATAAGCCCTTTCTGGTTGGTGAGGCTATAAATATCAAGATTAGATTCGAATAGATAGACAGTCAAACCCAGGGTAGACAAATTGCCCAGTCAGGCTCTCTTGTGAAAGTATTAATGTCAGGCGAAGGCTTAATTGGTAGTTTGTTTGGCAAATTGATCCTGAACAGGCACAGTTTTACACGGCTTTGGTGTTCAGCAACCATATAAGGTGTTGTATAGTTGATGGCTCTACTGCCTTTCGTAAACTTAGGACTTTGATGGCAAGATAAGCTTAGCAGAAAAACAGGAAAAAACGGCGATCTGTAAAAGTCTTTCCTGTGAGAATGGTAAACATCTTAAGTACTCTGAACAATGTATTAATGTAGTCTAAATAAATATCATTTTCATTTGTTATCCTGGGTGGAGCATGGCATTATTGGGGCTCGGAACCAGTTCTAGGTTGTGTCAGAGGATGTTGGGGCAAAGTCAGCTGTCTGGCTTTGTGTACTTTCAAAGGATGCAAGCTTCCAGCTTTGTATATTTGCAAAACATGAAAGTTTTTCAAAAACATTAGTTGACAGTGTGCCATACCATAGCATTTCCACTTTTCTCTCTGTCTTTCCTTATCAGTCGGTCTGTCTGTCTGTCTGTCTGTCTGTCTCTCGCTCTCGCTCTCTCTCTCTCTCTCTCTCTCTCTCTCTCTCTCTCTCTCTCTCTCTGGAGGATAATATGAGCGATTTATGGCTTCAGCGAAAGGGTGTTTTTGTGTTTGTTTTGCTGTTGAAAGAATGCAATTTAACAGCAACATACTACTATACAATTTCTTACAAGAAAACTGATATGTAGGCCTATATTCAAAAATTTATTATGCTGATCCAATTTAATCTTGTTGTTTACAGCCTCAACGACCACAGAGGTGATATCGGGGCAGTCACCTGATAAAACTGAATCACAGATTAAAACTGTGTAACTATATAGCGAAATAAAAAACCCAACAAACAACAAGCCGACAGTCTTTTTTTGTTCCTTTCAGGAAAATGTTGTTTTGTTTAATCTTACTTGTAATATCCCTTGGCTTACATTAAAGTCAGTTATTGCTGACATGCACAAACAGGCACACTGGCACACACTGACTGATTCTGTCTGTCTGTCTGTTACTTAGTGCTGGTTGACTATCAAATAAAGCACCAAGAAAGAAAAATGACGTACATTACCTGCAAGCCAGTATCTCTCACAGTTCTGACTTTCTTTTCTTTTCTTGCTTTGGTTGTCAGACTACTGCTGTAGTTTTAAACGCTAGAGCCTGCCTGGGCTTTGTCAGGAGACAGAGGGAACAACAAGTGGAAGAAGAAACAGACGTTTGTCTTTGCACTATCGACTTGAGTTTCGCTCATGATTTTGCATTAGACTATTATATCAGTGGCATGAGAATTGACCCCATTGATATGCTGGTGACCACACACAAACACACTGGATGCAGGTTAAGAGAGATAAAAAAAAAACTGTTATGCACAGCGATAACAGAACGGTCTCTAACTGGGAAGAACTGCCACAATTTAATGTTACAAAATCTGCCTTGACTAAAACTGTTTACACACAAACACACCCGCGCACACGTGCGCGGGAATGCACGCACACACAAACACACGCGCGCACACACACGTACACACAAACACACGTACTTGCGTACGTGCGCAAACACATCCATGCATGTATGCGCTCACACTCACGCACACATGCATGCATGCATGCTCTCACACACACTCACACGCGCGCAGACACACACACACACACACACACACACACACACACACACACACACACACACACACACACACACACATTTGTTTACTCTTCAACATGATGTTTTTTAATTTAAAAAAAAAAAAGTTGCAATTTTGAAGCTAGAAGCAGAGGATTATTTTGCTTTAAAAACAAAGCTCCAAAACCAAATAATAAATCAGTTTAGTGGCATTTCTGACCTCCACCACATAAGGAGTCGCATTGCACCAAAGGTCAATTTTTAGTTATTGACATGCTATTAAACTGCAATAAAATCACTATACAATACAAAAAAAAAAAATTGAAAATCGGACAATTCTCTGAAAAGTTAAAATGAGTTCAAATGATAGACTGCAGAAAATGACAAAATGAGAAATAGACAAGTTTAGCATGTCATAACTGGTCAGAATGAGGGCTAGGGCATTTTTTAACCACGTTTAAAAGCGAAAGGATACAAAATTATGATTTGATACTTAGTAGTAGTAGCCCGACAACTGGCATAGTGCTGGTTTATATGGTTAATTAAACACAAAATGCACACACCAAAATTTCACCCCGCCTATATCAAGGGATATCACCTCCACGAGAGAGAGAGAGAGAGAGAGAGAGAGAGAGAGAGAGAGAGAGAGAGAGAGAGAGAGAGAGATTTAATTTTTTAATTAAAAAAAAAATTATTCTTTTATATCGAGGATAACAGAATAAGCAACCATCGGTTTTTTTTCCATCCGGTCCCCGTGTGTATGCAGTTTTTGTAAATCTTGTCATCTGTTCCCACCGGCACACGATGGCCTACTCTTACGAAAAGCGGAACAGGATTTAACGTGTGTGCAAGATGGTCTGCGTGCGTTCGCACACGGGGCCTCGGTTTAAAGTCTCATCCGAAGGACTTTGGGGGAGAGTGGAGTCGGCACTGATGTTAACTCCAGGAGAAAAATGTCCTCAACCGGACTCGAACCCGGGTCTTCAAATTGCCAACGCAATGTTCTGACCACTAGGCTATCCGTCCCCCCGGGAGAGAGAGAGAGAGAGAGAGAGAGAGAGAGAGAGAGAGAGAGAGAGAGAGAGAGAGAGAGAGAACTAGGAATGGTTTATTGGCCTTAGACCACACTATGAAAAGATAGAAGGGAGATTAGAAGCATGAAGAGTTAAAAGAAAAAAAGTTCAACTGCATTCACATATTGTTCCTCATGACAAAAAAAAATGTTTCAAAAATACTATTACGAGCGTTGAAGCATTAAGAACAATCAAATTGGAAATGGATATAGATGATAATTATCTTCAGAAGCTGCAAACTGAAAGTCTGAAAAGAGAGTCACAAATGTATCTTCCTTTGGGTATTGATTGCAGGTGACATGATGGGTATAGGTATTACTTGCAGAGCGTTTCATGCTTAGATGCCTGTAAATCGGTTTTGGAGAGACTGTCTTTCCCTCTGGTGAAACTCATGGAAGACAAACCATTTAGAAATACAGTGTCTGTAGTTTGTATGTGAAGCTCTAAGCAAAACTTTCACGGGAACATCTGATAATTTTTAATGTGTTTTTTTTTTTTTTCCAAAGGTCTCAATATACTTCACAATCAAACAAAATAAATTATTGTCGACTTCCTTGCTACAGAAAAGACCTTTTTTTCAGCAGACTGTATTGGTAAACATTTATATTGAGAAATAGCAATACGGAAGTAGTAACTTTCCACATCACTGCTATATTAATTAATCTTTTCCCAAAGCTTATTGTTTAAATTGATTTATGCAAATAAGAACTTTCATATTTTGTGATTATTCCATCTCTTTCTTGAATAAGCTTGTCAGTAAGGCATCAGGTATGCCAATATTGAATTATCATCACCAAATCCTTGTTGAATCCAAACAATACTGAAGCCAGTCTGGCATAGAAGTTCTCATGACTTGGATACCCAACAATGCTTTCTTGACCTGTCTTTTTCTAGTAATATATTATATATTTTAAGAGGAAACCTTCTACTATCCATTTGTAACCATTTAAGCAAATACCTTTCACAAACTATATAAGAATTAATATACAATCGACATCTTCCCAATTTTCCCTATTTCATTTTATTTGGCATCCTAACAATGTGCTAGAATATGTTTTTAACCCCACACTTCTGCTGATAATAAAAACATTGGTTAAATAAATACATAACGTTGAAACACCGTACTTCTGCTTATCACAAGAGCATTGGTTAAGTAAATAAATAACATTTGAAACACCATGCTTCTGCTTATAATAATAGCATTGGTTAAATGAATAATATTTTTATTTACTGATGGTTAAGGCTGTCTCAACATGGGTTTTTTTTCTGTCTAAAGACAAACAAGTTAAACAACACTGATTCTTTCATAAGTCACGAAGTTAGCAGGATACTTCATTGGCAGATGTTGTTTATGTGGTAAAGAATAGCACTTTTAAGAACATTTTTACAAATGAGGTCAGCTGTTTCAGCATTGATTACTGTGCTAACGAAACAAAATCTGATCTGATTATATAACCGACCCTTTTTCAGTAGAACTACTGACATACAGTCCAGACAGAAACAAATTCTATATTGATCTTTTCACACTCCTGAATTCTGACACAACTACGTTGATTTGTTGGTCTATCATCAGAGTTCGTTTACATCCATTCAATTCATGGTTTTGGGGATGGGTTTTTTTTGCAGTCTTGAAGCGTGTGATTTTATTTATTTATTGTTTTGGGAGACAGTAGAATAAGCACCCGTGTTTATGAAGTTTTATCAATTTTATCATCCTTCCGACTGGCGTACAATAACCTGCTCTTCCGAAAAGCAGAACAGATTTTAACGTGTGCGGAAGATGTTTTGCGTGCGTTTGCACACGGGACCTTGGCTTATAGTCTCATCTCAAGGACTTGTGTGTGGTGTGTCTGAGTGTACTATTCTTTGCCTATGCAGTAAATCCCTGTCCAGGTTGCATGTTCTCACGAGGATTAATGGGAATGATTGTTTATTTTCCCTCCTCTGTATGTTCGTGTGCTGGTTAACAACTTCTCGTGCAGTTTCTGGTTTGTTGGAGAATATTCTGAGTTTTGACTGGTAATGTGCTGGCAGTTTTGGCCATGATCCATGAGGAGATAGTTGGACTTGGCTTGGGTCTTGGAGAGTGTTAGTATCAAGCCAGAGGATATGGGCTGTCATTGTAGTGTTGGCTGTTTGGTGCCCATCTTTTTTTTTGGGGGGGAGGAGGAGGGGTAGATGAAAGGAGGAATGAATACGCAAAATCGTCACCATTGGTGAACCTTGGAGCTCTGGCTGAGGAACGGAGATAAAGGGAGGAATATGCTTTGCAGAAGGTTGGGTTCCTTGTTCTAAATGTTCTGTGTCATCGACTGTGTTTGCCTTTGGGTACATGAGTACATATCTGCATAAAAAATGAATTCTATCTTGTTGGCATTTTTCGTGTTACCTCTAGTGGTTGCAGATCTGCATGAGAACGTCTTCTGCTTTGGAAAGCTGGGAAGAGCATTGCCAGCATATTTGTCCTCTCCATTTCCAGCCCGTTCCCCCCCCCCCCCCCCTTCCATCTAATGTCTTTCCCTCATGTCTCGTTTCGCCCGTTGTTGCCTGTTCTTCATTCTATCATAGTGGTCACTGCAGCGCTAGAATTCTACAGGCTCATGACGTGACTTCAGGGCAGAATTTGCCAGGATGAACTTTCATAGAGGCAGCGTAATTCATGGACTTACTGAAGTAGAATACACAACGTGATATACTGTGGGAGACGCTTCTTGAAATTGATCTGATATATTTGTGGATTGAATTATATTAAACTTTTCTTTTGGCCTGTGAAATATAAATTGATCTGCATTCTGTGTTGTTGTTGTTGGGATGTTAGTGTTGGAAAGGGTGGGGATTTATGCACAGTCCTTTTAAGGATTGAGACAAAGTTTACAGAATGCCTAACTAGTGGCTGTTATTTATGTGGCCAGGAATAACACTTCTAGGTACATAAATGAGACAAAGTTTGATTTCAGTGCTAGCAAAGCAAAATGTGATTACATTACTGTCCTTTTTCAGTTAAACAATTGACATAAATTGAACTTTGGAACAAACTATATTAATCTCCATATCCCTAAGCACTAACACTACCTTGTTGATTTGCTGGTCCATAAAGAATTCAAGTCCCAGATCTACACTTATCTGACCACTGGGAATAGATTTTTTTTAAATGGAATAAAATATTCAGATTGTATATACAATAAAAGTGAATAAAAAGTCAAGCATTTCAAAACTCGAACTGTTGTTCGAATCTGCCATCTAGTGGGAATAGTTGTGAACGGCATACTACCATACTGATTACAACACAAGATTTGACTTTGATGATGATTTGGAATGAATTACTAAAGGCAGTACTCTTTTATGTAACCCATTGCATTGCCACAACATTATCAGGTTGACAACCAGTGAGATATTACATTACAATGGTAAAACACAATTATCAAACAACGAAGCATCAACAGAAGGAATATGGAAAAGAAAATCCAGCTGACAGAACCTTGATTGGTTCGGGACTTTGCTACTCATAACAAAAACTGTACTTGTAGTCAGCCATCTTGGATCTGTAGACGTTATCGAATTGCTCATTCTGGGCCACCGTGAACCAGTTTTTCCAGTCTCCAACAATACCTGTTTGACAACAGAATTCAGAAGGTGGTGAAAGGAGAGTCAGAATGGCAAAAGAGGCTGGTGGCTATGGAGATGATGGAAATGGTCACAATGGTAGTGCCATTGAGTTTCCATTCTAAGTGTGGTGACAGATAAGCATTACATAATTGGAGTTTTTTCTTCTCTACACTGAGTTGCTTATTTAGGAAAGTGTAGAGTGTTGACTCTTTTATTCATTGCTCATCTCAAGGTAATTTTACTAGGGTTTATTGACGGGTTTATCCCCAAAGTCAAAAGGCGGCTACTTTAATGGTGGGTAAACACGGTTGCATGATGTAAAACCTCACCAGTGGTGAACTTCAAAGTTCTTGTTCAACATAAAAAAAGATCAAGGGTTTGCTCAAATGAGCATGCTTTGGATGCTTGTGGGCAAAAGATGATCCCTACGGACTTGAATGTATGCTGCAAAAAGGAGTTTTATTCTTCTTGTCAACTTATTAGTTTCTCGGGGTAATATTTCCGATAAAATCTGCTGCCACTGCTACTACAAAGAGAATTGTGGTTATGGAGCTTATGTTGGTAATCCTCAAAATGGCGAAGCTATTGAATTTTTACATTTTTTCTCTGTCACTGCCACGAAAATACACAGCATCATATATACGCAAATTAATTAAAACACAAAGCTTATGATACTAACAATAACATCGATGAAATGGGGAGACATGAAAACTTAGAGAGAGAGAGATTTGATTTGATCTGATTTGATTTAGTCTTTTATATCAAGGATAATGGAATATATATATAGAGAGAAAGATATATGATTTAAAGTATATAGGAATATTACCATTATGAAGGGTTGCGGTATACAGGATGTGTGAGCACAATACAGCAGTCACAGCCGAATATTCCTATATACGTAGCATAAAGGAGCATTATCAGAGGAAAACTGAACATTTTTCAATGAATCACCCATTTATTTGAATTTGAAGGCCCTGCATAGAAACCCAAAAAACAATGAATAACTTAAGTAGATGATGATTTCATTAACATGATTAACATAAAACAAAATTAACATATGGGTTTAGATAAAGAAATTCCGGTTTCTACCTAGAATGAGTTTGCTGAGGCCTAATTGGGAAGACTGGCGCCACACAGTCAAGATTCATCCACTTTGTGGGTGAAATTTTGAGAGTGTTGCTGAAGTTAGCAGGTGTCTTTATCTCTGGGGCCCGATTGACACCGGGATAAATCATGCTAGAAAACGAGGACTGCCCTGTTAAGTAGTCTTGGGGCACATACACTTCCAGAGCAACATCATAATAATATCCTAATCACCATTCATCATCATACAATAAATGAAGATTGTGTCTGATTCAGTAACCCTAGTTGCTCTGGTCTCATGGTGATTTCAGTTTTGATTTCCCCATACACTTCTGTTTCTGTGGTGCGTTGTGTCGAAGCCTCTACAGCTGATGGTCCACAGGATAGGGTCACTAAAGGGACATTGCAGGAGAAGGGGAGTCCCCATACTGAGTAAGTGTCTCACTCAAGCTTGCTAAGCTATTATTGTCATAGGCAGTTTTTCGTTTGCTTGTTGGCTATTCCGTCTTCAGTGAAGTTCTTGTCCAGCTGTTACAATACTGCTCATCTCATTCTTTCCACCCATACTCGTTATGTCGCATTCTCAAATTCAGAAATTTGCAGGGAACCTATTTTGAGTATATATGCTGTCTCAGAACAGGTACCACTGAACACACCACAGAAGTGATCCTGCAGTAGTACAGGACCCCTCTGGCTGGTGGCCCTATGGCAGCCTGACATTGATAGGCCTCCTGTGGAAGACTGATACTGAGGATGTCACGAATCTCTGTGGGTATGGCTGGGGTGGTGAAATGAAAATGAGCAGTGTGGGAACAGCAGGATAGTGAATGCTGCAGAAGACAAGGGCAGCCCAAACAAATATTCTGGGATATGCATAATCTGATCTTAATCTGTTTTTCATACTTACGCCATTGACTTTTGTTTATCAAAAATTGTCTTCTTGAAAATACCTAGTTTTCTTGTGGGCTTTTTCAACTGTGTTCCTTGACTTCTCTTTTGGTAAGGAAACCATGGACGGTAGGGCACTCTTGTACACAAGCAGTCAGACTGCAGATAGAAAATGTAGCTTGTTAGTTCTGTATAAGGCATAGAGCTAGTGCAGAACTGGTGCAATTTTTTTTTTGAAAATAATTCCTATGCAAAGATACAAGAGCGTGGTTGTTCTTCGCTTAAACCACATAATCATACTTAGTTGCTGACCTTTTCGAAAGAGAGATTTGGTGGAGGCACCCTCTTTCCACAAGAACTTTTCCTCAGTATAACCACCACCAGTTCGACGGGTCAGGTGCATGTTGTCTATGTGGCAGGTCTTCACAATTTCCTGACACATTTGCCTGTTTCTGCCTGTGCCAAGGAAGTGGTTCAGTCTCTCCACCTGAGCCAACGTGTCCTGGAAATACAACATAGGTATTATTATTTTTAGTTTGCCTTTTGAAAAGGGTACCTGTCAGTTTGTCAGTTTGCCAAGATCTCTCTCTCTCTCTCTCTCTCTCTCTCTCTCTCTCTCTCTCCTCCCTCCTCTCTCTCTCTCTCTCTCTCTCTCTCTCTCTCTCTCTCTCTCCTCTCTCTCTCTCTCTCTCTCTCTCTCTTTCTCTTATAGGGGGAGGATAGCCTAGTTGTCAGAACATTGCGCTGGCAATTTGACGACCTGGGTTCGAGTCCGGTTGAGATTTTTCTCCTGGAGTTAACATCAGTGCTGACTCAACTCTCCCCAAAAGTCCTTCGAATGAGACTATAAACTGAGGCCCCCTGTGCGAACGCTGGCAGAACACCTTGCGCACACGTTAAATCCTTTTCCGCTTTTCGTAAGAGTAGTCCATCGTGTGCCAGTGGGAACAGATGACATTTGCAAAACTGCATACACACGGGGACAGGATGAAAAAAAGCACAAGAGTGCTTATTCCATTATCTTCGATATAAAAGAATAAATCAAATCAAATCAAATCTCTCTCTCTCTCCTCTCTCTCTCTCTCTCTCTCTCTCTCTCTCTCTCTCTCTCTCCTCTCTCTCTCTCTCTCTCTCTCTCTCTCTCTCTCTCTCTCTTCTCTCTCTCTCTCTCTCTCTCTCTCTCTCTCTCTCCTCTCTCTCTCTCTCTCTCTCTCTCTCTCTCCTTTCTCTCTTTGTTTTTGTTGGAATTCTTGTTGCTGATTTTTTTTCCTGTAAATTTAATCCGCCGGTCATTTGTTTGCCTAATAGTTTGCTTTTCTTGTCTTTATTTTGCTTCTGTGCTTCTGGGGAAATATTGCTGTATGATAATTGATTTGGTGGATAAGGGAGTTTATATTTTTCCTTACCCAATATTGTTCCACTTATTTTTTCTGTTCTTTCTTTGCATTTTCATAATTTAAGTATTTATCTTACTCTTTTTTTAAAATAAAATTTTAGGGGTTTTAGTTGTGAATATATGTCAATAAGTCAGATAACCCCCCCCCTCTCTCTCTCTCTCTCTCTCTCTCTCTCTCTCTCCTCTCTCTCTCTCCTCTCTCTCTCTCTCTCTCTCTCTCTCTCTCTCTCTCTCTCTCTTCAGACCAGACTTTTACTGTACATCGGCCTTGGGCCACAATACAAAAGCAAACTGGGCATAGGGAATGGGCTCACGACAAGTGTTGTTAATACATTACTACTTACATATAGTGAAAGTTGAACTGACACATTAATTATGAAAACAAGCATATTGCATCAGCCATGACATGAATATTCACTGTTGACACAAATACATACAACAATTTTCGTAGACCACAATGTTTATGTAACTTGGGAACTCATCAATTTGAAAATAATGTTTACAAATGTATTTTACTTCTTCTTTTAATTGCATGAAAAACATATCGCGACAGATTATGTGTGTGATGGTATTGTAGCTTTCAGTAGTAGGGGCAAAGGCAGACTTGTTGAATTTTTGAGAAATTTGTTTCTTAGGTCCTCATAAATGGGATATCTCTGTAAAAAGTGTTCTTCATTTTCCACCTGATCTTTGCAAAAAAGGCAATTCTTATTTTTATTTATACTGTTATAACGATGTATGTTATTGTTCAGTGGTAGTACATTGAATCGAATTTGTGTGACTGCAACGCGAAAACAGTATGTATCCAACTCACCAATATATTTTTCTTTTTCAAAAACAATCTTAAAATTTCTATAACTATCATATCTTTCAGGATCCCTTATGGTGCCAGACCATTCTTGGGTAAACCAATCCACAAGTCTCTGTTTAAAGGCATGTAAAAACATTTTCACGTCTCCAACACCTTGGTTTAACCAAACAATATTGTATCCAGTTTTACATAGTATTTCCCTAACTTTTGAAGCCCAGCATTGCTTACCATATCTATCTAATTCTAATAACATCTCATAGGCTTTATAAGGTAATCTCTCTGTATTCATCTGTAATAATCTAAACCAGTATGTAATGCATGCAACATATGTATTCACGTAAAGTGGGTATCTGCCCAGATCTCCATACACCATTTTGTTTGGGGTCTTGGCTGGCACACCCAAAAACCTTTTACATGCAATCATGTGTACTTTTTCTAATTGGTCTAATTGATACAACCCCCAAATTTCCTATGAGTACAACAATATTGGTTGAATTTTTACATAAAAAACTTTAAAGAATGTACTAGGTGTCATTTCTTTGCACTTTTGAAAAACTTTGTTGAGCTGTAGGACTGCTTTTCTCCCTTTAGTACCCAGGTGTAATGTACCTCTTTTTGCACTGATCATAGATGTAAAATTAAATCCCAAATAGCAATAACTGTTGACTACCTCTAGTTTTTTTTTTATTATTGAAGAACCACTTTTCATGTTTCCCTAAGAAACCCTCTGTTACAAATGTCTCCACAATACTGCACCCTCCTACCTCTGTGAATGTCTTCACTTGTACACACCTTCTCGCTCCCTCCGCTCGTCGGCAGATACTTTGTCCTTAAGAATACCCAGATTCAACCTATCTACCGTTGACCGCCGCTCTTTCTCTGTTTCTGGTCCATCGATCTGGAACGACCTTCCTCTCTCCCTCCGGCAAAAGCCTACTTATGACACTTTTAAATCCAACCTCAAGACACACTTATTCCAAACCTAAGTTTTCTCCTTCCGCTTCCATCTCTTACCTGTCCCTGCCTTCAACATCCACCTGCCAAAGTGTATAACGTTTGTAGGTGTGTGTGCCCCCGCGCACACGCGCGAGCTTGCGTGCGTGCGTGCGTGCGTGTGTATGTGTGTACATTCGAATTTGTTAAAACTGTAAATTGTTGTGTGTTGTGTTGGTCGAATGCAAGCGCTTTGATTTGTTTTTGCAAGATATAGCGCTATACAAATTCCGTGTATTATTATTATTATTAGAAACTCCCTTTCCTGAACACCATAATCTGAACTCTCTCTCTCTCTCTCTCTCTCCTCTCTCTCCTCTCTCTCTCTCTCTCTCTCTCTCTCTCTCTCTCTCTCTCTCTCTCTCTCTCGATGAATCAGCTTTTTTATTTGTTGAATTTCGTTTTATTCTGTTTTCTTTATTCTGTATTAGGTAATACCATTAACTCTATATTTAAAGTGTATTTTTACCGTAACCAGCTAATTAATGCATAGTGTGTGTGTGTGTGTGTGTGTGTGTGTGTGTGTGTGTGTGTGTGTGTGTGTGTGTTGTGTTTTGTGTGTGTGTGTGTGTGTGTGTGTGTGTGTGTGTGTGTGTGTGTGTGTGTACCTGCGCTGGCAGATGCGTAGGGTGTTTGTTTTGTTTTTGCGTAACCTCATTTATTTTGTAGGCGTTTTTTGCTTATTATTTTATTTTTGTTTGTTTCTCTGCTTTCTTTGGGGTTTTCTTTGGCTGAGTTTTTTTTTTGGGGGGGGAGGGTTTTTTGTTTTGTTTTGTTTTTGTTTGTTTTTTCGTTTTTTGCTTTTTTGTTGTTGTTTTTTTAGGGGAAGGGGGGCGTTTTACATTTTTATTTTGAATTGTTGTTGTTGTCATTATTTTTTTAATGTTGTTGATGTTTGTTTGTTTGCCTTTCCTGTGTGGATATGTAGGTAGTGGGCCTATTTTATTATTTTATTGCTATCATGTGTCTGTATTAGTTTATTTTATATTGTCATGATGTATCCTTAAGGGGAATGGGGGGGTGCTGGATGTAAAAAGCGCATGGGTGTTTATTCATGATCCTTGAAATAAAAGAATTTGATTTCTCTCTCTCTCTCTCTCTCTCTCTCTCTCTCTCTCTCTCTCTCTCTCTCTCTCTCTCTCTCTCTCTCTCTCTCTCTCTCTCTCTGAGTGGCGTCCCTTGCTTGGCTAACAGCAAGATGTGGTTTGAAAAGTGAGTGGAGGAATTTTCTATTTTCTACTAGAAAGGCCTTTAGTATGCCCGTCACAAGACTACCTCCTTCTCTCGAAACAGTTTTAAATACATTTCTGCAGGAAATGGCTTGACATACTTCAAAATTGACAGCAGAGAACATCAGACTGTTATTGTGTTGGGCCTGTCACCAGCCCACCACCATCAAGCAACACACAGCCACAGTGACAGTGTCCTGTACTCCAAGAAAGGGGCAGCGCAAATTGCCAGAGACAAATTGAGAGTGGAGACACATAAGGCCAGTTTGATGAAAAAGCAACTCGACAATTCTGTCTCCCCTTCAGGTTTGTTTTTGCCGACACCTCCTAGCTTATTTTATAATGTGGAGAATGAAACTGCTATG
>CM060320.1:42930742-42943758 GCA_030674155.1 Stramonita haemastoma | reverse complement strand
TTTCCAGGAGTTTTCATTTCGTCTCTGTTTTGTACAAGTACTTCTGATCCGAAATCATATTTAGAATTTTGAGCATTTTTGGCGCCAAAACAAAACGACGTTGTAAGCCAGTAAAAGCTTTACAATGTTCTTTCAAAAGCAATCAGAATAGAAAATTGAGCGCGCGCCTGTGTGTGTGTGTGTGTGTGGTGTGTGGTGTGTGTGTGTGTGTGTGTGTGTGTGTGTGTGTGTGTGTGTGTGTGTGTGTGTGTGTGTGTGTGTGTGTGTGTGTGTGTGGTGTGTGTGTGTGCCTATTGTGTTTGGGATCTAATCCTCGCCCTATCTCAGTATAAGAAAAACGTCCTCATATTACCACAAGCTGGGATATGAAGAAAATGACCTTTTACTTTGGAACCGAAAAATTAAATAGAAAGAAAAATATTATAATGCATGTAGTAGCAAAATATTCAAGAAAGAAAATACTTAGGAACTATTTCAACATGGAGGAAGATCTTTATACTTCGACACCTTTGGTACCAACTAAAAAAGTAAAGAAAAAACTTTATACTTTGATAGCGATAACTCAATACAAAAGGTTTTTTCCCTAATTTTGTCACGAACTAATTCAATATACAAGAAAGAATGTTATAAATTGATACCAGCTAACTTATTACGAACGGAAGAAACTTTATGCTTGGACACCAAATACCTCCTCCAAAAAACTTACTTTATGATTTGATGCTAACAATCACTATGAAGGGGAGACTATCATACCTTTACACAAACTGAATAGGAAGGGGAAAAACACAAAATTTAAAACTACCTCAATATAAAAGAAAAGGCTTTGGACTTTGATGCCAACTTAATAATACAAATGAAGGAATTTATACTCCCATACCAAATAACTCTAACATGTAGAAAAATATTCAATGAAAAGAAAACTTGGATACAAAATAAATGTGAAAGAAGATGTTTATACTTTGATACCAACTACTCAAATGTAAGCTAAATAAAAGTTTTATGAAAAATGATGGAACAAAAATAAAAGACCTTCATGCATATGGTAAGCAGTTAACTGGATATTGGGGAAAGAGCTTTACACCTTGATATCACCTAACTAGACAAGGAGTAAGGAACTCTACACTCTGACAGTAATAAAACAATGTGAAATAACTGTATACTTCGTAATATGCTTATTTGACATGGAGGAAACAGCTTTTGCTTTAGTTCTAACAAACCTGATAAAAAAATTAACTTTAATATTAAGGGAAAAAACGTGTATTTGATACCAGTTAACAGAAGAAATGGCCTCTTCCTTGAATAAAAACTCACCATATAGGAAAGAAGTTTATACTTACATACAATCTAGCCCGATGGGAGGAAGAAAACTTTACACTGATGCCAACTCGCTCGATATCAAGGAAAGATCTTTATGCCTTGAAGCCATCTAACCAAAAATGAAGTAAAGATTTCTATACTTTCATACCCCCTGGTTCAATATGAAGGGAAGAGGGTGTAGTTTTAATACAAACTCAGTATGAAGTGAATAACATTGATACTAGATTATGCATTAGGACAATTTTTTTTACCTTGATTCCAGCGAGCTAAATATCATAAAAACACTTTATACTTTGATTCCAACTGACCCAACATGAAGGAAAGGAACGAGACTTCATCCTTTGTTTACTACTAGCTCAATATGAAGAAAAAAAACTTAATATGCGGACACCAGCTATGAGGTCTAACATTAAGTAATTACAGTCAGAAACAGAAAGACTACAAAATATCGGCGAATTTTGATATGGAAGGGAAAATACATTTTGATTAATAGTATGCTTCACAAACTTAACACATTTCTAAAATGTCACGACTTGAATTATTTTTTTCTTTTACTTGTCCTTGCAACTAACTAGCGTGTGATAAAATGTAGGGAAGAAAACTGACAGAGCCGAGTGATTTGAGGGCTATGTTTCTCCTCACATTTAAAACAAACCAAAACCATTTCAGTGTAAGGGAGGGAGGGGGACCGGCGGACAGCCTGATATTTTGCCTCGGCATAAAATTGATGACGGAAGGATTCTGCACAGAAAAAACTGACATTCAAGATTAAATGCGTGCACACTATATATATATATATATATATATATATATATATATATATATATATATATATATATATATATATATATATACTCTGAACTCTGAACGATTTTATTGTAGAAGGTCACCAGGCCCATTACAATTCCACACACTCGCTATCCCCCCCCTCCCCCCTCACATTAATTTCGTTCTCAATCCTTTCCAAGAATGCACCTGAAAACACTTCCAAGCACAACGATTATAACATTCACTTGTGGTATTAGCATACATCTGATTAGAATGTTTGCAAATATATATAATATATATAGAATAGAGAAGAGAGAGAGAGAGAGAGAGAGAGAGAGAGAGAGAGAGAGAGAGAGAGAGAGAGAAGAGAGAGAGAGAGAGAGAGAGAGAGAGAGAGAGAGAGGAGAGTTAAAGTTAGTCTTTTTTTATATCGAGGATAATGGAATAAGCATTCATGTGCTTTTTTTCATCCAGTCCCGTGTGTATGCAGTTTTGTAAATCTTGTCATCTGTTCCTACTGGCACACAATGGCCTACTCTAACGAAAAGCGGAACAGGATTTAACGTGTGTGCAAGATGTTCTGCATGCGTTCGCACACGGGCCTGGTTTAAAGTCTCATGGGAAGGACTTTTGGTGAGAGTAGAGAGAGAGAGAGAGAGAGAGAGAACTTGAACTCGAACATCGAACTCGAAAGGTTTATTCATGAAAAAAGGCCATTGGCCCATACATGAAGGGGGTTGCCGAATAACAATAACGAAAATTGCTTTAAGCTGACACACGATGCTACTCCAAGCCATGGAAACCACAGCATTGATTAGTAATGTACATCGAGACACAAACACTTTTACTGTCCGGATATTGGCATTCTGAGCCTTTCTTTCCTCCAGTCTTTGTCACACTACACCCTTAGGTCTAGGCTAGCCAAGAAACCGTTGTAATAGTTTCCTAAGTGTCGCTAAGTCCCTTGAAGCACTGCGATAGGGTCTCCGTGTGTAGTGTGTTCTGGATTCGCTTCCATTCGCAAACTGGCGAGTTTGACAGTTCCTCTTTTAACATGTTTTTCTCTTGCTGTTTGACAAACCAGTACACACATACTGGCTCAGTGTCTGGTTGGCATGGGTACTGGATCACAATGTCGTCTGACTCGCAGTCACAATATCTTCACTGTCTGAATGATGTAGCACAGATTTTCTAAAGTGTGTATTTCTTTGTCTGTCTCTTAGCCTTTTCTGTATGGGTCTATCAGAGTAGCCACGTACTGTTTGACATTTCCTGTGTCGAATGCACCAACAATATTGTCATCGTTCACCTCAGGCTGCAAAACACACATATCAGCACACATATCAGCACAGTTACAACAATCAGACATACAGGGAGGTTCTAAATCAACCGATGATGGCAACTTAACTGATGTTTTTGTGTTGATGTCCTGTGTGTGTGTGTTGTTGGTAGGTCTATTCCATGTGTATCTACACATGCTGTATTCCCCTGTTCTACTCCACTGTCAGGCAGACTCAGGCACTGAGGACACAGTCATTTCACACACAACACTTGCCTGCTTCTGTTTATGCTTTCGAGAACGCTCACTCTCGTTGAGATAACGATTTCTTCCTGTAGTACTGTGCTTGTGTGCTGCGATTCACTGTTGGATCCGCCATGTTGGTTGACACTGCTGTGTCCACTGGTTTAGTCGCAAGACAAAAAAACCACGCTGTCCCCTTCTCCTGCCACTTTCCAGCTGGAAACTGCATTGTCAGTCAGCAGGGCGCCTAAGGTCCTCTCCACAGCCGCTGGAAGTCCAGTAACTGGCATTTTTGAATGAATTTCTAGTTTTACTGCTGCTCACAGAAAATGTAGCCCTCGGTCCCGCTTCACTTCTCGTCGAGTCGAGAGAGAGAGAGAGAGAGAGAGAGAGAGAGAGAGAGAGAGAGAGAGAGAGAGAGAGAGAGAGAGGAGAGAGAGTCACATTTATAGGGAAACAAATGCACATGCAGAAAGTAATTATTTATTAAGTAATGGGAGGCAATGCTCTGGTGGCGATGTGCTCTCCCTTTCGAGGTCAGCTTGAATTTCGCACAGAGAAATTTACCATAACAAACTACACTATGCGATGTGATGTGATGCGATGCTGAACGGCACGGCACGCATGCACCGACCCCGGACTGTCTTGACCCGACCCGACACGATGCGACGCGACGCGACGCGACCAGACGTGGCAAGCGACCTGACCCGACCCGACACGACGCGACGCTACAACCGACGTACGCGGACCCAACCCGACACGGCGCGGCAAGGCACGGCACAACACGACACACCACAACGGTAAGACGGAAAAAATATGGGCCTTACTGGAGTTGTGTAGTTCCATTCCTGACATGCAAGAATGTGGCAGAAATCTCACAGCGAGTCACTGGGCAGTGCAGTGTTCCACGGTGAAGTGTTCATGTGAAGTGTTCGCGGTGAAGTTTTCCGCGGTGAAGTGTTCCGCGGTGAAGTGTTCGCGTGAAGTGTTCCGCGGTGAAGTGTTCCGTGGTGAAGTGTTCCGTGGTGCAGCGTTGTATGGTGTGGTCCACTGCGGTGTAGTTTTCCATGTAGATTAGCAGGCCTGAAAAGGAAGAGCAGTGTGTAAGAACACATATAAAACAATTGATTTTAATTTAACAAGATCATCATGCTGTGGACAACATTCCAACCATTCTCTTGGCACCACTGAAATGTCTGTTTGTGGGGCTCCCCTGCTAAAGTGAACATCTTGCCTCGCATTACCAACTATCCCTTTGTGCTAGAATGCAGGCCTGCTACAGCCAACCAGGTCAGCAGTATACCCGATCAAACCTAACCAGCCTGCACCCTGCTACCTGGAAAACAGACAGGCTCTGCCAGGTACACATTATCCCCCGGAAACACTGTCTGAAAAACTCCAGTGCCCCACCGACTCCTGGAGGAGTTAAGAGAGAAGTCCCCTCCACAGCACTGGAGAGCTGATCACAGTGGACAATGCAGAACTTTGAGAGGTACACTGGGAACTGGAGCCTGTCTCAGTGAAATAAAATACCACAGAAATCGGAAATGATGTTTTCCCTGGAGAGCGCATCCTTGATCATTTTTTTTAGTTCACTAGCCCTAAAACAAACACCCTGTTGTTGCACATAATATTGTGTAGTGTTTATACACTTGAGATTTTTGGGGCCTAAAAAATAAACTTTGACTCCGGGCTATTTCACGATAGACACTTACTCCGAATTTTGTACAAAGAATATTATCACTGTTTTTATTATCTTTAGTAGTATTTTCGTTCATCATCATCCATCATCATTATATATCATTATTATTGTTGTTATTTTTTGTTGTTGTTGTTTTGTTGTTGTTTTGTTGTTATTATTATTGTATTATTATTATCATCTTTATTATTCATTATTACTATCATTATTCTTATCATTATTATCACTAGTCTCTAAAGACTAGAGTGCAACTCCATAGTCTTTCGAGACTGATGGGTGCCTATTATTATTATTTTTTTTTTTTTGCTGCCTCATCTTCTGTGACGCTCCCGTACTGCTGTTCCCACGCCGCTATATCAATTTCCCCGCCACAGCCATACCCAGATTCGTTGTGTCTCACCCCCGGGGTCGGGAGTCCACAGGGACCCCATCAATATTAGGCCGCCACGAGGCCACCAGCCAGAGGGGCCCTGCACTTCTGCTGGGTCACTTTGGTGGTGTTCAGTGGTGCATGTTCTGAGCTACCATAAGGACACCACCTACTAAGCCCCCTACTAACGACAGTATTAGCTCAGTCGCGAGCCAGACTGAGTGAGCCACCCACCCAAGGTGACGACCACCACAACGTTCCTCCAACGACCGCCTCCCCGCGAACCTCCAACCCCAACGGCTTTGACACAAACTCACCACAGGCACAGAAGCGTATGGGGAAACCGAATCTGAGGTCACCATGAGACCAGAGCAACGGAGGCCACCGAATCAGAGGCAATTTTTATTATTGCATGATGATCAATGATGATGAGGATGATGTAATGATGCTGCTGTGGAGGTGCATCCGCTTTGAGACTACTTGACAGGGTTGTTCTCTACGCTTACTGTCATAATATATCCCGGCGTCAACCAGGCCCGAGAGATACAGACACCTGCAGTGTTGGTCAAGTAATTTGAGCAACACTCTCAAATTCGCATCCGTAAAGTGGATGAAGCTCGACTGTGTGGTCCCAGTCTCCCCACTGAGCCCACAGCACACTCACTCTGGGTAGGAGCCGGCCGGAGCCGAAAAAATCCCTATGACTTATGGGATTCGAACCCGCGACCTTCCAGTCCGGAATCCAAGGCGCTAACCACTGCGCCATGGCGGCTGGTATTATTATTATTATTATTATTATTATTATTATTATTATTATTATTATTATTATTATTTATTGTGTGTTGTTATATTTATTTTTATTGTGCGTCATTGGTGTAAACAAAGTTCAAATGCCAATATTAAAATGTTATGCTTTAAACTATGTAAAGATTGTCTTCCTCCAATACATACTCTTAGTATGAGCTTTACACTCCATAAAAGGATAAAAAAAAATCTTCTGAAGACAGAGTACAGCTGCCTATATAGTAAAGCACTTGAAAAAAAAACCGGCCATATACGCAAACTTCTTATAATATTTTTTGTAATCTCAGTGATATTCCTAAGTATGATGTGCGAAACAGAGTACATGTTCTTGAGTACTCTCAGAAGGTTAAGCTATGGAACGGCCAACAACAACAGATCACATACTGGTATTACCTTTATGAGTGCTTCTACTAGCTCGTGCCGCATCCTCAGGCATTGAAGTACCTAGGACGGGAACAGTCTTGATGACAAAAGGATTCTTCTTCTTCATCAACGCTCTGACAGCACCCTGTGTCTGTCCCATGAGCAAAATTGCGTTGCGATCGCCATTAAGCGTCCGACAAGTCAGGTCCAGCGCTTCCGACTTCGGCATGGCGATGACAGAATGATTCTAGGAAAAGAAAATCAAGATATTTTGAACTCGAATGCTTGCACGCATGCACGCACGCACACACGCACACATACACGCACGCACGCACGCGCACACACAAAGCGCGTGGCCAAACACATACACAACAAGAGAGAGAGAGAGAGAGAGAGAGAGAGAGAGAGAGAGAGAGAGAGAGAAGACAGAAGACAGAGACAGAGACAAGACAGAAGACAGACAGAACAGACAGAGCAGAGAAGACAGAAGAGAGGGAGAGGAGAGAGAGGGAGAGAGAGGGAGAGAGAAGAAGGAGAGAGAGAGAGGGAGAGAAAACGATAGATGAGAAACAGACGAACAGACGATAAATATATATATATATTAATATAATATTATATTATATTATATTATATTATATATATTATAATATATGTATATATTCTGGGGGGATGTATCTATATACAGAGAGGGGAATGGAGCGCGCGCGAGCGGAGCGAAGAGAGACAGACAGACAGACAGACAGACAAGACAGACAGAAGACAGAGTGAGAGACAGAGACAAAGAGAAAAGACAGACAGAGTGAGAGACAGAGACAAAGAGACAGGGAGAGAGAGAATAACACTGATGCCAGAACAACAAAGTTAGCACTGAAGAAGGCTATAAGAGTTTTCCTAGATTCGAACCCAGTTTGTCTGGAGATAGGGAATGGAAAAAAGTCACAATCAGCACCACACCACACGATATGACGAGTTAAACAAATGCAATACGATACGATACAACACAATAGTAGTAAACAATACAGTACAATAGATACAATATTATACAACACAAGATACGATGCAACGGAAACACCCAACAAAAACAACAATTACAGCAACTACAACAAGATGACACACAGGTAGGGGCCTATACCTTATTGGGTGTTTCCACTAGCTCGTGCCGCGTCCTCGGGCATTGAAGTACCTAGGACGGGAACAGCCTTGATGACGGAAGGATTTCTACACAAAACATTGAGACATTTCAAAACGTAATGCCTGCACACGGGACACACACACACACACACACTCTCTCTCTCTCCTCTCTCTCTCTCTCTCTCTCTCTCTCTCTCTCCTCTCTCTCTCTCTCTCTCTCTATATATATATATATATATATATATATATATATGGAGAGAGAGAGAGAGGGAGCGAGGAAGGGAGGGAGGGACAGAGACGGGGAGAGAGAGAGGGGGGGAGGGAAAGCAGAGGGGGAGTGAGAGATAGAGAGAGAGAGATTATGTATATATACATATATATATATGTATATTATATATATATATATATATATATATATATATATATATATATATATATATATATATATATATATATATAATATATATATTATATATGTTGTGTATTCTCTACATTTCAGAAAATGCAGTTTCTAGGATGTTTTAGCAATTAACGGTGTCTAAGCTTTTCTTCACATCAACTCCTGGCCATTTGTTTGATCTGTGTCGAATTTCTAATTGTTACAATTATGAAATCTTTGATACCCAGGTTTAATCTTGACAGTGCTTAACACATCAGGGGGACATTTTGTCATCATCTTTCATAACTTCTATTCATGCTTGCTGGTGCTTTACTTTCATTCGCGTATACAGGTATGCGGAATATCAAAAAGACCCCATAAAGGTCTGGAAGTTTTGTCTCTTTCGGTAAGTTATGGAAACACGGGAATATTCAACATAAATCTTAAAACTTCGCAGTGGTACCTCAAAAAACAAAAGCACAAAAAGAAGAAAACATTGCACGTGTACTTACCTCTGTGAGGTCTTGATACGTGTGACAATCACGACGTCAGAGACAGGGCCAGAGAACTAAGATGACCCACATGACTTTTTGACATCTATGCTAAGACTTTTAAGGAATTAGGGCGAGATGGAGAGACCCGGAAGGCCGAGCAAATGCTTGGACAAAGTTGGGGGCTGGATGTGTCCTTTCCCCTTGAGCACTGTGTGCAAGGGTTCTGCTGGCTGTGCCAGTTTAGGACACCAAACCCAATGTCGACGCCTAGTCTGCCAGTCTTTGTGATCACAGAGTAAGGTTCAAAGGCTCCTGATGAAGTTCTGAAATCCCCGATCGTTGAGCCTTACCAAAAACTCCAGGGACAAATTTTGATTTGGAAATGTGAAAGACTGAGGTACACGTGTGAACATGATGCACGCAGGCATAGACAGGTTGTACTCGGTACAAAGATACCTGTGAAGAATGCAAGGTAGCCCTTTCATGGAAGGAGGCTTTGCAATTCTTACCTTTCACATGCTGCTGCATGTCGAATGTCCGATGTCCACAGAGACCCCAGTCCTCACTGCTCTCATCGCATTTGATCCCTGAATTGTTTCAGAGATACGAGGTCATGCAGACATGATGCGAAAGCCCCAAACTTCTATCAACTTTGCTCTTCAGCCTAGTGGGATCTGATCCTAGATCCCTGGAACAATGCTAGGCCTGCACTGGATTCGCCCTTCAGGGGCTGGTCTTTCAGCAGTTTGCCCTTCAGGGGCTGGTCTTTCAGGAGTTTGCCCTTCAGGGGCTGGTCTTTCAGCAGTTTGCCCTTCAGGGGCTGGTCTTTCAGCAGTTTGCCCTTCAGGGGCTGGTCTTTCAGCAGTTTGCCCTTCAGGGGCTGGTCTTTCAGGAGTTTGCCCTTCAGGGGCCGGTCTTTCAGGAGTTTGTCCTTCAGGGGCTGGTCTTTCAGGAGTTTGCCCTTCAGGGGCTGGTCTTTCAGGAGTGTGCCCCTCAGGGCTGGTCTTTCAGAGTGTGCTCAGGGGCTGGTCTTTCAGGAGTGTGCCCTTCAGGGGCTGGTCTTTCAGGAGTGTGCCCTTCAGGAGTTGGTCTTTAGGAGTTTGCCCTTGAGGGGCAGGTCTTTCGGGATTTTGCCCTTTAGGGGCCTGTTTTGCATGCAGGATTTTGCCCTTCAGGGGCTTATTTTGCATGTTGCCCTTCAGGGGTCTGTTTTGCGTGCAGGATTTTGCCCTTCAGGGGCCTGTTTTGCATGCAGGATTTTGCCCTTCAGGGGCCTGTTTTGCATGGAGGATTTTGCCCTTCAGGGGCCTGTTTTGCATACGGGATTTGTCCTTCAGGGGCTTGTCTTGCAGCGTGCTGCCATTCGGGGGGCTTCTCTTGCATGATGCAGCCCTTTAGTTAAAGTCTGTCACGAGCCTAAGGCTCATCAGGCCGGTGCTTATCCCGGTTTCTGTGGCGTTAACGACTGAGAGTCATAGACTCCCCCCTGGATAGGACGCCAGTCTATCGCAGGGTTAACCCCCAACACAAGGTGGGTACCCCTTTTACACCTGGGTGGGGTGAGAAAATAGCCGTAAAGTGCCTTTTCCAAGGGCACAACGCCATAGCCAAAAGCTGGGATCGAACCCGCAACCTTTAGATTACGAGTCCAACGCCCTAACCACTAGACTACAGCGGCGGCAATGCAGCCCTTTAGGGGCTCGTTTTTCCAGACTTTGCCCTTCAGAAGCTCAACCCTTCAGCGCTGTGTTCAAGCATTGCTCCTTGTTTCCGGTTGTTACCCGTCCCCCTATCAGTCTTACATAGGTCAAGTCAAGTCATGTGGGTGAGGACAAGTCCACTGGGCCCTGTGCTCCATCATCGTGCTGCTGGTGTCTTCACAACCTGCTGTGGACAGACAGATCCAGGAGAGTGGAGATGACCTGGGGAAAGAAACCATGAGCAACTGGCTACTACAGATCCATATCACAATTTCCATGGCAAAACTTTTGAGAGGTCGCTGAAATATTTTTTTTTAATGATTATGTTTTTTTTATTATCTACACTTAGTTCCATGATCCTGTCTTTATTGTCTATTTTGGCAGATCCTTTGGAAATATGAAGCCGCCGCGGTAGTCTAGTGTCTTAACACGATTTTCAAAGACAACTTTACAACTGTGGGAAATCTAACCAATAATTATACTTGTGGTAGTAAATAAACAACAGCACTCCTCTGATGTAAAAGTTAGGTCATGAAGTACTGTATCACAACCAAAACAAAATGAAAAATGGGTTTACATTTATGAGATTGCCCAGATTGTTTCTTTACCATTTTAAAATAATTCTCAGCTACTCTTTACTTATTTTTTCTTTTATGTGAAGGATAATGAAATAAGCACTCGTACTTTTTTTTTTACATCCAGTCGCCGTGTGTACGCAGTTTTCGTAAATTTTCTTCGGCACTGTCTGCTGAAGAAATACGTGTACCTTTTTAAATGCCGTTTCAGAAACACATCCAGTAACTGAAATAAAACTACAAGTAACCATATGAAAAAACATGGTGGATATTTTTCCTTTTTTTTTTTTTACAGAATTGGGAAGACATTTTTTCCCGTAAGCTACACCACGTTGTTTTACATACCTTTTCTCTGGAATCTGTGGCCATGATGATGGTAGGGAAGGGAGACTGAAGAGCAGAGTGCTGATCTTCCTCCCTCAGGGGATGCTGCTGCAGGCATTTCATGTTGAGGTTTGTCTGGTCCTTGATGTTGAGGTTTGTGTGGTCGATGTTGAGGTTTAGGACAGGTTGCCATGGCAGGTCGCCTGGCCATCCAGTTTTACCTGAACAAAAAAAACACGCAAGTTCATAAGGTAGGTGAAAAATTATACAGCAATATATTTTTTTTATCTCAAAGTATGAAAATTTACACCCATGTTATGACAATGACAGTTTTACTCGTTTCTATTCTAAAGCAGTGAAAAATAACTTCACAACTGAACTGAATTCAAATAAATTGAAAATTGAATTGAATACCACTTCCAGTCACAGCATATTTATCTGCGGGCAATTTGGGCTTCTCTCTCAGGGGTGAGTGGGTTGCCACAAGAGCAGTACCACTCAAAAAAATGTCTTTTTAAAGTGCATTAGTTTCCCTATGAGAAGGGCTTTATTCTACAGAATTTTGCTGGAGATCTCTTTCTTGGCGTCGTGGGTTCTTTTACGTGCGCTGAATGTGTGCTGCATGCAGGACGTTGTTCACCATCCGTTCCGAAAGACTTGTATGCAGGCCACCACTCACAGTCTAGTGGACGGGATAAAGTTTCGGGCAATAAACGGGGATCAATCTCTAGACCATCGATCTTCCCAATTACCAGTAATGGACAACATTAATGACATCATTGATAGGAGCTGTAGTAAAAGATTCATATCCTCCAGTCTCTTTAATACACGAATAATGACATGCAACGTTTTTATTTTCAGATATCAAATTATTTACGTATTTACTTATTGTCCACATTTTTCTGTCAAGATAAAGCCAAACCCAACTCATAAATGTAGAGTCAAGCAAACTTAACTGGGCTGAAAAAAATGTTTAATATCAGCAAGTGCAAAAATTAACTACAATAACAACACGTTAAAACTTGTTCCCTCTTCCGGAAGAGTAGGCCTTTCTGTGGCGGTAGGAACGGATGATATTAAAAAAACACACACAAAAAAACCCGCATGCACACAGGTGTGTTTAGACATCATTCTTCAAGTCGGAAAGCGACAACCTTAGCGGTGAGCAAAAATGGTCGCAGATGCAAAATTTCATCTTCAGTCAACCTCGGAGCGTGAACCTGGGAACGAAAAAAAATTGTACAGATGATAAACTTCACAATTACCACAGGCAAAAACCGCATCATTCCATTTAACATTATTGTCAGTTCTCTTGTGATCACATCAAAACTGCTCTGCTAAAACTTTCAGCAAGAAAATGCATAAACATGTCTTAAAACACATGTCCATTTGCACCTGTTGATGTAAAGATGCTTGCCTAGTGGTCAGAACATTGCGCTGGCAATTTGAAGACCCGGGTTCGAGTCCGGTCGAGGAGATTTTCTTCCTGGAGTTAACATCAATGCTGACTCCACTCTCCCCAAAAGTCCTTCGGATGAGACTTTAAACCGAGGCCCCGTGTGCGAACGCA
>CM060320.1:42920742-42923242 GCA_030674155.1 Stramonita haemastoma | reverse complement strand
AGAGAGAGAGAGAGAAGCAGAGACAGAAAGATAGACAGACAGACAGACAGACAGACAGACAGACAGACAGACAGACAGACAAGACAAAGACAGACGAGAGAGAGAGAGAGAGAGAGATAAACAGACAGACAGACAGAGAGATAGATACTTAGACAGAGAGACAGACAGACAGACAGACAGACAGACAGAGAGGCTCAGGGAGTGGGGGGAGGGGGTTGTTGATGACTGAGTCACAAGTCTATTTCCATCTTTGGAATAACGAAGGTTGAATGCAATTGTTTTTCTTTGGATTGCGACTTTTCCTTGTAATTGTATGTATCATTTAGGTCACACACAAACACACACACACACATACCACACACGCACACACACACACAACACACACAGGCGCGCGCGCGCGTTCATACACACACACTCACACACACACAACACACACACGCGCGCGCGCACACACACACACACACACTCCCTCTCTCCCTCTCTCCTCTCTCTCTCTCACTCTCTCCTCTCCTCTCTCTCTCTCTCTCTCTCATCTCACTCTCTCTCTCTCTCTCCTCATCTCCTCCTCTCCTCCCTCCTCACTCTCTCTCTCCCTCTCTCTCTCTCTCTCTCTCTCTCTCTCTCTACTCCCACACACACATCATCTCTCACACACTCACACCATACACACACACATACCACACACCTACCACACACACACACACACACATACACTAACACTACCACACACACACACACACTCATACACACATACACACACACACACACACACACACACACACACACACACACACACACACACACACACAACACAACACACACACACACACACGTCTTCACTCAGCGCGCGCCCATGCATGCACACAAATCTGGCAACATTGACACACAGTGCAATCATGAAATATCCTTGAGTACCACCCTTCCTGTTATTTTGGCGAGAGAGGGGGGGGGGAGGGGGGGGGGGGGGCATGGAGGACAGAAAAGTACGGCAAGGGTAAAGACTGGGTAGGGTGTGGAGGGGAAAGGGGAGGGTAGGGGAGAGGGGTCCCTGACTCATTATTTTTTTCCTCAGAAAATGTTTGTCAGTCATAAAACTAATGATAACCGGCAGGACATTTTGCACGTACGTTACATACATCCTGTTCCGCTTTTTTTTTCCCTAAGAGTTGTGTGCCATTGTGTGCCGGTGGGGATAGATGACAAAATTTACCCAACAAAAAAAAAAACTGCATACACATGGGGACTGGATGTATGTTAAAAAAAAAAGTACATGCGTGCTTATTCCATTATCCTCGATACAGAAGAATAAATGAAATAGATAAATAAATAAATAAATAAATAAATAACCTACCAGCTTCCATGGCTCAGTGGTTATAGCGACAATGGGTTACAGGATGGAAGGTCAGTGTTTCGAATGTTATCAGAGTCTCTATGATTTTATATCGGGCTTCAACCCTTAACGAATGGGATTTTGGGTGGGATGGATGGGAGTGGTTGCTCAAGATTGCTGCAGGTACGTGTACGTGTCTGTAACTCTCGGGCCTGTTTGATGCTGCAGGGATATATTACTCATGACTAGGGTGGGGGGGATGGAGTGCAGCCCTGCCAGACAGTAACAGACTCCACTCTCCCCAAAAGTCCTTCGGATGAGACTTTAAACCGAGGCCCCGTGTGTGTGAACGCACGCAGAACATCTTGCGTACACGTTAAATCCTGTTCCTCTTTTCGTAAGAGTGAGGCCATCGTGTGCCGGTGGGAACAGATGACATTTACAAAAATGCGTACACACGGGGACTGGATGTAAAAAAAAAAGCACGAGAGTGCTTATCCCATTATCCTTGTTATAAAAGAATAAATCAAATCAAATCAAATCAAAGCACATGCACTTCCATCCATAGCAGCAGCAGCAGCAGCAGCATCGCATTCTTATCACTTGTCTACAATCTTTCAGTACAAAAAAAGAAAAGAATATAAAAAATATTTGTCTGTGAGTCAGCAGCCCTGGCTACACCAGTTCTCATGGTGACCTCAGTTTCAATTTCCCCATACCCTTTTGTGCCTGTGATGAGTTTGTGTCAAAGCGTTATGGGGTTGGAGGTTCACGGGAGGAGTTCGTTGGGGGTGGTGGGAGGGGGGGCTGCAATAATAAAAAGAAGATCTTTAAAAATGCTGTCTCTGATTCGGTGGCCTCGGATTACACTGGTCTCGTGGTTACCTCAGTTTTCGATTTCCCCAGTCCCTTCTGTGCCTGTGGTGAGTTTGTATTAAAAGCTTTATGGGGTTGGAGGTTCATGGGAGAAGTTCGTAGGGGGTGGGGGTGGGGGTTGCAATGATAAAAAGATTATTTTTTAATATTGTCTCTGATTCGGTGGCCTTGGCTACACTAGTCTCATGGTGACCTCAGTTTCGATTTCTCCAGATCCTTTTGTACCTGTGATAAGTTTGTGTTAAAGCCTTTGGGGTTGGGGTTGTCACCACACAAGGTGGATGTCTGTCTCAT
>CM060320.1:42903242-42913242 GCA_030674155.1 Stramonita haemastoma | reverse complement strand
CATAACAAGGAGGAAGAGAGAGAGAGACAGGGAAAGAGACGGAGACAGAGAGACAGACAGAAAGACAGACAGATAGACAGACAGACAGACAGACAGACAGACAGACAGACAGAAGGCAAGACAAGACAAGACAAGGCAAGTTTAAGTCAAAGCAGAGCAACATTCCTTAGTTCGAGGATAATAGATAAGTGCTCATACAGTGGAGGTTGAGGGGGGAGGGGGGTGCTAGAGACCCCGCCCTTATTAGGAGAGAGAGACAGAGGCAGATGGACAGACAGACAGGCAGGCAGACAGACAGAGACAGAGAGACAGACAGACAGACAGACAGACAGACAGACACACACACACACACACACACACACACACACACACACACACACACACACACACACACACACACACACACACACACACTGATTGACTGACTGACCGACTGACCGACTGACTGACTGACAGAGAAACAAGCATACAAACAAACAAACAAACAAACAAACGTAAGCATGAACAGAACTTAGCTGAGATAAAACTTAGCACCCACACCCACACGAAAAAACCCAGACCTGAGGGGAGACAAATCCAGGTGAAAGGGGCAAAACCCCAAACCGAGGAGTAAATAAAACAGACCTATGGAGCAAAAAACCCCCCCCAGACCTGAATGTCAAAAAAACCACACCTGAGGCGGGAGGGGGCGGGGAGGGGGACATACCTGACGGGGCAAAAAAAACAACCCAAACATTAGGGGCAAAAAACCCAGACCTGAGAGGCAAAAAAACAGACTTGAGGGGAAAAAACAAAAACATAATGGGCAAAAACCAAACTTGAGGGGCAAAAACACATACCTGGTGGGCTAAGAAAAAGACCTGAGGGACAAAAAAAAGACATGAGGTCGGGAAACAGACCTGAAGTACAAAAAAAAAACCTCCAGACTTACGGGGGTAAGTCTTACCGCCGCTGCAGTCTAGTGGTTAGGGCGTTGGACTCGTAATCTAAAGGTTGCGGGTTCGATCCCAGCTTTCGGCTATGGCGTTGTGCCCTTGGAAAAGGCACTTGACGGCTATTTTTTCACCGCACCCAGGTATAAAAGGGGTACCAACCTTGTGTTGGGGGTTACCCTGGCGTCCTATCCAGGGGGGGGTCTATGACTCTCAGTCGCTTAACGCCACAGAAACCGGGATAAGCACCGGCCTAATGAGCCTTAGGCTCGGGACAGACTTTAACTTTTTTTTTACCGTGGATAAAAGATCTGAAGTGCAAACAGGGAACAGATATAAGGGACCAAAAAATAAAACCGAGACATTGGGGGCAAAAAAAATACATAAAGGGGGTTGGGGGGGGAACAGACATAAGGGGCCAAAAACATTGAGACCTAAGGGCCAAAAGAACCAGTCATACGGGGCAAAAAAACCTTCATACATAAGGGGCCCAAAAAAAAACAGACATAATGAGCAAAAAAATATTACGGGGGCAAAAAATAACACAGACACAAGGGGCAAAAAACATAACTAAAGGGAAAAACAGATATAAGGGGCAAAACAAACCTATACAAAACGCGCAAAAACTCCAAACATTAATGCCCTCCCCCCCCCCCAAAAAAAAGAAAAAAAACAGACATAAGAGGGGGGAAAAAAACCAGACAAAAGAGGCAAAAAAAGAAGGGGGAGGGGGGGGGGGACAAAAAATGGACCGGGTAAAAAAAAATAGACCTGGGCGAAAACATTGTTATCTCTATACATGCTTTTTGTGTGTTTTTTGTTGCTGTTTTTTGTGGGGGTTGTTATTTTGTTATTGCTTTTTGTTCCTCGGCTAGAGCTCTGTGGTTGACCATTAGTGAGAGTTTGTGTCTATGCTTCTTTTCCCTTCATTAGTGTAGCCGCATTCCGACTTCGGGGATGGTGTCTAAACATGATGCCAATGTGCATGCGTTTTTCCTTCTTTTTTTTTTCTTTTTTTTTTGGGGGGGGGGATGTCATCAGTTCCCACCAGTATGCAATGACCTACTCTTTTGAAAATGCGGACCAGGTTTTTAACATAACAACCTGCACTCTCCTTTTTAAAAAAAAAAAAGAAGAAAAGCAAAATCGTCTGAAGTCGGAGTATGGCTGCTTATACGGCGAGGTACTTCAAAAAGAGTCATACAGACACACACACACACACACACACACACACACACACACACACACACACACACAACAACACGCACGCACGCACGCACGCACGCACGCACGCACGCACGCACGCACGCACGCACACACACACACACACACATCTCCAATTTCAATCTCACAGTGATTCCCAGGTGGAGGATGAGTCAGAGTGTACATTCTGGGTGACTCCCCTCCCCCCCCCTTCCCCCCGCGAGTGTTGTTAAACAGGGGGAACGCACAACAACAACAACAACAAAGACAGATCGCAGTGAACTCAAACGTTCTAGCCACTAGGCTATCCTGCCCCCCACCCCACCCCTGTCTCTCCACACACCCCACCCCCCACCCCCTCTCAATCCTCTCACCCATCCCCCTGACCGTTAGGCCAATGATGTGAATTTATTGTATTTTTATTCTATTTATTTTTAGTTTTATTTTATTCTTTTATATCGAGGATAAGGGGATAAGCACTCTTGTGCTTTTTTTCATCTGGTCCCCGTGTGTATGCAATTTTGTAAATGTCATCCGTTCCCACCAGCACACGATGGCCTACTCTTACGAAAAGCGGAACAGGATATAACGTGTGCACAAGATGTTCTGCGTGCGTTCACACACACGGGGCCTCGGTTTATAGTCTCATCTGAAGGACTTTTAAGGTGGAGAGTGGAGTCAGCACTAATGTTAACTCCAGGAGAAAAAATTCCTCGACCGGACTCGAACCCGGGGTCGTCAAATTGCCAGCGCAGTGTTCTGACCACTAGGCTATCCGTCTCCCATGTTTCAGGGTGTGGGGAGGTGGCGAAGGGGAAAGTGTGCTGCGGAGGAAGAGTGTATGACTACGACTATGATCACATCTGCTGTCCGCTGGAGGGTGAGGCTTACCCTGATGGTAAGTATCTACTGTGTGTGGGTGTGGGGGTGGGGGGGTGGGGGTGAGTGGGAGGGGGTGGGTGAGGGTGGTGGGTGTATGTGGGGAGGGGTTGGGGGGTTGGGATGGGGGGGTGAGTAGGTGTGGGAGGTGAGTGGGGGGGTGAGTGTGGGGGGGTAGGTGTGGGTGTGTATGTGTGTAAGGGGGGGGGGGGAGGAATGAGGGGTTGGATGGGTTGGGGGTTGAGTGAGTGTGTGTGTGTGTGTGTGTGTGTGTGTGTGTGTGTGTGTGTGTGTGTGTGTGTGTTGGTGTGGTGTGTGTGTGTGTGTGTGTGTGTGTGTGTGTGTGTGTGTGTGTGTGTGTGTTGTGTGTGTGTGTGGTGTGTGTGTGTGTGTGTGGTGTGTGTGTGTGTGTGTGTTCGTGTGTGTGTGTGTTGTCTGTCTGTGTTTCTGTGTATGTGTGTGTGTGCAGGGGAAGGGGGTGTTGTGTGGTGTGTGTGTGTGTGTGTGTGCGTGTGGTGTGTGCGTGTGTGTGTATGTGTATGTGTGTGTGTTTCTCTGTCTATGTCTGTGTCTTTGTTTTTTAAATACTTTTTTATTTGTGCGTGCATGTGGCTGCGTTTTTTAATGTGTGAGTGTGTGTGTGTGTGTGTGTGGGTGTGGGTGTGGGTGTGGGTGTGTGTTTTGATTCATATTTTTCTTCTGTGAGTGAATGTATTCTGCCAAACACACACCCACCCCCTCCCTCCAACAATTTCATCGTTTTTATTTGTGTGTGTGTGTGTGTGTGTGTGTGTGTGTGTGTGTGTGTGTGTGTGTGTGTGTGTGTGTGTGTGTGTGTGTGTCTGTGTCTGTGTCTCTGTGTCTATGTCTGTCTTTGATTTTGTAATTAATGGGTGATGTTTTTTATTTTAATTGTGTATGTGTGTGTTGTGTGTGTGTGTGTGTGTGTGTGTGTGTGTGTGTGTGTGTGTGTGTGTGTGTGTGTGCGCGTATATGTATGTATGTGTGTTTGCGTGTGTGGATGTGTGGGTGTTATATTTCTCTCTTTTTTTTTTGGTCTTACCTACCAGGTGAGGCAATCTACACACTCAACTGTGTAAACGGTTCGCGGGACAGTCCCTTGGAATTGTGTGGCAACACGCTGTACGACAGTCGCTTTAACGATTGCTGCAGTGCTACTTTCGTGTTCGAGCGACGACTAAACAAACGATGCTGCGTTGGTTGTGAGTGTCCATCCCCCTTTGCCTTCCATTGCTGTTTTGTCACATACATAGCCTTGAACTGCTTGCTGTCCATTCCGCCAACCTGGCTTATCTGTTTTTACATTCTTATCCGGTCTTGTGTGACTACTCTTGTGACTTACTCGATCTTGTGTGACTACTCTGTGTATGTGTGTTGTTGTTTTTTATTATTATTATTCTTTTATTTCGAGGATAATGGAATAAGCACACTTGTGCTTTTTTTTTTTTACATCTTGTCCCCGTGTGTATGCAGTTTTGTAAATCTTGTCATCTGTTCCCACCGGCACACGATGGCCTACTCTTACGAAAAGCGGAACATGAGTTAACGTGTGTGCAAGATGTTCTGACACACGGGGCCTCAGTTAAAAGTCTCATCCGAAGGACTTTGGGGGAGAGTGGAGTCAGCACTGATGTTAACTCCAGGGGTAAAACCCCCTCGAACGGGAGTCGAACTCGGGTCGTCAAAGTGCGAGCGCAATGTTCTGACCATTATGCTATCCCGTCCCCCATGTGTGTGTGTGTGTGGTGTGTGTGGTGTGTGTGTGTGTGTGTGTGTGTGTGTGTGTGTGTGTGTGTGTGTGTGTGTGTGTGTGTGTGTGTGTGTGTGCTGGGCCAGAGTTGGGGGAGGGGTTGTAAGAGGGACCGCGAGTAGTGGTCTGAGTACTAGCCTTTTTGGTTGAGACGAGAAACCAAGGTTCCATGTGGTACACATATGTAGCGCATGTAACAGAACCCGCAGCAACAAGGGAGTTGTCCCTGGCAAAATTCTGTAGCAAAAAGTACACTATGATAAGGAAACAAATGTAGATGGAAACAGGAAAAAAAGAAAACAATGATAGGTGGCGCTGCTTATGAGGCGACACGCTCTCCCCGGGGAGAGCAGACCGCTGAGGATTATTTGAGGCTGTTGTTGTATATTTTTTGTTTTTGTTTTTGTCTTTTGCAGATCTGGGCATTACGGTGGTCAATCCAGGGACGGTCTGTTGCGATGGTCAAGCCCTGAGGCCAGAGGAGCTGTGTTGCTATGTGCCCTACGAATATTGTGTCATGCAGAAGGCCCACAACACCGACAACGAATGCTGCACGCCAGAGGACGATGTCGATGATGATGATGCAAGCAGAAAGCGCCCCATTCAGACCTTCAACACTGCCACCCACTTCTGTTCGCGTGGTGGCATTGTGATGCCTCGCCGAGGCCTTTCTGCTGGCATTTCAAGAGGGTCGTCTCTCTCATTGTCTTTTGCCTTGCTGATTATGTTCTTTCCCGTGTTTTGTGGTTTGGCCGCCGATTTGTTAGTACGTGTGTAGTCGTCGTCATTTTGTTGTTGTTTTGTTCTTCTTCTTCTTTCTTCTTCTTCTTCTTCTTCTTCTTCTTCTTCTTCTTCTTCTTCTTCTTCTTCTTCTTCTTCTTCTTCTTCTTCTTCTTCTTCTTGTTGCCGTGATTGACAACTTTCTGTGTGGTGTGTGTGTGTGTGTGTGTGTGTGTGTGTGTGTGTGTGTGTTGTGTGTGTGTGTGTGTGTGTGTGTGGTGTGTGTGTGTTAGTGTGTGTGTGTGTGTGTGTGTGTGTGTGTGTGTGTGTGTGTGTGTGTGTGTGATTTTTTTTTAGTGTGATGTTGTGTAAACAGCTAGAATGATGCCAAGGATTTTTTTAATGTTTCGGAGTTTTTTGTTTGTTTGTTTTCGAGGGGGGTGGGGGAAAGTGGGGTGTTGTTTGGTTTGGTTTTTTGTTTTCGATTTGGTTTTGGTTTGGGTTTTTTTGCCTGTGTGGCTTTTCTTTGTTTTTTCATTGTTGGTTGTTGTTGTTTTTGTTGTTTTGGAATGAATTCACTATTTTTGTTTAAACATGATTTATTTTTGTAAAGATACAACATGACACAAGCAAATGAATAATAAAAATATTGTTGTTGTTTTTTACGGAATAAGCATAACAACAGCTGTTTTACATCCAGCTCTCTGGAGAGAAAAAAACGTGGGGCCGGGTAAAAAAAGAACAAACAAAAATGTAGTAGTAGTAGTAATAGGCACCCATCGGTCTCGGAAGACTATGGAGTTGCGCTCTACTTTAGAGCCAAAGCCTGGGTAAGTAAGTATGGAGGGCAAGCTGTTACCCATGCAGCAGCCCCTCCCCCCCCCCCTCTCCACGCCACTGGAATGAGTCATCAGAAAGGCAATCGCCGATACGAATGGTTCCAGTACCGTCGCAGGAGCCGCCAGAACGTTGCCATATACAGCCCCAAGCCGCCCTGGGGACTCAAACTCCCCGATTTTTCCCCAGGGATGGTGTCTAAACACGACACTGTGTGCATGCTGGGTTGTTTTGGTTTTTTAAAAAAAAAATAGAATGGCAAAAGCATAGCAACAAGACCGATTGACGAAAAAACATTACAGCAGGGACCAGGAAAGGTAGCAAGAAGCTGGAGTTGATCATATTTACCCCCTGTTCGAGGCCTCGGCTACAGCTACGGAATCCTCCAATAGTGAGATATTGCCCATGCGGTGGTTGTTTGCCCCCCCCTCAACCCCCCCCCCCCCCCCCCCCCCCCCCCCCCCCCACCATGAAGGTAGCTGCATTCCGAATTCGGAGAAGAGCTTATCGAGAACCCCCTCCCCTCCCTTCCCTCCCTCTTCCCCCACCCTCACCCCCATTGATGTGTTTTTTTACAATCAGTTAAAGGTATCGCTATGCTCCTTTTGTAATTCGGGCAGGATAGAATGTCTCAACGCGGCCTAGTCTTCTAGAAGTACGGTCTTAGTCGTGTATTGTTGAGAATGATGAGATGGTTGTTGGAATCATTTTGTTTCTCTAGTTTCTCGGGATCTTTTTTTTTTTTCATCTCCAGAATGAATGTGAAGTGTATTAATTTGGTATATCAGTTTGGTTTTAACTCAGGGTTTGTTCATTCCCAAAAAAAAAAAACCCACAAAAACCAAAAAATAAGCATGGAACAAACTTAATTTAACATTCTCATCAACATAGCAACAACAAGCTTGTAGCTTATCATTATTGTTGTTATGCTCGAGTACAACATCAATATGTATATACATGGTGGTTGATGATCCCTATCATAATGAAGGACCAAAAGCATCGGAATATTAATTTCATCTGATTTGTAGATGACAGTTATAACTGACCTGGTTCGTTCTGTCGTTATGCGTACGTAGTAACGGTAAGGCCGATATGGCATAGAGACTTACTGTGGTTCGGGCTGTTGTTTCCAATACCAACTTCACTTTCTTGTTTTGTTTTGGTTTTTTGTTTGGTTTGGTTTTCTTTTGTTGTTGTTGTTGTTATCATGCTATCATCGTTTTTCGCTTTTGGTGGGGATTTCTGATGTCATCACGCTGACGTCACCTTTCCTTGTCATTTCCGTGTAGTGTCATGACGCTGGCGTCATATTTGCGTTTTGTCTCTGTTGTCATCATGACAGTGACGTCACTCTCGCCATCTCCTGGTTTGTTTGGATTAGTTGTTTTTTTTCCTGATCTCTCTTGTCCTTACACTGACGTCATTTTTCAGATCTTCTACATCTTTACAAGAGTTCTGATACATCCAATGACAATGGTGTCTTTTCTAGGATAATTATGTAAAATACTAATTGACGCCACATCACTCACCTTTCCAGTTGTTCGTAGATTCTTTCAGGGCAGTACATACATACCTCCCTTATATCTTACAACTGTGATAAAAAAAAATTCAATGTCGGAGTACGTAAAGCAAGGCTCCCTCCCCCTTCGGGATGCCAGGTCGGGGCTGTTAGTGTAAATACAAACCCCCCCACCTGGAAATTCTGTGCTAGAAATTCCTTCTTTCCTTCTCTTTGTTTCTGCCTTGTTCCTTTTCTTCCTGTCACCTCCTTCTTTGTCTGTGTTCTGCTTCCTTGGTCCATTCTCCTGCTGTTTGTTTCCAAAAAGACCTTAAAAGAGAACAATTCTTTCTATTCCCACGCCGAAGTCGGATGCGCGCTGGGCCTGACTTGTTAGGCGCTTAACGGCAGCGGAACGCATTATTTTTGCGCTCCTATGACAGATAACAGTAGTTGCTGTCTGAGCGTTCAGCGTGGAAGATGAGGAAGAAGTAAAGGAAGGTGATTGTATGTATCGATGAGGGGTTATAAGAGAGAGAGAGAGAGAGAGGAGAGAGAGAGAGAGAGAGAGAGAGAGAGAGAGAGAGAGAGGGGGGGGGAGAGAGGGAGAGAGAGAGAGAGAGAGGGAGGGAGGGAGGGAGGGAGGAGAGAGAGAGAGAGAAAGAATGAATGAATGAATGAATGAATGAATGAATGAATGAATGAATGAATGAATGGATTAATTGATTGATTAATTAATTAACTAATTAATTAATAATCTTTATTTTCCAAGGGTAACTGAGTAAATATTCATATACTTTTTTTTTTCATCCGGCCCTTGCACTGGTTAGGGAATAGCACAACCCCCACCCCCCACCCACCCCAACCCCCCCACCCCCTCACAAAGACCTTACGTCCCCCCTTAAAAAAAAAAGTCAGAAACCAACACCAAAATAAAGCAAAACACAATCAAAACCACCATCACCAACAGTATATTCAACCTGTGATTTTAAAAAAAGGGATAGATGTACATTAAACAAATGCATATTCCTCACTAAATACATTGACAATCATTTAATCAAAAGAAACAGGGTATATATTCACCAAACGCATAATCCCTAACTGACCCGAACATCATTATTATAAGTAAATCAAATCAGAGAGAGAGAGAGAGAGAGAGAGAGAGAGAGAGAGAGAGAGACAGAGACAGAGAGAGAGAGAGAGAGTGTGTGTGTGTGTGTGTGTGTGTGTGTGTGTGTGTGTGTGTGTGTGTGTGTGTGTGTGTGTGTGTGTGTGTGTGTGTGTGTGTGTGTGTGTGTGAGTGTGTGTGTGTGTGTGTGTGTGTTTGACAAGTCATAGTGGCATAACCCCATGTCGAGTGTGAGAAAGAGAGAGAGAGAGAGAGAGAGAGAGAGAGAGAGAGAGAGAGAGAGAGAGAGAGAGAGAGAGAGAGGATGAGAGAGAGAGAGAGAAGACAGACAGACAGACAGACAGACGACAAGAGACAGACAGACAGACAGACAGACAGACAGGAGTCAGAGAGAGTGGGGGGGGGGCAAATCACAGTGTGATAACCTCGTGTGACGCGACGTGTGTGCGTGTGAGATAAGAATGAATGGATCTATGATTTACAGGTTAATGGGGAAACTAGATGAGTTTGTAAACGTACAATGTCTGAAGCACGCATAGATAAGAGGGTAGATTAACAGTTAAGTGGGTGGGTATGTATTCAACACGCATTCATGGCTTCGTGTGAATGGGTAACAACAGGATATAATTTTGCCTAGTAAGTAGACAGGTGGGCAGGTGTAAGTAAGAAGGAAGGACGGTAGGGAATAAGAAAAGTAGGTAGGTAGGTAGGTAAGTAGGTGGGCGTTGCGTGTATCAGGTAATCAACATATCAACAACTATGTTCTGCATAGGATGACGCTGTAAGACGTCAAGCCCTTGACCTATAATATTGCACATACGAGTTACAGGTGAACAGAGAACAGAAGTATTTTGTTCAGTGTCCGGGTTTGTTTGCTGTTGTTGTTTTTTTTATTTGGTTTGTTTTTGATTTGATTTTGAGTTTTGATTTGGTTGATTTTTATTTTTTGTTGATTGTTTTGATTTGATTTGATTGACTGAATTGTTTGATTTGATTGATTTGTTCGATTGTATTGGATTTGATTTCGCTTT
>CM060320.1:42890742-42898242 GCA_030674155.1 Stramonita haemastoma | reverse complement strand
GTATATACCTGTATGAGTGCATGAGCGGGCATACACGTGCGTGCGTGGTTGGTGTGGGGTGTGTGTGTGTGTGTGTGTGTGTGTGTGTGTGTGTGTGTGTGTGTGTGTGTGTGTGTTTTTTCCCCAGTTTGTGCAAATTTTCGATGGGTGTGTGTGTGTGTGTGTGTTTGTGTGTGTAGTGTGTGTGTGTGTCTGCGCGTGCGTGCGCGCGCGGTGCAAGCCCGCGCATAAAATCAGACACACCACCCACAAAAAACCCAGACGATCCTTGTGTGCACCATGCTTACGTTTCTTGAATTCTCAGCTTTCAGAAGAAAACGTCACTGGAGTACTCAGCACCATCAAACACAACGACAACAATAGCAACAGCCAATCATCATCATTGTCATCATCATCACTATTTTTGTATAGCACGACACCCCATGATAATAGGTTCGAAGCCATCAGCCGTGCGCATATCCACCCCCCCCCCCCCCCCCCCACCACCCCACCACCCACACATCACACACACACACACAATATATATATATATATATATATATATATATATAAGCGTGTGCATGCACGCACGCACACGACACGCACACACCACGCCACCACAACACACACACACACACACACACACACACACACACACACACACACACAACACACACACACACACACACCTTTTTACTTACTTTTTGTTTCTACCATTGGTTAAAAGTATCTTTTTGTGTGTGTGTGTGTGTGTCTAATATCACTTATGTGAACAGACATTAAACTGAAGAACAAACACACACACACACACACACACCACACACACACACACACACACACACACACACACACACACACACAACCACACACTGAACACGCCAAAAAAAAAATCGGAAAATCCACAGCATTTCATTTTTAGCCTTGATACATAACAATGATTGCAACAGTTTGTCCAGTCATCCACAATGTCATTATACGTCTTGGAAGTCAATATTCAGGACGGCACTCCTACTTCTGCTCAAACTTTTTCTTTCTCTCTAGGCTAGTCCGCCCTTAGGCCCAGGCTAAAAGCTTTAATAATAGGTGGATTCGGTGGTCTAGAGGTAATGCACCTGCCTGGAAAGCGAAAAGTCCGGTTTCAAAGTGTGTGATGGTTCGAACCCTGTTTGGGGCCCGAAACTTTCCCCCAATCCACTTCACCGTGAGTGGTAGTCTGGGTGCTAGTCTTTCGGATGAGAAGATAAATCCACATCTCATGTGCAACAGATAATTATTTAGCCCACGTAAAAGAACTCACGGCAACAAAGGGAACTGTCCCTGGCAAATTATATTGAAAAAGCCACTCTGATAGGGAACATATACAGATGCTGACAGGAATTGAAAAGAAGAAGAAGAAGAAGAATGGGTGGCGCTGCTCTTGTGACACCGCTCTCCCTAGAGAGAGCAACCCGAATTTCAGGCAAAGAAATCTGCCGTGACTTAAAGTGGTATACAATACAAAACAATGCAATACAATACAACACAGTACAACACAATTCGGTCAGAAGGGGACGTGGGGGGTAGCTCAGTGGTCAGAGCACTCACTCTCCCCAAGCCCTAGGGGTTAATGGCGCAGTGACCGTCTGTTTGTGCCTTGGCTTCTTTGTGTGCAGTCTTCCAGTTCACCTAGCTATGATTGCTTGGGGAGGGGGGGGGTGATTTTTTTTTGTTTCGGCTATATTATAAAGTCCCAGGGGAGCTATTCCATTAATGAACTGTTGGTAAGGCAAGTGATCCCCACGTTGTCCCGCGGCTCACCCCCCCCCCCCCAAAAAAAAAAACAAAAACATCCCAAACTGGGCAATGTTACAATTCTACAGCAATGCCGTGCTGTGCAAGCTGTATGATTATACAGCTGTGAATGGGTAACTGCTCTGTCTGTATTAAGGTCATGGAAGGTAAAGCAGCTTAGGGAGAAGAGATGGGCGCCACCCTCATTATGCTGGTCCCTAGAGAATTTTATTTTATTCTATTCTATTCTATTAATAACACTTCAATGTCACAGCAGATTTCTCTGCATGAAAATTCGGGTCGCTCTCCCTCACCTGCGTTACTCTGGGAGACCCATCCAGCCAGAAGCTGAGGTCTCTGACATCCTTGCCCCCTTCCCCCTCTTCCCCATCCCCCACCCCCAACCCCTCATCCTATCCAACGACCATCATTAGGTTTATGGGAACACTTTTACCTTCAATTTTTTTTTTTAATAAATGAATGAAAGCATGCAAAATGTTGTACATTTGAAATCTTGTTATACTTGCAAATTTATGCTTTAAATCGTGTCATCCATGACGAGCCCTTAGCAAAAAAAGGACTGTACTTCTAATGAGAGACTACCCAACAAAAAATCTGAAGTCGGAATAGGGCTGTCTACATGGCGAGGTATCGGAATACACATAAACATTGACTGGCAAGTCTTTCATCCAGATTAAAAGCTAAAGATGTTCCCCTAATCTCCTGCAGTCCATTTAAAAAAATTTTTGGGAGCTGAGGCATCAGAGACCCTCAAATTTCCAAGGGACAGCATTGAAGGCAGCGCACCCATCCTCTCCCTGGCTGCTTACCCTCCCTGACCCTAAAAGAAGGTGCAGGTACCATTTACAGCTAGGTGAAGTGTGGGGGGTGGGACTGTACTGAAGCCAAGGCCTGCAAACGAGTCACCCATACCACTTGGCAATGACACTCAATGCTGCTTAATTAACTGTAGCCTAGGAAAGGAAGTGCTCTGACCACTGAGCATACCCCGCCCCCATTTTCATCATATCAGATGCCAGTACCAAAATAATGACATGACACCCAGTGTGTCAAAACTGGTCAAGTGTTTTTATGCCTCCACCCAAAGCAATGTATAATCAATTTTTATCCTGCCTGCCTGCCACCCACTCAATGAGGAAAAGGGGCCTATTTCTGCCCCTGGGAAAATACCCACCGTTTACTTACTGACAACAACATTCATTGATAAAAGCTGGCTGTCCTAGCTAGTGGTGATTCAAGAGAGTGACATGTTAATAAGCTAGGGGCTTTTCCCAGTCCTCTTCTCCGTTCACAAAGTATTGTATTGTATTGTGTTGTATTCTATTGTATTGTGTTGTGTTGTATTGTATTGTATTGTGTTGTGTTGTGTTGTGTTGTATTGTGTTGTCTTGTGTTGTCTTGTGTTGTACTGTATTCTATTGTGCTGTGTTGTGTTTTATTGTGTTGTATTGTACTGTATTGCACTGTATTATACTGTATTGTACTGTACTGTATTATACTGTATTGTATACCACTTTAAGTCATGGAAGATTTCTTTGCGTGAAATTCAATTCGGGCTGCTGTCCCTGGAGAGAGTGTGTCCCCCACAAGAGCAGCGCCACCCCTTGTGCGCGCGCAATATGTGTGTGTGTGTTTGTATGTGTGTGTTTGTGTTTGTGTGTGTGTGTGTGTGTGTACCTGTCTGCATGTGTACTTTGTTTTCCCATCAGAGCAGCTTTCTTTCTACATATTTTGGCCAGGACAACTCTCTCGTTGCCGTGGGTTCTTAAACGCGTGCAAAAATGTGGTTGCACACAGGCACTCGGTTTATGGTCTCATATGGAAAACTAGCACACAGACCACGACCACTCACGGTCTAGCCGATGGGGGGGAGATAAAGTTTTGGACACAAACGAAGATCAAACCAGGCACACTTCCAACCTGCCTTTTTTCTCTTTCTAGCTGCGTTACCTCTAGGCCACCAATCCACACAGATTACTCTCAACTCATAGGGGCTGTGTGGTGATGGATGAGACAAGAGTGTGTACTCTGGGAGACCCCCCAATGTGTTAAGCTGGGGGACACCCAACCAGAAGGAAAATAATTGTCTATTGTTCATTTTACACTAGGTTTCCGTTTCGGCAGTTAGGAAATGTTCCACTGAAATGTTTCATGCGTATATAATAATATACTCACAACTTTCTTAATATTTACCAAACTTGAACTAGGTCGACTGAATCCAGTAAAAACGAAATAGATAAATAAATGAAAAGATAAATATTTTCAAAATGAAAAATAAAACATGAATAAACATTCTTTTTTGAAAAAAACACACAAAATAACTGAGTACAAAAAATAATATACACCTCTGTAACTTAAACTAAGAGTGACAAACACCACTGATGAAATTAACAAACAGGGCTGATAAAGGACAAACACCCTGATGAATGTGACAAACACCCTGATGAAAGTGACAAACACCCCTATTGAAAGTGACAAACACCCCTGATGGAAAGTGACAAACACACTGCTGATGAAAATGACAAACACCGCTGATGAAATGAAAAACACGCTGATGAAAGTGACAAACACGATGACGAAAGTGACAAACACCCGCTTGGAAAGTGACAAATACACGCTGAGGAAAGTGACAAAAAACCCTGACTGAAAGCGACAAACACCATAATGAAAGTAACAAACACCGCTGATGGAAGTGACAAACACCGCTGACGAAAGTGACAAACACAGCTCACGAAAGTGACAAACACCGCTAATGAAAGTGACAAACACCGCCTATGGGAGTGACAACACACCGCCGATGGAGTGACAAACACCTGCCGATGAGTGACAAACACCGCCGATGGGAGTGACAAACACCGCGATGGAAAGTGACAAACACCGCGATGGAAAGTGACAAACACCACTGATGGGAGTGACAAACACCGCTGATGGGAGTGACAAACACCGACTGATGGAGTGACAAACACTGCTGATGAAAGTGACAAACACCGCTGGTCAACATTTCTTCTCTCATTTCAAGCATTGCAACCTTTAGGTTGTTTTGGGGTGCTTTTTCTCTTTGTTTGTTTGTTTGTTTGTTGTTGTTGCTTTAACAGGAGGTGTCTAGACCTCTTTAGTACATTTTTAATGGGCCAGTTTTCTCCTTCTTTCCAAAATGATGTGGTCGAAATGGCCTTTGAATGGAAGATGGAATGAAAATCAAGATTGTGACCATTTTGATAGTCTAAAAGAGAGCAGTCATGCTGATTATTTTCTGGTTAAGGTGTCACAGTTGTTGTTTTTACCTATTCCATAACTGAATGGAAACATGTAGCTTTGGGATTTTTTTCTTGCTGAACACGTTTTTTTTTTTTTGATAGCTTCATGCATTTTTTTTTGCTAAACCACTATTTTAATAGCTTCACGCATTTTTTTTTATCAGTAGATCTGTGATCTAGAGGCAATGCACCTGCCTAGAAAGCGAAAAGTCCAGGTCAGAGTTTGCAGTGGTTCGAATCCCAGCTAGTTAGGCCCAAAACTTTTCCCCCACCCATTAGACCATGAGTGGTGGTCTGGGTGCTAGTCTTTCGGATGAGACTATAAACCCAGGTTCCGCGTTTTACACATCATTATTTAGCGCACGTAAAAGAACCCACGGCAACAAGAGAGTTGTTCCTGGAATAATTCTGTAGAAAAAACCCCACTCTGATACGGAAACAAATACAGTTTCAGACAGGAGAAAAAAACGGGTGGCGCTGCACTTGTGGCGATACGCTCTCCCCGGGAAGAGCAGCCCGGATTTCACGCAGAGAAATCTGCCGTGACATAAAGTGGAATAAAATAAGAAAATAAAAATAATAAACCTCCATCCCATAAAGGATTTAATCTTCTTTGCCCTAGAACACTAAGACAGCAATTATGTTGTCTGATCTGACATTTGAGCGAAAATGAGTCACGCTGCTGGTAGTCAAGTGCCTGACAAGTCAGGTCCAGTGCATCAGACTTCTTGGTGCAGTGTGTGTGTGGGGGGGGGGGGGGAGTGGGGGGGAGATAAAATTGTTATTTTTAAAGTCTTTCTCGAGAAAATCAAAAAGACAGGAGAATGGTCCAAGAAGACAGAACATAGACAAGGAGAGAAGAGGACGAAAAGGAGCAGAGTAGAAACAAAGGGAGGGATAGGGGGAAAAAAGGGATTCCTAGAACAGAATTTCCAAAGAAGTGGGAAGTGCCCCCCCCCCCCCCCACCCCCCCCCACCCCCTATCCTGGGAAAGGATTTATGCACCAAAATCATCCAGTGGAAAAGCTACCGTTTCCTTTCAACCTTGACCTTGCCATGCCCGCCCATGTATGTATTGTTTGTTTCTGTTTGTACATGGGGATAACATAGCTGGTTAACCGCCTCTTCTTGCCAACGTGTTTTAGGTTACACTTCACAGTTCAATTAAATTTGGCATGTTCCTTTTCTTTTCATATATCACACGTGCATTTGTACTGCATGTTACTAAGGCATCCACAGAAAGAAAAACCAGTTGGTTTTTTTCAGAAAGACCAGCCCCTGACTCAAAACTCAGGACAATACAGACAAATTTGGTAAGTTGGAACTTTGAAAAAAAAATTTCAGCCAACTCTGCCCATTGGAGTCCTTTGTCTCTGCTGGCTGCCTCACCACAAAATATGCATGCATGGGTCACGCTGTAGGAACACAAGCAATCTCAATTGATGATCATTTCCACTTTCTCAGCCCTACCTTGGTGTTGATCTATGGCCTCAAGCCGCTGAGAGAGAGAGAGAGAGAGAGAGAGAGAGAGAGAGAGAGAGAGAGAGAGAGAGAAGAGACAGAGACAGAGACAGAGACAGAGAGAGACAGACAGACAGACAGACAGACAGACAGATAGACAGACAGACAGACAGACAGACAGACAGACTTAACAATGCACCTCATATCAAAACAACAGGGTAGGTATCTGCCAGTCTGGGAAGACTATGAAGTTGCACTCTAGGCTCTAGAGCACAAAGCCTATGCAAGTAAGTATGGAGGGCAAGCTGTTACCCATGCAGCAGACCCCCCCCCCCCCCCTCCTCTCCAAGAGCCCCAAACCGCCCTGGGGACTCCAACTCCCTGATTTTTCATCTGTGATGGTGTCTAAACACGACACCTGTATGCATGCTGATTTTCATTTTGTTGTCACCCGCTCCCATTGGCACACAATGGCCTGCTCTTCCAAAAGGCGAAACAGGTTTGATAGCGTGAGGGCAAGACTTTCTGCATTCGTCCTCGGTTAATAGTCTCATACGAATGACTTTAACATTCCATTGGATTTTTTCATCAAACTGGGAAGAAAGAGCGAAGGTGAGAATCGAACCCAGAACCTCACGGTTTACTTGTTGGCAGGCGAACATCTTAACCATTCTGCCACCTTCCTTCCTTAAATTAAACAACACAACAACATAAAAACAAACCCCAAATAGCCCTGGAAATCGGAAAAGCCCCCTTTCTGGTTTCATTGTATCAGCATTCTCAGCAGAACCATCCCAATTTAGAGACCTACCTCGACCAGCCATGTACTGTAGTAGGACTACTGAAGCACAAAGGCAAAGCCCTTTTCTTACTAACTGATTAATGAATTAATAGACAAGGTGCCTATCTTGGGTCATGGGGAAAATCTTATCTTATACCATCACCCACCCACCATTGACCTGAATACTGACTGACACCTTGGTAACCACTCCTATTGCGCCACATTACGTGG
>CM060320.1:42873242-42878242 GCA_030674155.1 Stramonita haemastoma | reverse complement strand
CACACACACACACACACACACACACACACACACACACACACACACACACACACACACACACACACACACACACACACAGCAACAGGATACTCCAAGGTGTTAGATGTCCCTCCACCAACCAACAACAGCCACCCCATCCTACGGGAAAAAGTTGAAAGCGCAATAAAATCACTAAAAAAATTAAGATGGAAGTCAGCAGGAGTGGACAACATTCCACCAGAACTGGTCCCGGCAGGAGGAGAGACCTTGATAGAGGTGCTTCTCACCATTTGCAATCAGATCCGGTGGACAGGCAGTGGTCAACACCTTGGACAAAGTCCCTAATGTTCACTCTCCCAAAGAAAGGCAACTTACAACTCTGCCAAAACTACCGTACCATCAGCCTGATCAGTCATCCGAGTAAAGTTATGCTAAGATTCCTCCTGAACAGACTAAAGCCTCAAGACGGGAAAGTCATCAAAGAGAGAGAGCAGGCAGGTTTCAGAGCAGGGCGGAATACAACAGAGCGAATTTTCAACCTTGGATTGCTCTTTGAGAAGTACTTGCAACACCAGCAAGATCTTTACCACATGTTTGTAGATTTTAAGAGGCCGTTCGGCAGATTCTGGCATGCAGATCTGTGTGCAGCCATGAGGCTGTATAACATCAATGCCAGCTTGATCAGGGCGATAGAATGCCTGTATAACAAGGCAGCCAGCGAAGTCTACTATGACAGAACATAGGAGATTGGTTCCGAATAACAATAAATTGGAGTTCGCCAAGGATTTCTGCTCTCTCCCACCCTCTTCAACATCTTCTTAGAGTATAATGGCTGTCCTACTTTAAAACCATGAGGGAACATTGAGCACTAGAGGCAGAACAATTACATACATACGTTTCGCCGACGACATCGACAGCCAAGCTGCAAAAGAGCAACAGCTAGTTAACTTTGTAAAGCACCTTGATGAAGCCCCTTCAGCATATGACATGCAAATCAGTGCAGAGAAAACCCAGTTGATGACAAACAGTGCCAATGGTATCAGCATTGACATTATCATAGACGGCAAGAAAAATTGAGACCATCCATAGCTTTTGACCAAACTTAAAGTCTTCTGGAACGACAAGAACATCGCCATCAGCTTCAAGATCAGTCTGATGTGTTCCCTGGTCATGTCCATATTTTTGTATACATATGAAACGTGAACCAAAACAGTAGACATTGAAAGAAGGATCAAGCAATGGAGATGTGATGCTTATGCAAACTTCTTGGTATCACGTTACTTAGAAAGAAGTAAAAACCAGAATTGAAAACGCCATCAAACCGTACGAAGAGCTCCTTACTTCAGTGAACAAAAAAAAACACCTCGCAAACTGAAATGGTAGGGCACATCCTATGAACATCCTGCCTGGCCAAGGCTGTCCTACAGGGAACAAACAGTACAATTAACGAGGAAGACGAAGAGGCAGACAGGGAAAACCATGGGAAGACAACATCAGAGAGTGGACTGGCCTTGTGTAAAACGACTTGTTGTTGTAGTTGTTTGTTGTTTTGTTGTTGCTGTTGTTTTTAGGGGGTTGTTGGTGATCTTTTTTTTTTTTTTTTTTTTTTTGGGGGGGGGGGGGGACTTTTTCGAGTTGGTATGGGTTTTTTAACTAAGCTATTTTTTTTTTCTAATTTGTTAAAAATTGTCATTTGCTAGTGTCAATGATTACCCGTTTCCAGGGCAAAGACAGGGACAAAAACTATTTTTATACTTATCTGTTATCTTTTGAAATAAACTCTCTCTCTCTGTCTCTCTCTTCTCTCTGTCTCTGTCTCTGTCTCTGTCTCTCTCTCTCTCTCTCTCTCTCTCTCTCTCTCTCTCTGGGGACGGATAGCCTAATGGTCAGAACATTGCGCTGACAATTTGACGACCCGGTTCGAGGAGATTTTTTCTCTTTGAGTTAACGTCGGTGCTGACTCCACTCTCCCCGAAAGTCCTTCGGATGAGACTTTAAACCGAGGCCCCGTGTGCGAACGCACGCAGAACATCTTGTGCACACATTAAATCCTGTTCCGCTTTTCGTAAGAGTAGGCCATCGTGTGCGGTGGGAACAGATGACATTTACAAAACTGCATACACACGGGGACTGGACGTAAAAAAGCACAAGAGTGCTTATTCCATTATCCTCGATATAAAAGAAAAAAGAATAAATCAAATTCTCTCTCTCTCTCTCTCTCTCTCTCTCTCTCTCTCTCTCTCTCTCTCTCTCTCTCTCTCTCTCTCTCTCTCTCTCTCTCTCTCTCTCTCTCTCTCTGATATTTTCCCTTGATGTTAACATCAGTGCTTGAGTCCACTCACCCGAAAAGTCCTTCAGATGAGACTATAAACCTAGGTCTCGTGTACGCGTACGCATGCAGAACATATTGTCCACACGTTAAAACCTGTTCCGCTTTTCGGAGGATAGGCCACTGTGTGCCGGTGGGAACGGGTGATAAAATTTACAAAACTGCATACACACGGGGACTAGCTGTAAAAAGTCACATGAGAGCTCATTCCATTAACCTCGAATAAAAGAATATATAAAATTAATGGTCTATATAAGCACCGTGCGGTGCCCCGAAGAAAGGGTCATGTCAAATCATGTCAAGTTGAAATTAACTAACCTAGTCGGTCCATGGGAGAGCAATGCGTGCATCAAAGACCCGTACATAGTTCAGTCCCTTGTTATGGGATTGGGGTTTTGTTGTTTTTCGTTTTATTGGGGTGGGGTGGGGTGGGGTGGTTTGGGGTTGTTGGGTTTGTTTGTTTTGGTGGGGTTCTGTTTTTTTTTTTGGGGGGGTTGTCTTTAGTTGTTTGTTTTTTGTTGCTATTGTTGGGAGGGGGGGGGGGGGGGGGGAGAGTTGCCTGTTTGAGGGAATTTTGTCTAAGCTTTGACAGGGTGTTTACCCACTGAGCTATGAAAATAGTTCTTTTTTTTTATATATACCACTTTATGTCACAGCAGATTTCTCTGCGTGAAATTCGGGCTGCTCTCCCCTGGGAGAGCGCGTCGCCACAAGTGCAGCGCCTACCCATTATTTTTTTTTTTCCCCCAGGGATGGTGTCTAAACACGATACCTGTGTGCATGCTGGGTTTTTTTTTTTTTAATGATGTTGGTATGGGCTCCACTCAATGCATCTACAACTACTGATCTTAAAGACCATCATCACGTCGGCTTCATTTGCAAGTCAACAGATGCTGATCATCCCCACACAAAAAAAGAAGTAAGTAATGGTGCACTGATAAGCGCTGGAGAAGCACTATAATATGGGGTGAGGTGGGAGGGGGGGGGGTGTTTTTTTAAGTATAATGGAAATTTTCGGTTTCATTCCAGCTTTAGCTTCTGAGTCGATACCTCTTTTGACTACCAGTCGGTGAAAGTTTTGTTCATTTTAAAAGATTTTTCTTTTTATTCTAGGGAGAAGGGAGGAGATAACCTAGAGCATTGAGCTCGTGATGCAAAGGCCCCTGCTTAAGCAACCACTGAAGCACCCATTTGAAAAGGTTTTTTTTTTTCATTGGAGTTAACATCGATACCAATTCTATTCCCCCACCCCTGTCTTTCGGATAAAACTATGAACCAAGGTCCCATGTGTGCACACATGGAAAAAGTCTTGTTCACATGCTAAATCCCGTTCTACTTTTAAGAAAGAAGGGTAGGCTAATGTTTGGTGGTAGGAACAGATAACAACATTTACAATAGTGTGTTTGGAATGGAGGGTACAGTGTTTGCTGGTTCTTTGTTGTTGTTGATGTTATTGGTTTGTTTCATTTTCCCTTTTTTGTTGTTGTTGTATCTGCACATTTGCAACATTTGCTCAAAATCACACGTGTTTTGATTCAGGATCTAGTCTTTCACAAAAAAAAGCTTGGGAAGGGTTGTTTGTTGGGGGGTGTGGGGGGTGGGGGGGGTGGGGGGAGGGTTGTTGTTAGGTTATTTTATATTTTTTGGAGGGGGGTGGGTGTAGTTTTGTTTTATTCCTTGTTGTTGGGCGTTTGTTTTTGTTTTGTTTGTTGTTGTTTTTTGTTGGGTTTTTTTGTTGTTTGTTTTTTGTTTGTTTTTTTTTTGGGGTTGTTGTTGTTGTGTGTTTTGTTTTTGTTGTTTTTTTTGGGAATAATGTGTCAGTGCGTGTGTTTTGATACTAAAACAGTTTTGTTGTTTTATTTTAATGAAATCAAAGTGGAATGTAGCTTTCAGACCAACCTTAGGTGTTATATATATATATATATATATATATATATATATATATATATATATATATATATATATATATATATATATATTTATTGTGTGTGTGTGTGTGTGTGTGTGTGTGTGTGTGTGTGTGTGTGTGTGTGTGTGTGTGCAGTGCGATTCAATTCACAATACTTTATTCCCTTTAGGAGCAAAACACAAGTTGGCATGTACACTGATCGACGCCCAAAGGACGATAACCCAAAGTGGAGGAAATACGTCACACAGACATCATGGCGGGCTGTTCGAAGCAGTATGACTTCGTCTTCGATGGAGGACTTGAATCCCACACGCGTGCTTCATTAATCAACGAAGTCATCAAGCATCTACTGTACGAAAGAAATCAAATACCTCTTCAGTATGATATTCTCAAACAACAGATGGCCGTCAGCGAAGCAAACCAGTCACAGGTGAGCAACGGTCTAGGCTAATCTCGATCGACTATTTCTTCCTCCTTCCTCGTGTTTGAAAAAATTCAATCTGCAATCGCTAAAGGTACATAAAAGAGGCAGTAGGCCTAGGCCTAAGGATTATTTTCTGGAAATAAGGAGTCGAACTCGGCTTGCGAAACTCACTTCAACATTTTCAGGGGGTCACTAGGCTATTTAGGGGGTAAACTATAAATAAATGCTAGAAACTAACTTTAATACTAAGTGTACAGAAAATGTTCCGTGCACGTAGGCCCAACACACCCTCGTGTACACGTAGGCACAAACATCACACACACTCGCATACACACACACACACACGTGCGCGCGCGTAC
>CM060320.1:42843242-42870742 GCA_030674155.1 Stramonita haemastoma | reverse complement strand
ACACGCATATGCACACACCCCCCCTAATGGTAATACTATTGTAATACACATAAAAACTACTACTTCCAGATTACAGCAATATATTATATACAGAGGGTGGTTGCAGGCTTCTTCGAGTTGTAATGTGTTTGAGATTATGAATTGTGATGACAGTACTACTTGCAAAGATCTCTCAGACTTTCTGCTCGGCAAAATATACAGTCATGACTGTATAGTGTAAACAGACGCTTGCAACTTTGCATGCGTACAAAAAAGAATATACTGTATTGTATCCAAAATGTATTTGTGTCTATCAGACTTACACTCTTATCAGTTGTCAGATGTGACTTTGATGATACACTTGTACTCCTGTATAGTTTAATGATTCCGGGGGGGGGGGGGGGGGGGGGCTGTCACTTCAGTGTAAATAGCATCCTCACCTTCTGGAAATATTGTGCTAGGAATTCCCTTTTTTCTTTTGCTGTCTTTGTTTCTACCTTGTTCCTGTCTTTCTGTCACCTTCGTGTTTCTTCAATTCTTGGTCTATTCACCTGCCCTTTTTTCTAGAAAAACTGCAATAGAAAATAACAATTCCCTCCCATGCTGAAGTTGTATGCGCTGAACCTGACTTGTCAGGCACTTAAATGCATTTTCGTTCATGATATGACAACTGTTGCTGTCTGATCGTTCAATGAAGTAGTTTGATGATAGCTGTTTTTGTTTGTTGGCAAGCTTGCTGCTGAGGAAAGTCCAGTGATGGCAGACAGAACTTTGCATGTTATAGTTTATCATGTAAACTTTCTGCCCTATGAACCCAATAAAGTATATTTGTCAAATGGTATTCACCTTTGCATATATATATAATGTATCCAGAATTTCCATAAAACATCTCTCATTATGACCTTGGTTAGACTTGGAGTTAAACTTCATGAATGATATTGAAAATCCACTTTTGTTTCAAAGACTCAAATCAATTTCTGTGATTTCAGGCAAATGGCAAGTCACATCCTCGCATGGGCCAGTCACACACCAAAGCCAAAGTGATGATGGACAACATGGACCAGGTCTTCACTGAAGTCTTGACTGCCTTTGAGATCTGCCCGGAGATCCAGCAGGCTCTGATTTTACTGGGCAGCTCTCTGGTCACACCCAAAGAATCGTATTTCATCAAACTCCCACAGCTGTGCCCTGAAGCGGACAATGTTCCCCTCAAGTCATCCAAACAAGCACTGTTTCGGCACCTTGTTGCAGACCAGGTGCTGTCCAGCGATGCTGCCCTGGGGCCCACCAATGTCTACGTGGTGTTGTGTGCGCCACGATCAGCCACCCTCAGCGGTTTTGTGCCAAAGCTGGGGTTCAAGATTCCAACGCGGGGCTACTGTCTGACGCTCAACATGATTTGCAACCAGCCCAGTTTCTGCTGCCAAGACCTCACTATGGATGACACCGAGGTGGAAATCTCTGGGATAGAGCCACTGGAGCGCTCTTCTTTTGCAGACTCTTCCCATCCTGTTATGGCAGGGAACTTCAGGACTCCGTCCACGGAAGAAGTGTCCAGTCTTTTGAACAGCAGCGATGATAAGCAGAGAGTGCAAGGGCGTCACATAAGTGGATCAGACATGGACCGCGCAAGTAAACAAGAGGGAGAGCTCGGCAAAGTTCAGTTTCATACTCCGCTGACACGAAGCACACCCAAAGTGAACAGTGTAAACTTTTTTGCAGCCGAGCCTTTGTACATTTGGTTTCAGTCTTCCACCGTGATGAAAGGCTACCGAATGTAAAGCGATGTTTCTAGTTTTGCAATACTGTGGTGGAAGCAAATGTGTGACTGTGACTTTAAAACATTGTTTTTATGTGTGTCCTGAGACTTCACAAAATATATGAAATAATTTATTTATTGCCAAGGTCTTGCTCCTGCTCTGTTAAAATAGAAATAAAAAGGTTTTAACACCATGCTGAAGTTCCTTCTTCAAGTTGTTGTAGGCCTGCTTGTATATCATTGTTTCTCTCCCATATTTGTAAACTGTCCATGGAAATGAGCCCTTTTAAATGGAGAGACTTGCTTTACTCAGACTGATCTCATACAAAATTACAATATTCCCATGTGTAATGCGTGTTTTGCTTTTTTTTTTGGGGGGGTGCGTTTTGTATGCAATATATGTTTGATCAGTTTTGTATTATTTCTCACCTTGTTAAACACTATATAGCATAAACAGTACTACTTGACTGTTTTGTAAATATCTTCATTTTTATGATTGCAGATGGGTCTTCACTGTCACTTATACTAGTATATAAAAGAGAAATGTTTTTATTCGTTTTATGAAAACGGTATGCTTATCATTTTCACCACACGCGTATAATTTTCTACTAGTTCTGATGTTCACACTCAGTTCACAATCATTTGAACTATGATGCAGTTTTCTTGGTATCTCTTGGTCGTACAGACCTGTGCACCTTCCGAATTTGTTCCGGAAAAGGTTGGAATATATGGAAATACGATTTTATTAATCAAAATTTGATTTTTGTCAACAAAAAACCCGAAAATCAAAAACGTCTTCTATCGTTCAGTGATGCCGTTCATCTTGCGTTAGGCCAACGTCGTCTGCTAGGGACAATCGTTCAGTTACTTGTCTCCCCTTAGGCCCTATAGCCTAACGCATGCGCACAGCATCACTTTCAAAACAACATGGCGGAAAGTGTAGTAGACTTTCACGGAAAAGCTTTTTTTTTTTTTTAATGACTCATTTTCTTTTGTTTTCAAATTGGACTGTTTCAATGCCTGAGCGCTTGCATTCTTCTTTTACAATTATCACAATAAACAGACCACATGCTGGTACGTTTCTGTTACTGTAGTATTAGTACTGTCCTCATATATCATCTAGTCCATAACTGACCCACTCTTCCACAAAAGATGAAAGCTTTCTAAGCTTGGCACACGGTGTTCATTCAACAATTGTGATGCTCCATTCACTCTAAGACCTTTGTTGTAAATGGCTTACAGAGGAGTGGAATCAAGTGATTGAAAACTCGTTAGAATTAGTCCCCCTTCACTCAGCTAGGTGCCTCAAATGGATATGATATTCTGACTTTGATACTGTGGTCATTAGCTCCTCATGAAAAACAAAAGTTTTGCAGGTTTTAGCTCATTTGTAGTGTGTATAATCTTTGTAGAAATCTGACGTGTTCTTATGCTGATTTAAAATAACTGTTTTAAGTCATTGTTTTGCAGATTGGTAATAGACTCCCAATTCTCCATACAGATTTGTGGCATTCCATTTTTTTTTTCTTCTTCTCCCTTTTTTCAACACAGGCATCATCAGAAATGGGAATCATTGTGAATTTTCAGAAATGAATACAATTACTGCCATGTAGTATGCTGTGATGATGACCACCATGTGTATGTGATAGCCTATATTTGATATTACAATGTTATATTAATGCAGTCTTTAACACCTATCAAAATTGATGCTGTTGTGGTATCAGTGTTGGTAAGTTTGTTTTTGTTAATGGCTGAAAAGATTATTCTGTAGAACTAGAAGTTAAGAAATATTTTTTTTAAAAAGAATTTAAAAAAACAACAGCAGCAGCTACAACCCACCCCCAAATCCCAGGGAGGGGGGGTGAATCCAAAATAATGCAAACTGGAACTGGAACCTCCCCTAGCACCACCACCACTCCCTTTTCCCCCTCTCCCAGTAAAAGTTTGTAAACACTAAAACAGATTAAAACAAAAGAAAAAAGTAAAGATACTAATATTTTGAAAACATTGATGTGACAGCCCAATATTGTGAGAGTAAAAATGATTTGTTTCACCTTTTCTTTATGCTTCCTTTTTTAAAATGTGTGTTTCATGTTATTGTATAAATTTATAGCTATGAAGTATTATTATCTGTGTATTTGATTTTGACTTCACGTTTTCTTTTCATATGTTTGGCTCTTTGATTAGCATTGTAGATGATACTTTTCACTCAAGCAGGAATGGAATATTAGGGCTAATTTTTAATCAATCCTGATGAAATGGAAATTTTTAAGTAGGCAAAGGTTTGTCGAAATTGGTCCATACTTGCATTTTCAAGGCTGGTTTCGTTATCAGATCATGGCAGAAGTATGTGTTTAAGACATCAATTTTTTTTAAACCCTTGGTTTAAGATAGGATAATAATAAGTGACAGTGGGATACTATAGGCATCTTCTCCTATCTTTTCAGTCATCTTAAGAAGACCCACAAAAAACTGTCAGTTTTCACAGGTAACTACTACTAACTTCACGAGAAAACTTGATAAGCAATTGACTCTGGAATTTTTCCCAAAGAACATTCAAGTTTGTCATTTTTTTCAGATTTGCCTGCACAGTAGTGAAAACTGTTACTTTTGGGATTGTTATTTAAGTTTTTGGTGTGTTTCTTTATTTCATTTGTCACAACTACCCCACCTTCCTCCTCCTTCAACCTCTTTATTAACGATCTGTAGCATTAAATGTTCAGTAGGTAAATTTGGGAACGCTATGGATTGTATAGATTTGTCAGGCACCACAGTGCGCAAACCCAACATCACTCGGTCAAGAGTGCTAGATTTATCATGCCCCTTCCTTTTTTCCTTGTCCAAGTGTGGTCAGGTCCTTCTGTAATTAGCACCAGCAGGCCCGAGCTGGGATGGGATGGGATGAATAGCATCTGAAAGTGGGGAAACTGACTGCTGTGAGGTGGAAATATTTCCAACAAAAGTCCCAGAACACCAGTATTACATTTCTTTTGTACACCGTATTTGATTAGTAGAACTTGTCTTTGGGGGCATTCCCCAGCTTGACACCCTATGGATCATTCAGAATTATATGCACTGTTTTACTCTTACACCAGAGAGTCATCGTAAGACTGTAATTGAAATACACACTGGATGAGAAAATTACATGTGTCGCTGTTTTCAGGTACCTTTTTTTTTTTTTTATTATACAGGCAACCATTCTCTAGCTTCAGGGAGGTTTTTCTTTTTCTTTTCTTTTTTTTTTTTTGTAGAGAGTACAGGCTTCTTTGAGCTTGTCTCACATAGAAGCAGACGGGTTTAACATTACATTCATTTCAAAGCATATTAGCATTAACATTTCGGTTCTGCGGCCTTGGCCATTTGCTTACACCAATCACCAGCCTCCCCACCCCCACCCCCACCCCCCAGGCCAATGGTTTTTGAAGGGGGTTGTAATGAACCTGACCTCATTCTTGAAAATGAGACCAACAGTAAGGTGTCACCTTAGTGTCACTCAATATCTGAAAGGAAAAAGAACAACAAAATAGTGCATCCATGCTTTGGGGATCCTAGGACAGTCACTGTGCTATTTCATCCTACAAATGAAGACATTATTGAGATAAACTGGAAGAAAAAATGTTTAGAATGACTCAAAGCATACTTAGAATTTAACTCAGTGACCAGATAATAATATATATCCATGCACATGTATAAGAATTACTAGAGGGATGGTTCATAATGGAGCCATCACTTGTTTATTAAGCCATGATACTTGAGCTTATCAGTCCAGAGGAAACCAGATTACCAAATCATCTTGTACTTGGTGTTTGCTTTCACTAACACTTATTGTTAAGTTAAAGTTAAAGTCTGTCCCGAGCCTAAGGCTCATCAGGCCGGTGCTTATCCCGGTTTCTGTGGCGTTAAGCGACTGAAAGTCATAGACTCCCCCCTGGATAGGACGCCAGTCTATTGCAGGGTTAACCCCCAACACAAGGTTGGTACCCCTTTTACACCTGGGTGGGGTGAGAAAATAGCCGTAAAGTGCCTTTTCCAAGGGCACAACACCATAGCAGAGTAGCTGGGATCGAACCCGCAACCTTTAGATTACGAGTCCAACGCCCTAACCACTAGGCCACAGCGGCGGCTAACACTTATTGTACTTGGTTGATTTGGTTTTGGGTGGTTTTTCTTTTTGGTTTGTTTGCTTGTTTTTGTTTTATTTGTGCTTGTTTTTGTTTTGTGTTTGCTGTAGCAATACTTCTCTGATCTGCTAAGAGGCAACCATTTTGAGGGTTTTGTTAGTTGTTTTTTTCTTCTTAATTTACAACTTTGAGGCTTTCAAAAAAAAATCATTAATTTTGTTTAAATCTGACAAGGCCAAAATGATGGCTGACTTCCTACAACTGTCCACATTTCCAATGAGAGAGAGAGAGAGAGAGAGTGTGTGTGTGTGTGTGTGTGTGTGTGTGTGTGTGTGTGTGTGTGTGTGTGTGTGTGTGTGTTTTGACTTAGTGAGTGAGTGTGTTTCTGTTGTTTTGTTTTGGAAAGAGTAGGGTGGATTTGTTTTTTTCTTTGTCTGGGAAAAATATTGAAACTGAGAATAGAAATAGCAACTGATAAGCGTATAGGTTTTATTTTTTGTTTTGTTTTTTCCTAGGCTGGAGCTCAAGGTTTACCAATGGTGAGATTTTTGTATATGCGAATGTTCCCCTCCCCTACTGCAGGGATGGCGTCTTAACACGACACCTGTGTGCATGCAGGACTTTTGTTGTTGTTATCCATTCTGACCAGTACACAGTCGCCTACTGTTCTAAAAGGCAGAACAGGTTTTTAACGCGTGCATAGGATGTTCTGCATGCGTTTGCACATAATTTATAGTCTAATCCAAAGGACTGACATGATTCTGTTCAATTTTGGCTGGAAGGGGGGGGGGGTCAAACTGGGTAGAAAGGGTGAGGCTGGGAACTGAACCCAGAACCTCAGTTTATTTGTTGGTAGGCAAACGTCTTAATCATCTGCCAACCTCTTCCTTATCCTTTTAAAATACTGGCCAACCTGATTTGCAGCATAATCAGTTCATGCTATTCAGTTCATTTTGTTTTGGGGGTAAACTGGGACAAAAGGGCAAGGCTGGGAACTGAGCCCAGAACCTCACCGGTTTGCTTATTCAGCAGGTGAATGTTTTAACCTCCTGCATGCCACCTTCCTTCTTGTGTTGTGGTATACCATATGAGATATTCTGCATGCTGTAACATATTCTTGGGAAATCTGAACCACAAAACAATTGCAGCATAATCAGATTTTTCTCTACTGATCACAGAAATTAATGATCACAGAGAAACTTACCGGTATTGTTGATGTACTCTGGATATTACCAGCAATGTATAACCTTTACTGTGATGTGCATAAATATGTTATTAGCTTCCTCAGCTTGATGTACAATCTGCGGCATTAAAATCTTGCAAAAACTGTGGTGTGTATCACTGTATGTGTATGAATAAAAAGGCCCAAAAAAATGTTGCTTTTCAAGGTAATCTTTTGTTTTTACTTCAAAAATGAAAGATAAGCACTGATCGTGCGTTCTTCGCATCCTGTCCCCACATCCAGTTCATGTGATGTGTGCGTGAGAGAGAGAAGGGGGTTAGGGGTCGCCGTTTCATTAATGAATTGATGGCCTTTAAGGTAGTGTGCTTGTTTTGTGGTTCAGATTTCCCAAGAATATGTTACAGCATGCAGAATATCTCATATGGTATACCACAACACAAGAAGGAAGGTGGCATGCAGGAGGTTAAAACATTCACCTGCTGAATAAGCAAACCGGTGAGGTTCTGGGCTCAGTTCCCAGCCTTGCCCTTTTGTCCCAGTTTACCCCCAAAACAAAATGAACTGAATAGTGAATGTCAAAGTCCTTCGGATGAGACTAAAAACCAAGGCCCGAAATAAACTGAGGCTGTTGTGTTCTTGGAGGAGGACTGCTCCCAGTTCATAGCACCTGGCATCTGAGCTCACAGTGGTTGGCTTCTTAGGGTCATAAAAAGCCAAAGTCGGTGTTGTTGTGATGATTTCCTTGACATGAGCAAAATCTTTGGCTTGAGCTGGTCCCCATATCCAGGCTCTGTCCTTTTCTAGGAGTTCATTCATGGGACGGAGTACACTGAAGAGGTGCAGGATGTGTTTTCCCAGGAAGTTAATTATTCCCAGAATCCTGCGCAGCTCTGTCATATTGGTTGGTTCAGCCATCATCACAATTGCTTCAACCTTGCAGGTCTGTTGTTCAGAAACTCTATTTTTTCCTTCTGCAGTTCATACTGTGGTTTAATTTGAGTCCTGCATTGTTCAGCTTGGTCAAGTTTCCTGCAAGTGTTGCTCATGCTCCTCTTCACTGCTACTGTGTATCAGCATATCATCGAAGTAGCACAGGACATTGCTCTGGTCTTGCAGAAAGGACTCCATTGTGCGCAGAAATATCTCTGGGGCTGAGGAAATTCCAAAAGATAGATGTCTGTAGAAGTACCTTGCAAAAAGTGTGATGAAGGTAGTTAATTTTGCCATTGCCTCATCCAATGGAATTTGCTAAAATCTGCTGGTTGAGTCAAGTTTGCTGTACACCTTTGATCCTGTCAGCTTGGGAAGATCCTCCAGTGTAGGGAGCATGCGTGGTCTCTCTTTAGAGACTGGTTTAGTTTTTTATTGTCTGTGCAAATTCTCACACCTCCAAACTTCTTCACCACAGGCACCATCCCTGCACACCAGTCAGTTGGATGATGCTCGACTCGATTTTTGTGAATCAGTTACAATTTTTTTAGACCACCTAGAGTAGCAGCGGTAGTGTGCGCTACCTTAAGCTGAAAACTTAGCTGGGATGTCTCCAGTGTGGAGTTAAACAAAGTCCTCATCACCAGCATGTCTAAAAATAGGTCTGCCTCACGGGGGAAAAAACGCGCCACCCTTCAATTCAAGCCATTCTCCTTCAGCAGTACTTTTTGTGAAGGCAGTGAGTGGCAGCTCAACGCACTAGCTGCTGGGGGTGTTGCGCTACCGGAGGGTCAGTGGGCTGGGTCATGTCGGCTATTGTGCTACCTGTCTATAAATTCGTCATTTCCGCAATTACATTTTAAAAGGCACATTAGATATTTACCAAATATCTACCTTACATAAGTAATATTTTACCAGACAGACAGAAGCCATAAATTATTGACAAAAGCAAACAACCAAAATTCAAAACAAGGATAGCTGAGAAATGGATTATACACAAAGTTTATTTATTCAGATGATTTAAAGGTAGCATTCTAAGTAAACAGTCAAAAGTAATGGACCATACTCAAACAAGACAGAAAGGATGAACATAATGCATTGTGTTTGAAAGTGTGTGTGTGTGTGTGTGTTGGAAGACAACCTGGATGCATAAACATCTTGTGAATGCTTGCTGTTATTGTTTTGTAGCCCCCCCCCCTTTCTCTCTCTCTGTTTCTCTCTCTGTCTCTGTCTGTCTGTCTGTCTGTCTGTCTGTCTGTCTGTCTCTCTCTCTCTCTCTCTCTCTCTCTCTCTCTCTCTCTCTCTCTCTCTCTCTCTCTCTCTCCTCTCCTCTCCTCTCCTCTCCTCTCCTCTCCTCTCTCTTCTGGCATGCAAACTTGTCTTCAAAACTGAACTGCAAGTACGACAGGACAAGACTAAATTGCCAATGATGACTCAATAATTGCAACCTTGCCTCTGGAACATTTCTCACAAAAAAGCTCCATCTCCATGGCTTGGATATCTTCCTGAGCCTTTTCTTTGTCTTGGGACATAGATCTATGCTGAATCCCGACTCATCAGCATTGTAAATGCGGTCAGGAGAGGACAGCAACGTCGGGTCTATGGCAACTATGTATTTCTTCATCTCCTCAGACCATGCTGACAGCCCATCTCTCACAGTCTAGTGGTTGAGCCATTCTTTGGGCCAACTCTAGATGCCTCTTAAAAATGGTCAGCATCCAATCTTTCCCAGGACGATTTTCAGTGAAAACTGACTTGGCCCCTCTTTCATCCAGGATGCTTTTGACCATGTCCCTCAGGTCATCTTTAGTGTGCCCAGAGCCTCGCCTGGACAGCTCTATCAGCCAATTGACCAGCTTCGTCTCCTCCTCACAAGACAGCACTGTTTTGGGGGCAGCCTCCATCAGTCTTCGACCATGCACTTTGTCCTCTAGAGTGGCATAGGGGATGCCAAAAGCTTTGGAGGCACCATTGAGAGACATCTGCTTTAACCTCACCAACTCCACAGATCTCTCCACTTGCTCTTGCATATACCGACCTGATGATGCCATTTTAAGAGGGAACTGAAAAATAACAATCAGATTCAAATACAGATTCACACACAGACAGACCTGGAACAAACACACACACACACACACACACACACACGGGGACCGGATGAAAAAAAGCACATGATTGCTTATTCTGTTATCCTCGATATAAAAGAATGAATAAATAAATAAACACACACACACACACACACACACACACGGAAAACACACACACACACACACACACAGAGGAAAACACACACACACACACACGCGCGCGCGCGCGCGTGGAAAACACACACACGGAAAACACACACCCACACACGGAAAAAAACACACACACACACACACGTGCACACACACACACACACACACACACAAATGCAGATTAAGAAACACACACACACACACACACACACGTGCTCTCCTTGTGAAATACTCTCTCCTTTTGTCTTGGTTAAGTGTACACAAACATTTTAATCTGTTGTTTTTTTTCTTACTCATGATTTATGCTATTCATGAAACACTTGTAAAGAGGCACTGATTATAACTGTGAGCGCACACTATGCAGTGACTAGGCCTATGACCTTGGGTCATAATTATGACTTAGGCTATAGACGCCCCCTTAACAGATGGGATAGGCGTAGACCCTCCTCTACTCTACTTCAAAAAAGTATAATTAAACACATTTTTAGGCAAGTTTTAAGCAAAATCTGCACTAGAAGTGTTTGTAGAGACATTATTCATGCAAAATTTACAATAATCCCAAAACACATTTTGTAGAGATTTTTCATCAAAATTATACAGCTCCCCTTAAAACCGGAGGCGCGTTGTAACTGGTGAGAAAAGCTAGTATTTGGCTAGTCAGGCGAGTCAGGCTAGCCGGAAGTGATGTAAAGGCTAGTTTTTAGGCGAGTATCTCGCAAGACTTGGCGAGCTGCTATAGCTCGCGGGCTAGAACAAAGATGGCGGATTTTTTGCAGAGAGTTCTTCTGTCCGAGTTGGAGTCCCGTATTTTGACAACACTTGTTTCAGTTGTCGCTTTCCAAAGGTTGCCTGGGACAGAATTGCTAATGGTAAGTGTTTTTTCAGTATTCTTGCGTGATTTCATGTGGGTAATGGGGAGAGGGATGATTTTCTACTAGTTTGTTTCAGTTGTGCTCCTCCTTTCGTTACTTTCACATGTTTGTCTTATCTCGCGAATCCTTGTGTCGGTCCAATACGTTCTACATGTATTTGCAATGACAGTGACAGTATGTTTGAGATGAAAATAATCAATTATTATGTCATCAGTGATAGTAATACATTGCATCGTTACATAGTAATACATCGCATCCTTTAGCGTGTTTTTGCTGCAGGGTCATATAGCAACTGGAGCCTGCAGAACTTGTGTGGTGAAGTGGTCAGCGAACTGCAGGTGCCGACTGACCAGAAATATATAAAACAACTGGTCGAGGGGGGGGATAGGCGAGTTGGCGGACAGTGTGCTCGGGAAATTGACCGAGGACGCCACCCAGCCGGAGCAGGCCCCTCCATCCGACATCGGTACCCATCAGTGACAATTTTTTTTTTGTTGGCGCGCGCGTGTATGTGTGTGTGTGTGTGTGTGAGTGAGTGAGTGAGTGTGTATGCATTGTACTGCACTGCACATTTTCTTGATGATGTCGCTCTTATTTTACGTTTATTCTCTGGTCATGTAATATGTTGTGTATTGTATGTGCATGCATTTTTTCCTTATTTTTTGTGCTAGTCAATTTTTTCATGTTCATATGTAACCTATTTAGACTGATTTGATTGTACAGCCCAGTAAGCCCATGTTTTGGGGAATTCGTGCTATACAAGCCTCCATTTCATTTTTATTATTATTATTATCATCTTATTGCTACATGTTATATGATTTATATATATATATATATATATATATATATATATATATATATATATTATATATATATTATATATATATATATATACACATTGTTTCATGTTCCTTTGCACCCAGCAAAATACAGAGGATCATCTCAGGACGGTGTTGCTTTGACAAGTTAATGTGCTGCCATACAAGGGTAATAGTCGCAAGACAGGGTGAAATCAAACTCAGTCACAGTATTCTGACACCGAGCCAACTAGTCCAAAACACTTCACACTATACATGTCACAAAAATGAAAACACTTCACACTATACATGTCACAAAAATGAATTAGGTTGCAAAGAAATTATTGGAGACAAAAAAGTATACATTTATTATTATTTTTATGTTACAGCAGATACCCAGATCACCAATACCACAGAGTTCCAGCCCAACCTCAAGCAGTGTGGATGATGGTGGAGAAGGTGAGACCCAGGCATCAGATATATAGTTGTTTGTTTTTTTTCTCTCCATTTCTAAGTTCTGCCCCATGGTTTGGGGGTTGTTTTTTTTTTGTCTTTTTTTTCTAAAGAACACATGGGCCAGAATAGAATTTAGGTTTGAACATTCAAACCAACACCAACAATTATCGACCACAGAAAAAGAAGATGAAAACCAGCACAACATTTTTTTTTTTTTAAATTGATAATGATGAAGTAGTATCCAAAACTAGTTTGGGCCCAAAAATCTCTTGTGGTTATGTTAACCCTGTCCTTAGTTCAGTGTACTTTTTTCTTTTTGATTTCCATGATGGAAATTGGTGAGTTTCATGTGGCATAAAAACATCTGTAAAGGAATGTATACTTTGCTCAGTGTACTTTTATGACTTTCATTTTTGTTGTAGGAAGCCAGACCGAGGGTGAGGATGCCCGCCTGTGGCCTCATGCGACAGTCCTCTTATTGTTAAATGTGTACAGGAAGAAGAGGCATCTTCTTCAGTAGCTGACACTGAAGAAGGAAGAGGTGTGGAGGCGTATTGCAGCAGAAATGAGGAACTATGGTTACCATTTCTCCGCCAACGTCTGCTTAAAAAAGTGGAACAATTTAAAGAGTCGGTAAGTGTATTCATATTGACATTGCTGAAGGCACACCCTGTTTGCCTACCATAGTTACACTATAGTATAAAGTGTAATGATCATCATACAGTTACAAACATTGAGTCATTACGAAGCTTGCAGCCTGTTCTGACTGACACGGATAGCCTACTCTTCCGAAAGGCAGAAAAGGTTTTAAACTGTACGCAAGATGGTCTCTGTGTGTTAGTACACGGGGCTTCAGTTTATTGTCTCACCCAAAGGGCTTTTATGGAAGTAGAGTCAGTATTGATTAATCTCTGCGACCTGACCTGAGACTGATGTTTTGGTTTTGTGTTTTTGAGGACTGGACAATTATCTTTTGTTTTTTGCAGTACAATTGGTGATTTGTATTGTTTATGTTGTAGTGTAGTAGGTTATGTTGTGAAATATATGTTGTAAACCCAACTTTCTCGGTCTGGAGAGTTACTTAGAACGAAAGGTGTTATTCGTCACATTCACAGTGTATTTAGCGTGACTGCTGAGTGAGTTGAGGTAGTTCATTTATATTTTCACTCGCCTACTTTCATCCTCTCTATATTTCTTTCCCCTATTTTTCTACTATCCTCATTCTATCCCCCCTTTATCACTCCTCGGCCCACAAGTAGTCGAGCCCTACTCCTCTTTAGGGTTACTGAAGAGAATAGAAATTAGTCTAGGACTCTATATTTCCAGTATCAAATTAGGCGGAACAGGAATAAGAGTGGCAACCTGGATAATTTCCGTGTAGGACCCTCTACATAGGTTCCTGGAGTCAAAGGAACTAGATTGAAATAGGCCGTGATGTTTTACAGAATGTTTGCATGTGTCAGTTGGAAGAAGTAAGAGTGAATTTGACATTTTGTCTCTGTTTTCAGGTACAAAATCATCTGCGACCAAAACAAGGCCACTGGCAGGGGAGGACCAGCTGGCCTATCTGGATGTAATGGCCGACCTTCTTCACGGCGACCCAGCTGTGGTTCCACCCGTGGTGATTTTCTCACTCAGCGGGGTTACAGTGTGTTGTAATGAAAGTCTCAACATAAAAAAAAATGATGAACATGGTTTTCTATGCACTTCTCACAGAAAAGTAATTAGAGTGGAGCCCAATGATAAATAGGTAAATTACCATTTAACTTTGCCAACAACATTTTTGTCTTCCTTTCAAGGTTCTTGAGTGCATATAGTACTGGCTACAACAAATTTTGCTTACTTCTTTTCAGTGTTCCCTAGTTAGTCCGGTCATAGTGACAAATCCTGCCATCCGCCTCAGCGGCCTCAGCGACACAACCAAGCCCCATAGCCTCCCCATAGCTCCTCCCCATAGCTCCTCCCCATAGCTCCTCCCCATAGCTCCTCCCCATAGCTCCTCCCCATAGCTCCTCCCCATAGCTCCTCCCCATAGCTCCTCCCCATAGCTCCTCTAGCCCCATAGCTTCTCCCCATAGCTTCTCCCCATAGCTCCTCCCCATAGCTTCTCCCCAAGGTCCACCTCACTTGGCCATGTCAGGCATCGCAGAGCCCTAGACTTTGGCTTTTGTCTCTAATGACTTTCTGACATCTTTGTTGCAGTGTACACTCCTGAGGATTCAGGTGCAACAACTGCCACAACAGCACCCACGCTGACCCCAAGATCACCTGTCGCTTCCACATCCAAGGCCAGCCTGCTGGCGCTTTCATCTGTATCCACCACCCCAAAACGTACTTTCGAAGTGGACGGTGAAGATGGAGTCTAACAAAAGCGCAGGTGGAAGCAAGGGTTCACAGAACCCTCCCAATGGATGAAGGAATCAAACGAGAGGATGCACAGAACCTTAGAGTGGACTGCTGTGGCTGTGGAGGAGAAAAACAAAATCCTTAGGGAGAAAAACAAAATCCTTCGGGAGAAAAACAAAATCCTTCGGGAGAAAAACAAAATCCTTAGGGAGTTCCTGGAGAAAATGTAAACTCCTTCAGAGCCTCAACAATTCGGTCCAAGGCTTTCTTTACATCAGTGCAGATCTGGTGAAATTATGGTGTTTATAACTACAACAAACACAGTTATGAAATGGTATTTGCATTTAATTCTTTACCTTATTTTTTTCTTTCATGTTCTAGTCCAATACATATGCTTAAGAAAAGCTTGCCATTTTTCTTTCTAGTCAAATAAATGTGATTACGGAAAACTTGCTGTTTTTCATTATTTACATATTTAGCACCTTGAAAAGCAATACATTGGAAACTTGTTAAGTCAGCATCCTGTAATTTATCAAGTTCGCCGTTTATTTCAGTATACCCATGCTGGTCCTGGCCTCTAATTCTCTTATGCTGTATAAGATGTCGACCTGCTAAGGAGTTTCAACCCTAAGTCTGATGGTCTCCAGGGGGGTCGGTTTATTCAGTTTCCAACTTATTGTTGTTTGTACTACAGTCGGGCCCCATTATAAGAAGCTCACTTACAGTGAACCCCCCTTAAAAGAAAGCAACAAATTTGGTTCTGTGGGACGTGTTCTTTATTATGACTTAAGAAAGGTCAGATATAAGAATCTCGCTTATAAGAAACCCCTCTTATAAGAACGTCAGTTTCTGGTCCCACCAAAGATGTTAGCTGAAATATAAGAAAGTCTAGTCAGTTTTGAGAACTTCACTTTGCAAAAGGGAGACCTCCTTCAGTCAGTTTCCTATAAGCAAGTTCACCAAACAGAAAGCATTTCCACCAGAATTTCAATTTCAATTGTTGCCTTCAGGACGTTTTCAATGCCACAACAGCAAAACAAACAGAAAAAAAGGAATTCCTTTGTACCAATAGCTATCCGAGTTCTAAACTCATAACACTGACTGAGGTTGTTTTTGTTTGTTTGTTTGCTCTTTTTTGTTTTTTTGTTTGTGTGTGTGTGTGTTTTTAATTTCTCTGAATTACTTACCTGCCACTGTTATGTATGTAGCCAATGCATACAGGCGTGCACATACATGCATATGTGCCCATAAAATAAGTATGTCTTATTTTTGGCTTTATTGATTTTTTGAATTGCTTGTAAATTCAAATGTCTTTCTACCAATTGTGTGTGGGGGGTGGGGGGGGGGGGGGGGGGGGGGGGGGGGGGGGGGGGGGGGGGGGGGGGGGGGTGGTGGTGGATGGGTGAGGGTGGGGGGGGGAGCGTGTGTGTGTGCATGTGTGAGTGTGGGGGCGGGTGGGTGTGGATTGTATGGGGGGGGAGCGTGTGTGTGTGTCTTCATTTAACGTCTATCCACTAAAAAGTGATTTTAGACAAATGATTGGGGGGAAAAAAAAAAAAAAGAGATCGGTGTGTTTGTGTGGACAGGTGAATGGAGGATAATAGAAAAAACAACAACAAAACAGGTCTAACCATCAGAAACTGCTTGAACTATACATACTAAAAGATAACAAATAGAAGCAAGTGAACTTGAGTAAGATAAATGCTGCAATATATATATGTGTGTACTGTGTGTGTGACTGTGTGTGTGTGACTGTGTGACTGTGGTGTGTGTGTGTGTGTGTGTGTGTGTGTGTGTTCTTACAGGCAGTAAATACCATCGATAAGATAACATGTTATTGGAACAAGAAAAAGGTAAAGTCCAATCTAAAGTAAACGGGCAACTGACTATGAAGCAAACATTCAGAAATTCTAAAAATTAATGAAAAAATCACTGAAAACATTTTCTAATGAACAATCAGGAATATTGGGCAAATATGTTTTTAAAACTTTACATTCAAAAATCAAATGAAAACTTGAAATGTTTTCACCACAACAGCACGTAACACCTGTCACAAATTTTGTTTTAAATGCATTTAGCTTTAGTCTATAAAGTAGCGAGATTACTTGTCTGAGCTTCACTTTACTATAATGTGGAAAATTCGAGACCATATTTTTAAAGTTATAAGTCTTTACAATATGATGTTTAGAATTGCTACCAAAATCTTTAACTAATAATTTCATTTCATTCTTGGATTCTTTTTCCAACAGATTGTAAGCCTCAGAGATTGAGAGTGGATACATTAAAATTATTGATCCTTTCTCTTGTTTCGCACCCCTTTTGGCAGCGCGATCTGCCCATTCATTACAAGAATGAATGTGTCACATAAAAAGCATCATTTCTCCAATAACATTGTTTCTTTTTCATTTATTCGCATTACATGGACTCTCACACACAGCATGTATTTTTCGCAACAGCTTGGGCAGGTCCCTTTAAGCACCTTCTTTCCCCTTTTTGAAAGCGTTGTGTGTGTGTGTGTGTGTGTGGTGTGCGTGCATGCATGTATATGTGCGGGTGCGAACGTGTGCGTATAATGTGTAAACAATGAAACATTGTATCTAAACATTGGTGTGTGTGTATGCATGTGTTTGCGTGTGTGCGAGCGCGCGGGTAGAGTATGAGTGTTTGTGACATTTTTATTTGAAGTTATATAATGTTTGAACAAATATGAAATGTAGCTACTTCATGTGTTTGATTATGATTTGTATCAATATGCCTGTCAGTATTGTAATTGCCCTTCAGGGATAATTAAAGTGATTTTGACTTTGACCAAAAACCCAACTTGATTCTTTCAGGAAATTTTGTCGTCACACCAGATGTGGCTGGCAAGTTTTGAAGACAGGCACATAAAAAGCATCATTTCTCCAATAACATTGTGTTTCTTTTTCATTTATTCGCATTACATGGACTCTCACGCACAGCATGTATTTTTCGCAACAGCTTGGGCAGGTCCCTTTAAGCACCTTCTTTCCCCTTTTTGATTGCTGGAATCGGAAAGGCAAAGCCAGCCTCAGATCTCAAAATTTCTGCCAGCACTTCAAACATGTTGTTGCTGTGGCTTGAATTCTCACAGTGGTCGTGAAAACCAATACATGCATAAAATTTGAACAAGTCGGTCTAAAAAGTACAGCCTCTTTTATTTTATCTTGTTGAGCATATGGCGTTCTCATTCAAGTGTCGTTTGTTTCCAGTAAATGACCATACATTTATTTACTTGTGTTAGTTATTGTGACTTTATCTTCAAGCAAACTCATGAAATACGGAATCCTGTTGACAATGACAGTTTTTTTTTTTTAGTTTCCCTGCCGTTTCAGTCGTAGGCTTTCAATAACACCCAATCAAAACTTATTTCGAGCTTGTTATCTATACCAGTACCAGTTAGGTGTCTGATAGTAAGTTTTTATTCAATTTTTTCAAGGTTCCTTTACGATTTTTTTAACGATTTTTATTCCTGTGATAAGTGATACACTGAAGATCTTGAGCCGACAGTCAAGCATTGATCACTTTATATTTTCTTTCTGAAAGAAGTTTCTGCTTTATTTTAGTCATGGCTTTTCGTTGATATTTACAGAAATAAAAGTTGTTGAATCCACAAAATTCCTCTTGTGTGTGTGTGTGTGTGTGTGTGTGTGTGTGTGTGTGTGTGTGTTAAGTTGATTTAGATTTTGAACATTATACCATTGTAGTTGAATTTCAACTAGAACATGGAGCCAGACTGAGTGAGTCGCCCACCTGAGTGAGGTGGTGACCACAACGTCCCTTCAACAACCGTCTCCCTGCGAACCTCCAACCCCAAAGGCTTTGACACAAACTGACCACAGGCACAGAGGTCTATGGGGAAACTGAATCTGAGGTCACCATGAGACCAGAACAACGGGAGCCACCGAATCAGTGGCATTTTTCATTATTGCATGCTGATCAATGGGGATGATGTAATGATGCTGCTGTGGAAGTGCATCCACTTTGAGACTACTTGACAGGGTTGTACTCTTCGCTTACTGTCATAATATATCCTGGCATCAACCGGCCCATGGGATACAGACACCTGCAGTGTTGGTCAGGTAATTTGAGCAACACTCTGAAATTCGCATCCGTAAAGTGGATGAAGCTTAACTGTGTGGTTCCAGTCTCCCCACTGAGCCCACAGCACACTCGCTCTGGGTAGGAGCCGGCCGGAGCCTGAAAAATCCCTATGTCTCATGGGACTTGAAAAGAAGAACAGTACTTATTATGGCACCCCCTAATGGTATGTAATGTTGAAACCCCCCTTCCCACCTATCACGCCTCTAATTCAGACAACACAAAACGGACACCAATTAGATATTTCCAACATTTATTACAAACATCCAACCATTTACTCAACCAAAAAAAACACTAATTCCACCACTTAAACACCTGAACATCACAACAATACAAGCTCACCAGCTTCACGCCCAGAGTCAAACCCAACCTCACTCTTTCAGTCTCTACACATATCAATGGCTCACAATTATTAAGCATCCACATAAACTTACTCATATGATAATCTAAATCAAACTCAACACCAATGTATCTTATGTATCAAAAAAATATGTCTTTCACTCTCACCACACACCTGCTATCTGGCATTGTCAGGAAACTCCCTCCCCCCCCCCCCCCCCCCCCCCCCACCCAAGAAGTCCACAACAACAACACGGCTATCTTAGTATCTATAGACCTTGTCAATAAATCTCAACAGGCCCAATCCACAGAGATGTCGTGTTCAAAAGAGGGAAAAAACACGGGTGAAAAAAAACCTTCCCAAGTCCTCCAGCACAACACACAGAGGTAGATACAGTTCTGAAGTCCTCTGGCACAACATGCACAGGTAAATAAAGTTCTCAAAGTGCAAACAAATTACAACCAGCAATCAGTCACCTCCACGAAATTCACCACATGTGCATCAGGATTTTCGGATTTGTCCTCCACCTGTCAAATGGCATATCCTGGGGTTGTCTCTGTCTCTGTTTCGATCTGATGGCACATGCCTTAACTGCTTCTGGCAGATCTGTGTCAGAATCTGTGTCAGAATCGTCAATTAACTCAGAAATTAACACTCGCAGAGAGATCTGCCGAGCGAGGCCATGTTGGATAAATTCACTTCCGTCTAGCCTGCCAAGTTACCGTTGCAAAGCCAAGCTAGCGCTTGCGCAGCTCGCGGCAAGACATCTCGCCTGGCTCGCCTACTTACAACTCAGGTGTGTAGCCATCGGCAATTGAAAACAACATCCGGTCACGTTTTCCGGTTGCTCCATTCATTTGAGGAGCTGCTGAAAACATCGAAAGACATCTGGTCAGTATCCGTCAGTATCGTCGTCAGAATTTTTCATCAGAGCTAAAAAAGCTTACCCAAGAAAAGTTATTTTTTACTGCCATATACGTGTGTGTTTTGAAGAGGTAAGATTGAAACTTAACTGTTTCATCCATCCTAGTTTTCTTTTTTCTTCTTCTCTTCTTCTTCTTCTTGTATCCCATAGTCCATTTAGATCGCAGGGGCACCAGGTAGACCTCGCAACCAGTATTGCCCTTTGTGTCCTTATGCTGTTGATGCAAAAAAAAAAAAAACCATGTGGGATTGCAGACCTGTGCACCTTCTGTATTTTTCGTATTTGTTCGAAAAAGTTGGAAAGTAGGGAAATAGGATTTTATTAATCAAAATCCGATTTTTGTCAACGAAAATCCAACACGTTCACCTCTATCTTAACCCTTTGCTTGGCACAGCAAAATCATTTGTCACCTTCCTGCCGGGCAGAGAAAATGGAGGTGGATGGCTTGTGAGTGGGTGTGTGTATCTAACATGCAATAACTCTACAATGGGTGGATGGATTTTGATGAACTAAAAACAGCAAGGTGCAGAAATGAATAAAGAAATTGCTATTTACCAATTTTTGTCATTATTTTTTATTTTCTTTTAGAATTATAATGCATAAACACACAAAGGCATTGATTGTGTATCAGGGTTTGCGCTAGGATTTTTTAAAACCGGTGCTGCGAGTTGCCATTTCCAGTGTTGATTCTAGGGTGCGCAGGCGGGGATTCCCGCATTTTTTTCAACTTTGCACTTGCCGCAAAATAATCTAACCAGTGCGCCCTAACGGACGCAAAAAAACTGTGACTAGCGCATATTTGAACAAACTTGAACAAACAGTGCGCCCCGCAACTGCTGTTTGTATAGTTTCAAAATAGCGCTACATGCGTTGGTCATTACGTTGATACCCCAGGGACAGCAAGATGCACTGATTAGCGCCTAAAGGCGTCACAACCATCACAAAACGGCTGGTTTGATGTCATTTCCCTACTCATTTACGTCATTACGTCATTTTTGAAAGGAGCTGTGATTCCAGAAACAAGTGACATCATTGTGACGGAGATCGTTAGTGGTGTTAGGGGAAGAAGCGCCGCGTCCCAGCAGGGTTCAAAGCTGGTAGACCAAAGAGTTTTCAAGGCGGTTTTTCAGATCTGGCTAGTCAAGTAGCCCTGTGGCAAGATGGCTAACAATACAATGACTGTGTCTCTAATTGACAGTGTGGATTGATGTTTCCAGTTGTTTATCATCTTGTTCTGTTGCCTACTATAACACTTTTCATTCCCATAATCAAACTTTAGTGACTTCTGATTTTGTCTTCTGATCGAGTGCATTTTCCTTATCGTGCCTATTCTGTGGTTGCTGGTACTGCGTAAAATTTATTGTTAGTATCTTTTCATCTGTGTATCTGAAAAGCGGTGGTGTAAAAAACACGAGTCTACTATTATCCTCGAATAAAATACTTTGCCTACTTCCTCCTTCTCTCTCTCTCTCTCTCTCTCTCTCTCTCTCTCTCTCTCTCTCTCTCTCTTCTCTCTCTCTCTCTCTCTCTCTCTCTCTCTCTCTCTCTCTCTCTCTCACTCTCCTCCTCCCCCCCCCCCTCTCTGCATGGGAAGAAAAAGACTTTGATATTGGATTTCACTTTTCTCATCTAGATCTAGATCTCTCCTTAACAGAAACTCCTCTCTCTCTCTTCTCTCTCTCTCTCTCTCTCTTCTCTCTCTCGATCTCTCTCTCTCTCTCTCTCTCCCTCCCTCCCTCCCTCCCTCCCTCCCTCATGGGAGAGGCAAGACTTTGATATTGGGCTTTCACCTCTCTTCTCATCTAGATCTAGATCTCGATCTCTGTCAACTCTGAAAGTGGAAATACAAAATTGACTTTGACCCCTCCCCCCTTTCTCTCTGTCTCTCTCTGTCTCTCTTCTCTCTCTCTCTCTCTTCTCTTCTCTCTCTCGTCTCTCTCTCTTTCTCTTTCTCTCTGCACATGGGAGGAAACGATAAGACTTAGATATTGGCTTTAACCCCTTTTCTCATCTAGATCTAAATCTAGTTCTCCCTCCAACTCAATGGAATTATACAGAATGGACTTTTGACATCCCTTCCTCCCTCCCCCACCTCTCTCCTCTGTCTCTGTCTCTCATATGGTAAGAAAGGGGGGGGGGGGGGGGGGGGACTGAACTTGGCTCTTGCCTTTTTGTTCATCTAGATCTAGCTCTCTCTCCAACTCAAAATGTGGAAATACAAATTTGACTTTGACTCTCTCTCCTTCCTTCCCCCCTCCCCCCCCCCTCTCTCTCTCTCTTCCCCCCCCCCCCCTCTCTTTCCTGTGTAAGAAAATCATTTTACAGACCAGCTGCAATACATAAGGTGTATATTAAACCCTGTCTGCCTACATGCCATCCTGTTTGTTTTGTTTCTCGTTCTTGAAAAATAGCAGATATCAGAGTTACTAACGGTATTATGAGCAAAATATACTACTTACTACTTGTCCCCTTTTTTTCATTTCAGGGGGCCCTTGGGCCCCCTTTTTGGAAATCCTAGAATCAACACTGCATTTCAGAGATATCTTGACCAACTCCCCCAAATCGGTCCCCAGAAAAAAAATCCGGTACATACTGTGAACAAAACAAAACTATTCATTGAGGGGGTGGGGGAGGGGGGGATTTTTCGGCAGCAAAACTAAATTTAAATTGAACGCAAATCTCTCAGACTTTGACTGCTGTGCTGCTGCCACTCGCTTCTTGGGCACGAAGCCACGCAGGAAATAGATAGTGTTTTTTTTTCTAGTGCCTGTGTCACTGTCTGTATCAGTCTGTTGTTTTGCATGACATTATTCTGTGACTTAAATTCTTCTTTCTTGTTTCTGTGCTTAGCGCTCATCTAGATCTTTCGTTCAATTTAGATTTAGTTTTCGACTCTTCTCTCTCAAAGCAACGCGCAAATTCATAGTACATAGACCCTCCGCTTTCCCTTTTCCTAGGAGCGGGTGCCGGTGGGAACAGATGACATTTTAAAAAACTGCATACACACGGGGACTGGATGTAAAAAAGCACAGGAGTGCTTATTCCATTATCCTTGATATAAAAGATTAAAAGAATAAAGAATAAATAAATCTAGGCCCCAATTACTTATTGTGAATGGAAGTCACTGTCGTGCCGAGAAGAGCGCGAAGCTCTATTCTTTCACAGTAAAGCTTGCTGTTCTGCGTGCTAAGCTATTGAGGCTGGCGTCAAAAATGTTCTGGGAAGGGGTTGGTGCGTAAGCACAGTACAGGTGCATGACAGACAGTCAGAAAATGTCACTTCAGACTTTTTTTTTGAGACGGAAATCTAATCGGTCACAGGCAAACAGAATTGGTATATGGTACCGGCTGCTTCGAAAATTTTCGGTATTCCCTGTTTACAATCGGTAAATACCGACAATTACCGGTTATCGCGAACCCTGTGTATGTTAGCGTTGCAATAACTTTAGAATGCATGCATAGATTTTGATTAAATAAAAACTAAAACATTAAGAAACAATTACAGAAAAGATATTTTCAACCTACCGTGAGTTTTTTAGTTTTTTTGATGAATGGTGCATGAACACATAGAACATTCCGACGATCGCCATTTATGTTTACCGATGATTGCGATCGGCATTAACATTAAAGTTTAAGTCGTGTCAAAATCCCAAATAGCAACCAAATTACAAAATAAATCAAGTTCTGAACCATTGCCGAACTTGAAATCCGCGATAATTTCCCCAAATCTAAGAGTAGAATTCAAAACGCGTATCGGCCGTGTTAGATTTACTGATCAATTTTCGTCTCAAACTTTGCCGTAGTCAAAGTCGTCTCTCTCACTTCAGTCAACAAACTTAGAAGTGCACACACTACTAGGATCGATTACATGATATCTGAGCCTGGATACACATCTCACAGCATTATATTTTCGACATGGAAGCTGTAAAAACGATCGTACATGTCGGGTTTGGAGATAGCAACCATCTTGGAAAATTTTCTCTTTTTTTTCGTTCCAAAACTTGCAACAAACTCACTCCAATCGCCGCCATTTGAAGTCTCGCAGGCAGTCTTGTGGCTTCTATATTCACGAGATTTGAAGCGAGATTGGTGGGAATTTCAAATGTATGAACACTCTGAAGTGACGGTCACGTCGCTGGGCGCTTTGGGGTGTTGTGCCCAAGGACAGGGTCGGGCGCTTTGGGGCATCCTTTGAAGCAGGTGCTGCCGGTTGCGGATATAGTCAGCTCCCTCAGTCGTGACTATGTAAGACCTTGGAGTATCACGCTGTGATTTTACAATGGCTAGCTTCTTGAAACCCTTTTCAGTTCGCAAACGTACAACTTCACTGGGCCTCAGTGGTCTTTGGTCTCGAGCAGTCTTGTCGTAGCACCTTTTCTGCTGCTGTCGTGCCCTTTTGAGGTTCTTTTGGGTGCAGGTAGTGCTTAAGGGCTTGGGCCTCAACAACTTTATTGACATGGGGAGGGTGGTGTAGGTACGTCTGGACATGAGGTGTTGCGCTGGCGACCCCATGGAGTCTCTTGGCGTGTTTCTCAGGTTGAGCAGACCCAGCATGACATTTGAGCCGTCCTTCTTTGACTTCTCCAGAAGTTGCTTGGCCTGTTTGACAGCATTTTCAGCCAGGCCATTGGACTTTGGGTAGTAGGGACTGCTCGTGATATGTGCAAAGTTCCATTCTTGCGAAAACTGCTCAAACTCACGGCTCACAAACTGCCTGCCATTGTCTGTCAGTAACTTTTTGGGTATGCCATGGGTGGCAAACAGATGATGTAACTTTCCGACTACTGTGCGAGATGACATATCAGACAGAAAGTCCACCTCGAACCATCCTGAATAGGAGTCGACAGTGACGAGGTACTGGCGGCCTTCCCAGTCGAAAATGTCAGCTGCAACAGTGGACCAGGGAAGGTCGGGGACAGGGTGGCTGATGAGGGGTTGTTTCTGGAGGTGTGCTTTGCAGCTGTTGCAAGCTGAACACTGTGCGACTTTACTTTCTATGTGTTGGCGCATCTTGGGCCAAAATACTATGTCACAAGCGAGCTGTTTGGTGCGCTCAACCCCCATGTGGCCTTTGTGCAGAATATCTATGTATACTGGTCTCAGGGCTGCAGGTACAACCACTCTCTGTCCTTTCATCACAACTTCATTTTCCACAACAAGTTCATCTCTAAATGAAAAGTATGGTTTTAGATCAGGAGATACGCTTCGTTCATGTTCAGGCCATCCTTCCTTGATGTATTTCACCAGTTTTTGCATAAAGGTGTCAGCTAGTGTCTCTTGCTGGAGTTCTGTCAGTCTTGCAGGTGAAATTGATAACACAGTCATCACATCATGCTCAAACTCTGCTTCTTCTGGTGCTTCTTCTGGGTATGCTCTGGAAAGTGCATCTGCAAGATGGAGCTCCTTCCCTTTCTTGTAGACAAGTTGCAGGTTGTACGTCTGAAGTTGCAGAAGCATTCTCTGTAATCGTGCTGGAGCTGCATTTAGAGGCTTCTGCACAATGCTGATCAGTGGCTTGTGGTCAGTCTCTATGGTCACCTGACGACCATAGATAAAGTCATGAAATTTGTTGCATGCAAAAACAACAGCCAGAAGTTCCTTCTCTATTTGTGCATATCTTGTCTCTGCATCAGACAATGCTCATGAAGCAAATGCCACCGGTGCCTCTTCTTGGAGGCATACTGCTCCCAGTCCACTCTTGGATGCATCCACTGACAGAACCACAGACTTTGAAAAGTCAAAGAATTTCAACACTGGAGGATTGACAAGTTTTTCTTTCAAGCTATCAAAAGCTTTTTGATGAGATTCAGTCCAGTCCCATATCACGTCATTGCGTAGAAGCTCACGTAAGACAGCCGTCTTTTCACTGTACTTGATGAATTTGTTCAAGTAATTCATCATACCCAAGAAACGCAGCAATGCAGTCCGGTCCTCAGGTGGAGGCATTTTGCGAATAGCATCTGTTTTCTCTGGGTCAGGCTGTAAGCCTTCATCTGTGAATTTGTGTCCAACAAAGGTTACGCTTGTGGCTCTGAATTTGCATTTGCTGAAATTCAGCTTGAGTCCGACTTCACGTACTCTGTCCAGAATTTGCTTGAGGTTGACATCGTGTTCTTGTTTGGTTGCTCCCCAAATCAAAATGTCATCCACAATGATTGTACATGGGTAGCCCTCAAACAGTCTTTCCATTGTTTGCTGGAAAATCTCTGACGCTGTGTTTATGCCAAAGGGCATGCGGAGGAATCTGTACCTGCCAAATGGGGTACTGAAAGTTGTGCGTTTGGAGGATTTCTTATCCAGCCAGATTTGCCAGAGGCCAGCTTTTGCATCAAGTGTGGAGAAAAACTTGGCATTTCCAATCCTTGAGGCCACGTCGTCAGCTGTGCGCATTGGATAGTGAGGTCGGCGAAGAGCTTTGTTGAGATCCCTAGGATCTAAGCAAATTCTCACATCTCCATTTTTTTTTCTGGCGGCCACCATTTGCGATACCCATTTAGTGGGCTCAGTTTCACGGGCAATGACGCCTATTCGTACCATGTTGTCCAGCTCTTCTTTGACCTTTCTTTCCATGGCTTGAGGTATCTTCCGTGCTGGTTTCACTACCAGAGGGACAGTGGGATCAACTCTCATGATGTATGTTGCTGGTAGGCTTCCTAACTGTTCATCAAATAAATCTGCATACTCTGTAGTTATCTGGTTGCTGAAACCATCATCGTTTTGACAGTGTATTTCATACACTGTACTGTCCAGCTCAATCAAGTACAGGCGCAATGCATCATTTAGACCCAAGATAGGGCTGACCTTTCTGTCGATGACTTGGAAAGTGATCACCTCGGTAGCATTGCCAATCTTGCAGCAAAAATTCACAGTACCTAGTGTGGAAAATCGGTCACCGCCATAGGCTACCAGGTTTACTTTATTGTGAATGTTGATACGCTCATTTGCTTTCACTCTATTGTAGATCTCAGCAGGCATCACATTGTACCTGGCACCAGTGTCAATCTTCAACTTAACGCCATGTGTGTTGATGTGTGCTGTACAGTGTATTTCATGGCGCTGGGAGCTCTGTGTGAGGGCCTCAATTTTGAAACCTGACTCAGGGTTCTCGACATCAACAACATTGATTCTTCCTGATGTGTTTCTGCCTGTCGTTTTGCAGACCTTGGCAAAATGGTTTGGTTTAGAGCATGCAGAACATATCTTTCCAAATGCTGGGCAAAGTTCTTTCCTTCTTGGGTGTAAGCATCCACAGTACATGCAGGATTTGTCTTTTTGGAGTGGTGAGTTCCAAACTGCACTGACTTCTGCTTGTTCTAGCACCTGTGTGTTGTGGGCCTGTTGTGTCACCTGTGTGATGTGTGCATCAGCAGTTTCATGAATTTGGCACATCTGAATAGTTTTGTGGAGGGCTAGGTCTCTTTCTTTCTCAATGGCTTC
>CM060320.1:42785742-42840742 GCA_030674155.1 Stramonita haemastoma | reverse complement strand
TCCATGAACTTGTTGCAAATGATGCTGAAAAGATAGGGCTGCCATTTATGTGCATAAAGGTATAGAATATAATGAATCTACCTCACCTGTTCCAACTAATATACCACATTTGCATTCTTGTACTGCATGCGTAAAACTGAACAAATCTATAGATCTAAACATTGTTTCGGTATATTTACCTAAAGGCCCTAATGATAGCAACACAGAATGGTTGCACACATTACCAGATTCTAAAAAATGGCTAATATGTGGGGATTTCAATGCACACTCCCCCTTTTGGGATAAAAATTGTACATCAGTGACCAATAATCGGTTTATTGAAAACATTGTTGATTCTTGTCTTTTTTTACTTAACGATGGCAATGTTACGAGAATCCCAGATGTTTCGAACCAAAGACCTAGCGCTTTAGATCTATCTTTTATTTCTCCATCCCTTGTTTCCAGGTGTATCTGGAAAGTAGAAGGCGATACTTTAGGAAGTGATCATTTTCCAGTTGCTATCACTCTAAATGAAAATTCTTTACAATGTGATAAAGAAAAAGATGTCATCCCAAAATACAATTATCGTCTTGCTGACTGGAACAAGTTTAAAGATATTTTGACACAGATTAACATTGAAAGTATAAAAAATAGTGACGTTGATATTTTTTATAAAAATTTTAAAGAATACGTGTTACAAGCAGCTGATAGTTCTATCCCAAAGTATTCACCCATGAAGTCACAGAAGCATTCGGGAAATATATGGTGGAATCCTGCTTGTCAAAAAGCTGTTAATGACAAAAAAGCTACTTGTAAAGTATACTTAAGAAATAAAACATCCGAAAATCATTCTCTTATGAAAAAAGCAAAACTGCTTTGTGATAAAACTGTTGAAGAAAGCAAACGTCAATTTTGGTCTTCCTTTTGCCTAAAAGAAGTTAACTCCCATAATGATCTACAAAAGGTATGGAATAAATTTAAAGACATGAAAAGTGGGATTAAGCTTCCTAACTGTCCAATTAAGATTCAAGATAAAGATCTCCCAACTAATTTACAAAAAGCTGATTCTTTCATAGAAATGTTTTCAGATACAATGAGTAATAAAAGTCTTACTGAAAAATGCAAAGCGTATAGAGAAAAAGAAGAACAAAAAGATATGTATAACGATCCTGTGGGAGACAATAATCACTATGTCAATGCTCCCCTAACTCTGCAAGAATTGAAAGATGCTCTTCTATCTCTTGGGACAAAAAGAACATCCGTTGGTATAGATGCTGTTTCAAACCAATTTTTGAAACAGCTGCCAGAAAATTGGATAATGTTACTGCTTGAATTATTTCAAAGTTGTTGGTCTCAGGGGGTCATTCCACATATTTGGAAACATTCCGTTTTAGTGCCAGTCCCAAAGCAGGGTAAATCTAAAAGTGATAAAAACAGTTACAGACCAATAGCTTTAACCTCACACACAGGGAAACTTATGGAAAAAAAATTCTAAACCGACTAATATATTACTGTGATAAAAACCAAATAATCCCTATTTGTCAAGCAGGTTTTCGAAAAGGTAGATCCACAGCTGATCATCTGTTTAAACTCAGCACACAGATTAAACAACAATTTGCCTGCAGAAAAAATGTGCTTGCCACATTTTTTGATGTAAAGAAAGCATACGATTAGGTGTGGCATAAACGGTTACTGTACAAATTGAAATCTATTGGCTTATCTGGAAATGTCTATTATTATGTTAAAACATTTTTCTCCGAAAGATGCATGCAGGTCAAATTGGAAATTCATATTCTTCCTTACGATTTCCAACTATGGGTATTCCACAGGGATGAGTCATTGCACCACATCTCTTCAATATTCTTCTTTATGATCTTCCAAAGTGTCTCTCAAGTAATGCTATCCATGTCCAGTACGCTGATGACATTTGTATGTGGATGAATGTCACAATGAAAAAGAGAACACCAAAGAGGCATATTAATCATCTGAAAAACATTTATCAGCTTGAGTTAAACAAACTTAATGACTACATCTTTGAGAATGGACTGTTACTGTCTCCCGAAAAGACTAATCTCGTACTTTTTAATAATGGTTTTAATCCACCAGTTCTACCTGTTTTTTTCAGATAGATGGGAAAGCTTTGGAATATAAATCTATGGTGAAGTTTTTAGGGGTACACTTCACATCCTCACTAAGTTGGAATCATCACATTGACTATTTAAATACTAAAGCCCGAAAAAGTCTTAACTTCTTGAAAGTTATCAGTAAACAAGTGTGGGCTCATGATGTAGCTGTTTTAAAGCATCTAGCATTATCTCTTGTACGTTCAAGACTCATTTATGGCCAGGAAGCATTTTTCAGCGCTCCAAAATCTTTATTACAAAAAATGACAAGATTAGACTGTAAGGCTTTTCGATTAGCTTTGGGTGTACCTTTTCATGCATCATCCTTGGGTACTTATAAAGAGATAGGTATTTTGCCTTTAGATGATCATCGACAGCTGGCTGTGGCAAAATATCTCTTGCATTGTTCAAAACAAGAAAGCAATGTGGATACCGAAATAAATATAAGATCTGATGTCAACTTCCCCAAAAGAGCTCATACTATTCGTTCTGTTACCACGGCTAGAACTTATACTTCTCACTTATTTGATAAGGCAGAAATATGTCCTACAGAAATACTAAATCAAAGATTAACATCTCATCTTGCCCACATGGGAGCTTCAGAGAGCTAATTTTGACTTAAATTATTCTTCTTTAACCAAAAAAGGTAATGAAAATATTCTTAGCGCAGTCAGTAAAAGAACATATACAAACTGCATATCCAGAACATCTAAAAATCTACACTGACGGCTCACTTTTAAATAACAACGAGGCGGGAGCAGCTTTTGTAATCCCATCACTGAAAATAGAAAGATCTTTTTATATTGGGAAAAATCGTTCTATTTTTACAGCTGAATTATCTGCCATTTTGATGGCTTTATATTTTCTTCTAGATTTTCCCAAAGACATATTTTTAATGCTTTTTTGTGTTGATTCCAAGTTGGTTTTACTTGCTTTAAAAAATTCCAGTTCAAAAGTGAGACAAGATCTCATCACTGAGATTGGACATCTAATTCATTTTCTGATGTTACGAGGCACCTGTGTTACCTTTTGCTGGATTCCTTCCCATTGTGGTATCTACTTTAATGAAATAGTTGACAAAGTAGCAAAATGTGGAGCAAAGCACACTGATGGGTCCTGCAGCATTAATGTCCCCTTATCTGTTCATGAGGGCTATAGCATGCTACAGAATGCATGTTGGAAACATTTTAAAAAGAAACAAAGTATTGGTTCTCACCAGAATGATGATGTAACCCATTTATTATCTTTTGATAAGATCAAATGCCGTAACTCTCATGAATATAGAAATGTTGTATCTCTTATTTACAGATTCAAGCTAAATGCTCTTAGATCGAAATTTTCAAAAAAAGCAACATGTATCTGTGGCGAAAATATTACAATAAGTCACATTCTTTTAGAATGCAGAGATTTGAAAAACTTTTTACCTGTTTTCACATACGTTTGCTTAGAGCAAATTCTAAAAGACATTTCGCTAATGAAAGAAATTGTATTGTCATTAAGTCATAGTCCTATTATCAGGTTTTTATGATGTAATGGTCATTATTATTTTTTTTTTTATTTTTTTTTTTTAACTAGTTATATGAATTGCAAAGTTAGTGTTTAAGATGTTATTTCTTTCTTTTTATTATTCTTGTTCTATGGTTTTAATTTTTGGTTCATATAGTTGTTTAATGCAGAAATTTAGCTATGTGCCCATCCCAACCCCCCCCACGGCAGTTTACCCTTCCCAAAATCTGACTCTTTAGTTAGCGCAACGCTGGCTCTGTTATTCTGTGACGGACCCTATCCATTCGGCTACACCGTAAGCGAAATTCCATAGCACAGCAGCAGGCTGGCTCAGGCTCCCTACTATTTCTCTGTATTTGAGAAACCCACGTTTTCCGATTAATGCGACAAAAGTTTTCATAAAATCTAAAGTTATGTTTCTATGTGAATGTTTATAAGTGCCCAGAGTTGCTCGATATACATGGATTACTCTGTGAAAGAATGGTGCTGTAAAACGATCTGTAAGTAGTAAATGTAACAGCTTGAAGTTCCTCATTTGTGTTATTCAGTGTTCGTTGTCTGTGTCTGCTTCATGTGTAAAGCATCTCTGTTAGTGTGTGTTGTGTTAGCAGTGTAAGAGTGTGTGTGTGCGTGTGTGCGTGCGTGTGCGTGCGTGCATGTGTGTGTGCATACCACGTTCAGTGTAAGAGTGGTTTAGGGATTTTTTGCGATTGTCTTCCATCCTCTGGTCACTTTTCTATTCATATAGATCTAGTGAAGAACAAATTAACAAAAAACAAAACGAAAGAAAGAAAAGAAAGAAAAAAAAGCTTAGGAAAAGCACATTGTGTCTAAAATTAAATTTCAATGACAACATTCATTCTCTCTCTCTCTCTCTCTCTCTCTCTCTCCTCCTCTCTCTCCTCTCTCTCTGGTGTGCGTGTGTATGTGTGCGCACGTGCGCGGGAGCGTGCGTGTTGTGTGTTGTGTGTGTATGTGTGTGTGCGCTCGCGCGCACACACACCTACATTAAAGTAAAATGTCGGGCGTGCTTTTTGGTTTTATGGAATAATTACTGCCTTAAATCTTTGCGTTGAAAAGTAATGTTAGTATATCTTTAAAAGGGAAGTACGTAAAGAGATTTGTACTTTGTGCACTGACCATCAGTATCATAACAGTTACAAAATAATTAGAACGCATAGACCTTAAGACCTACAGATAGGCTATTTTGTGGACCGCCACATATGGTAGACATCTGTGTTATATCACATCTCCCAGAAATCTGGCCGTTCCACAGGGGGAGGGGGGGTCTTTAGGCGTGTTAGTCTGGTAGGCTACTGTGTAAGGAGCTACTTAACTTCGGTGCAAAAATAGCGCTGTTTGACTGGGACTAAGAGAGACTTTTAGCTATTCTCGCGTTGCAAATGTGCAACGTTGATTTTGACTCTGGCATGGGGGATGAGAGGAGGTGAGAAGTGATGCTGGTTTAAGTTTTTCGGCCTCTGCCTTCTTTTCTCTCCCACTGCCGAACTAAAAGTGTTAGAAGGAGTTGGTGTGCCCCCCCTCCCACCCCCTCCATACACACACTCACTCACTCATATACACTTTCCCGTCTGATATCACTATTTAGTGGAAGGACATTAAACTGAAGAACTAACACACACACACACACACACACACACACACACACACACACACACACACACACACACACACACACACACACACACACAAATTCTCTCCCTCTGGCACACAAATTCTCTCCCTCTGCTGCTGCTCACCTCCCTATCTCTTTCCCACTTCACTAGTCTTCTTCCCCTACCCACTACCACCTCTCTCCCTCACATAGTGCTTCTCCCCCCTCCCCTCTTCACTAGTTGTAGTTTTCCCACCCTATATCCTTCCTCTTGTCTTCCCCCCCCCCCCCCCACTCCCTTCTCCACTAGCACACACACACACACACGCACGCACGCACACACACACACACACACACACACACACACACACACACACACACACACACACACACACACACACACAGATGCCCCCAGATGCCATCCTGATTCATTGTGGAATCAATGATCTACAGATAAAAGATGCACCAAGTGCCAGTAAATCCATTTTATCCAGCGTCAAAAACATCACACGAAAATACCCAAAGACGAGGATGATTGTCAGCAAAGTGGCGCCTACTGCAGATGATCAGCTAGAAGTAAAACGAAATCTCTTCAACGCTTTGATCTCTGCAGATCTATACGAGAACTCGCAGACATCCCTTGTGACTCATAACAACTTGAAAACCAGTGTAGACTTCCTAAGAAAAGATAAACTCCACCCCACTCGAAAAGGAGCTTCTATCCTCGCAGCAAATATTGGAAGACACGTTCGTAACTTGTTCTGGGAACTACCACGAAGACCCATCAAACGACCCATCAGACGACAACCGACCAGACAACAACAACGACATGTACTGCCTGCCCAGAGACAGCCACCCTCTTTCTACCACAGTGGACTCCAGGCAGGAAACCGTAACCCATGGCAGAACCGTTACGAACTGTTGTATGATTGCTTCTGAATATCCAGCAGTTCAACATCTTCAGCTATGAAGCATCATCTTTGTGTATGTAAACTGCATAAGCTCTGTCCATCAAGATTTTGGCTCGACAGTGTTACAGAGCAGTGCCATTACATTTGAAGACGTACATTTTAACTTTATTATTTCAGGACATCTCCCCCACCCCCACCCTGTGCGAATGCGATTTGGTTTATATCCTATTTATGTAATAGTCTCCCCTTTCATTTCTAGAGACCTGCTTTCTTTTTCATAAGTTAATAATTCCCACTCCCCTGTTTTCCTTCTTTTGTTGTGTTACGCAGAAATGTCACCTACACCTTCTTCCATTAAGCTTATGCAATGGAACTCTAGATCTATCTCCTCTAACTTGTCTTACCTAGTTCAGCATATTGCTAATAACAATTATCAAGTTCTGATATTACAATCACTTAATGTAAACAAAGATAAGTTGCCAATATTAGCAGGGTATTACTATCCACCTGTATGTCAGCAAACAGATAACACTACCAAAATCAATGTGGCAATTTATGTGCAAACAGGAATAGATTATGATTTAGTTTCCTCTCCAGCTCCTTCTCATATACCAGATTTACATACATGTGCAGTGAGAGTAAGATTTAATAATCATTTAGTTTTGCGTGTTGTATCGGTCTACCTGCCAAAAGGCCCAAATGAGATTAACACAGAGTGGATTCACAATCTCCCAGCAACTAATGACAAATGGCTAATTGCTGGGATTTCAATGCCCACTCACCCTTTTGGGACAAAGGCTGCACCTTCGTTAGTAATAATCGTTTTGTAGAAAACATTGTTGACTCATCATTATATCTACTCAATGATGGTAGCATAACACGTGTCCCTGACATTTCTACCCACAGGGCTTCAGCCATTGATCTCACTTTAATATCTCCTGCTTTAGTGCCAGAGTGCGAATGGAGCACATATGAAGAATCTCTGGGTAGTGACCACATTCCTATCATCATTAGTTTTGGTTTTAAATTAGAACAGCGTGAAAAGCAGACTGACAAGATCCCTAAATTCAACTACAAACAAGCAAACTGGAATATTTTTGAAAGTTTTTTGTCCAGAGTTAATTTGAGTAATATAGGAAATAAAGAGATAAATGAACTCTACTCATTGTTCACATGCACAGTTCTAAGAGCTGCAGATCTATCCATCTCCTCTGTTAGATCAGACCGGTCGAACAAGCACACTGGAAATGTTTGGTGGACTGCAGCTTGTGAAGAGGCAGTTAATAACAAAAAAATGAAATACAAAATGTATGCACGTCGAAAATCCCCAATAAGTCACAAAAAACTATTAGAAGCAAAGAAAAATAGCGCCAAAGTTATAGCTGAATCTAAAAGACAGTACTGGTCTTCTTTTTGTAATCAAGAAATCTCAGACCATAAACATGAGCAGACAATCTGGAAAAAACTAAATGAAATGAAAAACGGAGTTAACTTACCCTCTTATCCAATAAAGCTGGATAACGAAGAGTTCCCTAACAACTTTAAAAAAGCAGAAGCATTTGTAGAAACGTTTTCTGACTCTATGAATATAAAAGGTTTATCTCCAAACTTACGTTTTCACAGAACGAAGGAAGAAACTAATAACATGTACAGGGATCCAGAATCTGATGATAATCATTATATTAATGCTCCTTTAACTATGAATGAAATACGGGACGCTTTATCTTCTCTGCCCAATAAAAAGTCATCCGTTGGACTTGATGGTATCTCAAATGATATGTTAAAACATCTACCAGGAAAATGGATTGCTTTCTTACTTGACATTTTTAAAAAAATGTTGGATCACAGGTGAAGTACCTCATATTTGGAAGCAATCAGTTGTTGTACCAATACTAAAGCAAGGAAAACCTCGAAATGACAAGAAAAGTTACAGACCTATTGCTTTGACATCTCATGTCTGTAAACTAATGGAAAGAGTAGTCTTAAAACGATTAGTTCATTTCTGTTGTAAAAATAATATAATACCAGCTAACCAAACTGGTTTTCAGAAAGGAAAATCATCAATCGACCATTTAGTGAAACTCACCACTCAAATTAAATATCAATTTGCAAGAAGAAAAAATATCCTTGCAACATTTTTTGACATAAAAAAAGCCTACGATCAAGTATGGCATGCCAAATTACTGTATAAACTAAAACATATAGGACTGTTGGGACACATTTACTGCTATATAAAAAGTTTCTTGAGTGAAAGGAGCATGCAAGTACGAGTAGGGAATACGTATTCAAATTTTAGACCTCTACAGATGGGTCTACCTCAAGGCTCAGTGATTGCACCGATTTATTTAATATCTTATTATATGATCTACCTAAGCATATTTCTAATAGTAACCATTGCTCAATATGCAGATGACATTTGCATGTGGATGAATGTAACGATGAAACGGACAACCCCCAAGAGGGCTTTAAATCACATAAGAAAGGTATATCAAATAGAACTTGACAAGGTAAATCAATATATTTCAGAAAATGGGCTTACAATGTCACCAGAAAAAACACATATCGTACTTTTTAATAACGGTAGTAATCCCCATGATCTTCCAACATTTAGATTAGAAAATGATGTCATTCAATATGAGCAATCTGTTAAATTCCTTGGTGTTATCATAACTTCCAAACTTACCTGGAATTCACACATCGAATATATAATTAATAAAGCCAGAAAAAGCATTAACCTTCTGAAAATCATTAATAAGCAAAAGTGGGGCCAAGACCCTTTGATACTGAAACACTTAGCAACATCACTTGTTCGTTCTAAGTTAACTTACGGTCAAGAAGTGTTTTTCAGTGCTCCTAACTACCTAAAAAGAAAGCTACAAAGTTTAGATTGCAAGGCATATCGCCTTGCACTTGGTGTTCCCTTCCATGCATCATCTTTTGGTACATATAAAGAAGTAGATGTACTTCCTTTAGAAGAATACAGACGACTTGCATGCGCAAAATACATTGTCAGAAGTTCTTCATGCAGCAATTTTGTCGCAAAAGAGGTTAAGATGAAATCCGATGTTGATTTTCCCAAAAGAGCAAAAAACATTTTTTCCTTATCTACAATTAGGTCTTATTCGAAAGAATTACTGGACAAAGCAGGAATCATCCCAGAGAATGTTGATGTCGAGCAGAAAACCACACCTTGTCCAAAGTGGGAGCAAAACAGAGCACACTTTGACATTGAGCATACACCTTACAGGAAAGACGATAATCCACATATTTTAATCAGTTCCGTGAGATCGCACATTGAAAACACATACTCAAATCATCTAAAAATCTATACAGATGGATCACTTCTTAGCAATCATCAAGCAGGTGCAGCCTTTGTCATCCCCGAATTTAAAATTGAAAAATCATACTATCTTGGAAAAAATCGATCTGTTTACACAGCGGAACTAATGGCAATACTAATGGCTTTAAACTATATAAATGAACTACCTTTTCTTGTCAACCTAATTTTATTTTGTGTTGATTCAAAATCAGCCCTACACTCACTTAGATCTGTTTCAGTAAAACCGCATTCTAATATTGTGACAGAAATTCATCATTTAATACATTGTCTCATTTTAAGAGGAACAGATGTGAGTTTCTGTTGGGTTCCATCTCATTTGGGCCTTTCTTGTAATGAATGGGCAGATCGCGCTGCCAAAAGGGGTGCGAAACAAGAGAAAGGATCAATAATTTTAATGTATCCACTCTCAATCTCTGAGGCTTACAATCTGTTGGAAAAAGAATCCAAGAATGAAATGAAATTATTAGTTACAGATTTTGGTAGCAATTCTAAACATCATATTGTAAAGACTTATAACTTTAAAAATAATGGTCTCGAATTTTCCACATTATAGTATAGTGAAGCTCAGACAAGTAATCTCGCTACTTTATAGACTAAAGCTAAATGCATTTAAAACAAAATTTGTGACAGGTGTTACGTACTGTTGTGGTGAAAACATTTCAAGTTTTCATTTGATTTTTGAATGTAAAGTTTTAAAAACATATTTGCCCAATATTCCCGATTGTTCATTAGAAAATGTTTTCAGTGATTTTTCATTAATTTTTAGAATTTCTGAATGTTTGCTTCATAGTCCAGTTGCCCGTTTACTTTAGATTGGACTTTACCTTTTTCTTGTTCCAATAACATGTTATCTTATCGATGGTATTTACTGCCTGTAAGAACACACACACACACACACACACACACACACACACACACACACACACACACACACACACACATCATCATCACACACACACACACACACACACACACACACACACACACAGAGTCACACACACACACACAGTCACACACACACAGTACACACACACACAGTCACACACACACACACACATATATATATATATATATTGCAGCATTTATCTTACTCAAGTTCACTTGCTTCTATTTGTTATCTTTTAGTATGTATAGTTCAAGCAGTTTCTGATGTTTAGACCTGTTTTGTTGTTGTTTTTTCTATTATCCTCCATTCACCTGTCCACACAAACACACCGACTTTTTTTTTTTTTTTTCCCCCCCCAATCATTTGTCTAAAATCACTTTTTAGTGGATAGACGTTAAATTGAAGACACACACACACAGAGATCTATTTTGGTATAATCCTTTTTGAAAGCTTTAAAAAGAAATGACTATTTTCAACAGTATCCTGGACTGTATATGATATATTACATCACTCATGAAGTCATCAGACCTGTCTAGATTTGCTAGTTGATAAAAGAAAAAGCTTATGAGCTTTTGACGTTTTGTACCATGGAAAAAATTGGAAGGGGGATGAGCAAACAAATAAAGAAAAAAAAATGCCAATAGAAAAAAAAAAGATGTTTATGCTTTACGTTGAAAAATTGCGTCACAAACAATGCAAAAATACTGAAACTTGGTGAAAAATACTGAAAATTGCCATGAAAATACTGAAATCAGTAGTAAGGCTACGGCCATAGTAAACCCGGCCTGTCCCATTGTTTTGACAGCCATCTCTTTAACGGTAGAAGGGATCTGTCAAAGGCCATAGTCAACCAGGTGTGACACCGGTCTCTTTCTGACAATGTGGTCACCCCACACTGCGAGTGACGCGGAAATGAGGCTGCCGTGGCGTCTGATAGTCCGCCCCACCCCCACACAAAATTGACAGAAAATAGTTTGACATAAAAAGTGTTTTTACGTAAAATCCCCCCACAAAACTTATCAAAACCACTGGAATGTAATCGGGAAGGGTCAATATACTAGTTTGTGTAGTCAGAATTTTTGAAGTACCAAGTTTTTCTTGATTATTTTCCTTTCTGTCAACCCCCCAAATGGACTTGTTGCTCGAACGTCAAAACGACCGGTTAAAACTACCGGGCCAGCCAGCTCAACTATGGCCATGCACAGCCGTTACCAGTGACGCCACAGAGTAATTTAGCTGGGCAGCATTTTTCACCGGCCCGGCAAAATTGACGGCGTCAAAATGCCGGGTTTACTATGGCCGCAGCCTTAGGCTACAGCCATAGTAAACCCGGCCTGGCCTGTTGTTTTGATGGCCGTCTCTGACGGTAGAACTGATCCATCAAAGCGGCCATAGTCAACCAGCCCATCTCTTTCTGACAATGTGGTCCCCAAGACTGCGAGTGACGCAAAAATGACACAAAAAGTGTTTTTACGTAAAATCCCCCCCCCCCCCCAAAACTTTTATCAAAACCACTGGAATGTAATCGGAAGGGTCGATTTACTAGTTTATGTAGTCAGAATTTTTGCAAGCGCCATAAATCAGTTTTTCTTAAATTATTTTCCTTTTCGTCAACCTGGTAAACGGATGTGTCCCTGGAACGTCAAAACGAGGGTTAAAAATCCCGGGCCGGGCCGCCTCTACTATGGCCACGCACAGCCATCATCAGTGACGCCATAGAATAATTCAGCCGGGCAGCATTTTTCACATGGCCCAGCAAAATTGACGTCGTCAAAATGCCGGGTTTACTATAGCCGCAGCCTAAGGGGGTGCACAGGTCTGGGATTGGGATAAACAAAGTGTAGCTAGCCGAATTGTGGATGAAATGTTTAGATTTGAACATGATAATGATAAAAGCGAGTTGGATATAATGTTGAAGCCGGGGACTAGTGACTATGAAGAAGAGACCACGAGACTGACAGTAGTGGTGTTAGTGATGCCAAAGTAGGCCGATCGCAGGTGTGATGAGCGTCAGCTGTGAGAATTTTTACAAAGTGTTATGTGTGTGTTGTGTGTGTGAATTGTATCAAGTGCTGTAGAATTTTTTGTGCCTTTTGGATGGATTACCTGATCACCTAAAATATCTTAAGTAAGTGCAAAACAAAAATCTGTTGTTTTGTGTTGTAATTTCTGTTTTCTGAACCTACCCATTTTGCTGATTTTTTCACATGTGGGTATAGATATTTTGGTAGATGACATTACCTGTTTATCACTAACAATTCACAACACCCAGAAATTTTTTCAGTACCATGTACAGGGGCCTCAGCTGCAAAATTGTAAGTAATATACTAATGGTGGGTGTTGAGATCTCTATCTATCACCTATTTTACTAACGCAGGTGTATTTTTCAGGTAAATACAGGTTTATAAAAATCAACAAAAATAAAGTATATCACCTATGCTCAAAATAACACCTAAAACTGAATCCTTAATTATTCGTAGATTTTTGGTGAAATTTGAAGTGATTCTGTTGAATAGGTTTTTTAAAATAATTTTTTTAAGACAATACCCCAATTGGTTGCTGTGATAAGTAAACAATTCAGTTAAAGTAGTAATAATGGCGAAGTAAAATGAGTTACTGAAAGGTTAAAACATAACTGTAAACTTAGGTTCTGGGTTGATTTGGCTTCAGTGTAATAGCATCCCCACCTCCTGGAAATTATGCCCTTAGATTGTCTCCATTTTATCGATCTTTTTGTGTCTGTGTTTTTCCTTACCTCTCTATGGTCTCTCTTGGTTATTATTTTCTGCCTTCCCAGTCCACCCTCTTGCCATTCCTTGAGCAAATCCTATATGAATGTTTTCTCTTCATATATGAAATGACATTTTGCCTGTATTGTTCTGTTCTGGCAAACCAGGTAATGATACTGTGGATGGGCACAGGATGTTCTTTCTACAGAGTTATTTGCCTATTTGGCATATATTTATATAATATATATAGATTATATATATATATATATATATATATATATATATATATATAAAAATTCCTAAAATCCCGCTCCCCCCCCCCCTGTGCACTGATTTAGGGCAAAATTGGGGGGTGGGCGTTTGCCAGGGATAGACCCCTTTGCACAAAATAATTTTTGTGCTCAACCGTGTAATTGAGTGAATACAAACCCCAAAGCATGTAAGTTAGGTCCTGTGAGTAGAAGTGAAGGAAAATAGAAAAAAAAGGGATTTTGAGGCAAAGAAGGCCAACGAGTTCCATAGCTTTCAGTTGTAGGTCCCTTGTTTTGCAATACCCTGCCTTCAGATCTTTCATCTTCCATATAATGCAGCACACCTTGGTCGACATGTTCAGATCTAACGTGTCCTTTTGACAGTTTCCGTTTTTGTTTGTCTTTTCCGTACTGCTGTTCAAGTCTATCTCTGTTTTCACTCCACTCCCTGATCCTTTTCCTATCCACAGAAAATTCACAGGCATACTCCGAAACATTCCCACCTGCTTCGTTATCCATATACTGGAGGGCTTCCTATTTGAAAGATACAATGTAAGACTGTCGCGGGAGTGAAGAGAGGGGACAAAGAATAAGAAAAAAGGAAAGAAACACGAAAAGGTAAAGAAGGGGAAAAAGATGACTTTTAGAACAGTCTGCACAAATCCTAGTGAAAGTGAGCATAGTCTCTTTGAAAAAAGCAGGGTGGGCGTTTGCTAGGTAGTTACCCCTGTGCACAACTTTTGGCCAAAAGTGGGGGTGGGCTTATGCTAGGGATTTTATGGTGTGTGTATATATATATATATATATATATATATATATATATATATATATATATATATATATATATATATATAATACAAATTTTTCATACATTGAAGTGTTTATTATCTTTTAAGAAAGAAAGAAAAAAAATTAATATATATATTGTTGGAAACCTGAAGATGATAAATTAAGCAGAATAGATGGTGTCTTCAGCACAACCAGGTTTTATTGGTCCTAAAGAATGAAATTGTTACGGTATTTTTATCATGTAATGTTTTTTGTGGGGGTTTTTTCCAGCTAGCTGGAGGTGAAAGTATGAGAGTATCTGGTGATAATCAGGAATTAGGGATGAGTATATCAATAAGACATTACAAGTTTAAATTTTTCATACATTGAAGTGTTCATTATCCTTTAAGAAAGAAAGAAAGAAAAAAAAGATATATATCATAATTTATATCTATCTATCTATTATATTATCTCTCTCTGTCTCTGCCTTTTACTTTCCTTTTTTCTATGTCTTTCCCCCACCTTCCCCTTGAATATATATATATATATATATATATTTTTTTTTTTTTTTTTTTTTTTACTTTTCTTTTTATCCTTTCATCCCCCCTTTTTATTCTATTCTATGTTATTAAATATTTTATTTATTATTTATTTTATTTATTATTTATTTTATTTTATTTATTATTATTATTATTATTATTATTAATTTTACTATGAATGAAAATGTTACCCCTCCCCCCCCCCCCCCCCCCTCCTTTATACTTTCAGTTATGTACTTCGTTTCGTCCTATTTTTTAAAATTATTATTTTACTTTTTTTTTTTTTTTTTTTTAATTATTTTTTTTCTATTTATTCTTAAAATCATTTATTTATCTTATAATTATTATTTTATACTACTTTTATTTTTTTTCTATTTCTTGCTTTTATTGTTTTTTAGAATAATTTGCCTTTGATTTTATCTACTTATCCCCCTTTATAATATATTCACATGATAAATCTGGTCGCTCTTTTACCTAGGAAATCAGTAAAGTTCATGAATGTTTTAAATTATGAATTGTTTTAAGTAATTCCAATGACATTCTGTTCACTGCTATGTGGTCAATGTTTTAGTGCGTTATCATTCTAGTAAAGACCCCCTGAGGAAGAGGTTGGTGCCTCGAAAATTTGGGGGAAAAGTTTACCAAGTGTTTGCTTCTGGTTGGTTTTTCTTCTCTCTCTCTCTATATATATATATGTGTGTGTGTGTGTGTGTGTGTGTGTGTGTGTGTGTGTGTGTGTGTGTGTGTGTGTGTGTGTATACACACATATTTTTGGAAACCTGAAGATGATCAATCAAGCAGACTAGATGGTGTCTTCAGCACAGCCTGGTTTCATTGGTCCTATAGAACAAAATTGTTATGGTATTTTTTTATCATTTAATGTTTTTTGTGTGGTTTTTTTCCAGCTAGCTGGAGGTGAAAGTATGAGAATATCATCTGGTGATAATCAGGAATTAGGGATGAGTATATCATAAGACATTACATGTTTAAATTTTTCATATATTGAAATGTTCATTATCCTTTAAGAAAGAAAGAAAAAAAAAAGTATAGATGTATATATAATGATTTTTATATATATATATATATATATATATATATATATATATATATATGTATTTGTTTATTGGTCCTAAAAAATAAAGTTGTTTCGGTATTTTTATCATTTAATGTTTCTTGTGTGTTTTTTTCTCCAGATAGCTGGCAGTGAAATTATCAATATGGAGGCAACCTCAAGTAGTAAACAGGAATCAGGGGTGAGTATATCATTACATGTCTACAGGGTTCCTACGGTCCTTGAAAGTCCCTGAAAGTACTTCAATTTTGGACTCCTTTTATCAAGGCCTTGAAAGTCTTTGAAAATCAGGGCATATACCTCCAGGTGCTTGAAAAGTACTTGAATTTTACTTTTACCAAAGACTATGAAGGATAAAGAGACAGAGAGAGAGATTGACATGGTAAGATCAGGTATGGTACTCACTGCAAATTCGTGGAAATTTTATAAAAGTAAAAAAGAGAAGAAGAAAAAATAGGAGAAAAATAAAATCTATAAATTTATTTATTTATTTACTTATTTATTTATTTTATTTTTTTTTTTTTATTTATTTATTCTTTTATATCGAGGATAACAGAATAAGCAATCATGTGCTTTTTTTAATCCGGTCCCCGTGTGTATGCAGTTTTGTAATTCTTGTCATCTGTTCCCACCGGCACACGATGGCCTACTCTTACGAAAAGCGGAACAGGATTTGACGTGTGCGCAAGATGTTCTGCGTGCGTTCGCACACGGGGCCTCGGTTGAAAGTCTCATCCGAAGGACTTTTTGGGGAGAGTGGAGTCAGCACTGATGTTAACTCCAGGAAGAAAATTTCCTCGACCGGACTCGAACCCGGGTCTTCAAATTGCCAGCGCAATGTTCTGACCACTAGCTATCCGCCCCCCCTATTTTATATTTTTTCATGAAAGTAGGTCAAGGGAACTAACTCTTCCATGCCGGTTAGTAATTACTTCCCTTTGCTTTAGTTTATGTCACAAGACAATCCAAGCCTAGGTAGGCCTAACAAGAGAAATTTTTCCCTTGAAAGACAATGTGTACCAACAATGGGTGTCAAGTTTCATGATAGGGATGGACTAGCAGCTCTAATATAAGGCAGAAAGGGAGGGGGGGCTTTCACTGGCTGTTCCTCTTGGGGTCAGAGAGCAATGGTTAAATTAAATACAACAGTCAGCAGGCCACCAGCCTCCCCCTTTTCATGGAGAGTTCCACCCCCCCCCCCCCTCTCTCTCTCTCTCTCACACACACACACACACACACACACACACAAGCATGTACACACCACACACGCGCACACACACACACTTACACACAGAGAATATACTAATTTTCATATGAATGTTTTGTGAGCTTATAGGTTTCATCGATGATAATTTGTTGATAGAAGTGTTTTGTGGGTGTTTTGAAACATTTCGTTGATTGGTTTGTCTTGATGACGATGCAATTTGATGACGCTCTCTCTCTCTCTCTCTCTCTCTCTCTCTCTCTCTCTCTCTCTCTCTCTCTCTCTCTCTCTCTCTGGGTTTTCCTTTCCTTGTTAGATTTGGTCAAATTGTGAGTTTTTAGGTTTCATTGATGATAGTTATTTTTATGGAAGTGTGAGTTTAAAAAAAAAAATTTTTGTTGACTGGTTTGTTTTGATGACGATATAATTTGGCGATGCTCTCTCTCCTCTCTCTCTCTCTTCTCTCTCCTCTCTCTCTCTCTCTCTCTCTCTCTCTCTCTCTCTCTCTCTCTCTTGCTTCCTTTCCCTCTCCTTTCCCCTCCAACTTCCACCTTCAGATATTCTATCCTAGACTTATTATGGAGAGGAGTATTTTGGTTGTTATGTTGGATTTAAACTGTATTGTTACCATTTGAATATTGAAATGTGTTTTCATATAGTCTTTTGTCTGTAAAGGATTTTATGTTGTTGTTGTTTTTTAATCTGGTTTTTTTTTTCCCCTTTTATGCCTACTTTGCTTGTTTTTCCGGCTTACACACACACACACACACGCACGCGCACACACACACACACACACGCACACACGCACACACGCACACACACTCACACACTCACACACTCACGCATTATATATTTGCAATGCCTTCTGTTTCATGGTCCTGAATATTTGTTATTTTTAAAATGCTTTTTGCTATGTTATTTTTTTGTTTAAATAATTATCAGTGTATCCAGTTGGGATGACGCGTTTTGTTGAATGTATTCCGTTTTCTTTTTTTAAAATATTGTTTGAACTGCTGCTGTTGGTGATGCTGGTATGTAGGGGTAGGGAGGGGGTTTCTTAGCTTTATTCCCTGATCAGGGCAAGGGCCGGATGAAAAAAAGTATGTAATGCTTACTTACTCTGTTACCCTTGAAAAATAAAGATTATTCATTCATTCATTCATTCATTCTCTCTCTCTCTCTCTCTCTCTCTCTCTCTCTCTCTCTCTCTCTCTCTCTCTCTCTCTCTCTCTCTAAATATTATTTTTTGGTACGGTTTTTGGGTTGTACTTGCTGTTGGCTTGCTGGGGGTTTTTTTGTTTTAAAAAAAATTTTTTTTTAGCTTGTCTGTTTTTTGTTTAAGTCTGGTTGTTTTTTGTTTTTTTTTTGTTTTGTTTTTTAGGGTGGTGTTTATTTTTGTTTTTTCATTATCATTATTTTTATCTATTTGTTTGTTTCTTTGTTTGAATTTTGTATCTTTTGGTTTTGTTTGTTTGGTTTTATATATATATATATATATATATATTATATATATATATATATATATATTATATATATATATTATTATGAAGGCACTTTCCAGTAAAGTGAGACCACTTTTGAATGACTGGTAAATGGGTTAAACTGAAAAGCGAGTGATCGCACAAGTGTGTGGCGAGAGAGGGCGTGAATACTTAGAGAAGATGAAAGAACAGATTTGAGTGAAAAATGGATTGGTGTCAGTTCACTGGAAAGTGCCCTCATAGTTATGTCAAAGGTCTATCTGGTGACTAAAAGGGAGCAAAAATGTTGACTTTGCAGCCAAACAGGAGTGACCACAACGAGCTTGAAAAAAAACGCAGACTGCAGCTCGATGACAGCTACGATCAGCTGAGAAAACATGTGAAAAGACATGAAGGGAGGTGCAGTGTGAGTAAAAAGTTTTAGATGATTTGTCTTTGTTGATTTATCTGTTCTTTTAGTTTGAGGATAATGAAGTAAGCTGGAAGTGTGTGTGTGTGTGTGTGTGTGTGTGTGTGTGTGTGTGTGTGTGTGTGTGTGTGTGTGTGTGTGTGTGTGTGAGCACGCGCGCATGCACGTAGGTACGCACACGTGTGAGAGACTGAGAGTGAGTGACTCTGTGTGTGTGTGTGTGTGTGTGTGTGTGTGTGTGTGTGTGTGTGTGTGTGTGTGTCATGGTCAGAAGAGCTGCAAAGAAGTAAAAAATTTAAATTTTATCGCAATTACAAAAATGTTTTAAGAGATAAAAGTACGTTGGTGAGTTGCCATAGAACATTGTGATTTCATTATTTAGATTCAACTGTATCAACCATTCTTTGCCGATTGAAACAGGATGAATCAATAGCATTCCGCGCGAAAATCGTCTTTGTAAACAATGTAACATGAAAACCATAGGAGATGAGTGTCACTTCATAATGGACTCATGAGTGTCCAAAGTTTTCTGAGCTTTGGAAGAATGACCTACCTTATGAATATTTGTATCCAAGATCCATGTTGACATTTTGTAATTTGTTCTCTTCTGATAAAAATGTGTTATTAAAGCTTAGCAAATTCATACTTAAGAGTAAAGTTGTATGACATTAATGAGAAGGTTAACTATATTTTTATTTCTGGAAATGGTGTGTATGAACGTATTCTATTAATGCAAATTATATATGTTACAGTTGATTTTGTTCTCTGAAATCCTCCATGCCCCAAGAGGGGTCAAAGGCAAATTAAGTCTTGAATCGTGTGTGTGTGTGTGTGTGTGTGTGTGTGTGTGTGTGTGTGTGTCTTGTGTGTGTGTGTCTGTGTGTGTGTCTGTGTGTGTGTCTGTGTGTGTGTCTGTGTGTGTGTGTTGTAAATATTTTAAGTATGTTTTGTGTTGGGGTTGTCAGTATTTTAAGTATGTTTGGTGTTAGAGTTGTCAGTATTTTAAGTATGTTTTGTGTTAGAGTTATCAATATTGTAAGTATGTTAAACAGTTTTGTGTAAGGGTTGTCAATATTTTAAGTATGTTTTGTGTTAGGGTGTTCATGGTTTTAAGTATGTTTTGTATCAGGGTTTTCGTTGTTTTAAGTATATTTTGTGGGGGTGTTGTCAATATTTTAAGTGTGTTTTGTATTAGGGTTGTCATGGTGTTCAGTATGTTTTTATTTTGTTTTAGTGCTGGGTTTTTTGGGTTTGTTTTTTTAATCTTTTTGCCATTGTTTTTTATTATTTGTTTCGTGTTAGGGCTATCACAGTGTTAAGTATGTTTTGTATTTTGTGTTAGGGCTGTCATCATTTTAAGTTTGTTTTGTATTTTGTGTTATGGTTGTCATGCTTTTAAGTATGTTTTGTATTTTTGGTTACGGTTGTCATGGTGTTAAGTATGTTTCATACTTTGTGTTAGTGCTGTGTTTTTGTGTTTGTAAAATTCTTTTTGTCATTGTTTTATTTTATTATTTGACTGGGTCGTGTGGTTTATTTGTTTGGGATTTTGTTCTGGGTTTTCAATATGGTTTTTTTTTTTCAAATCTTATATAATATATCATAAGGAATTAATCTGCAAATCACAGTTTCTGCAGTTTGTGTGAGATCAGTTTGAGAGTATAGTTGTCATTAATGCAAAAAAAACCCACTGTAACTTGTACCATGCTTGTGCTTTGCTCAAAAATGCATTATTCATTCTGTGCATGCTCTCCTCCATGTCTGTTGCGTGTCATCATTTTTTTTTTTTGATAAGTAAGCAAAAAACCTCAAAACAAGCATATGTTCTTTTTTTATTTTTCAACAGTTAGTTTTTCGTCAGCATTCGTTTAGACTACTGAGTTTTGACCTTGCATCATTCATCTGTTCTGAAATGTATGCTGAAAGTGAGGATGTGTCCAGTGGTGTATGAAACATGTTGAAAGAAATATGATGTTGTAATGTGCAGGGTGGCAGAGATAAGACTCTTGAGGTGGCCAACAGTCTGGCGATGAAACAATTGGATCAGCTAGAAATGGCGCGCATAAAGCTCAACAAAAGATTGAGGCCATACAGGCAGAAGCAGCAAGTAAGTTTGGTTTGGGGAGATGGGGAGGGGGGGAGGTTCCTTGGCTAGAGGTCTAAGGTCTGCCAATGGGGTTATGAGCATTTTTTACCAACCATTAAGGTTACGGTTGTTTACTGCACCTCAATATGCTGTGTCCTGTTTATAAATATGACAACATTTTAAAACACATTTCATACACAAATGAGACTTTATCATTTTCGTTATGATGTCACAGAAGACGGCAAATGAGACACTTTTGTTTGCAATGGGTACTTACGTTTTGGCACCTCTCATGAGAGTTATCAGCCCTACAGGGGTTATTTTGATTGTGCAATGTGCACAAACATGGATAGAATGTTTTAGGGCCGACTAAACCAGTGTCAAGGCGACAAGTACTACCCCAAAGTTTGGCGACTACGAACTTCTTTTTGAGTCGGACAGTGAGTCCCATCCTGCAGAAGAAAGTTCTGATGGTTTGTACCAAATGATGAAGGCAAAACTTCAATTGAAATTGAAAATGAAATAGAAGAAGAAAGTGAAGAGTTGGCTGCTGATCCACAACCATCAACCTCAAGTGGAACAGGTCAAAGTTTTGGAGGGCGTGGATGGGTGGGGGGGGGGGGGGGGGGTGGGTGGTGTTGTCAAGTGCACTACCTGTTTCTGTTTGTTTATGTACTAATTAAAATAGTTATTATAGAAAAAAATTCACTTTTGAGTTGGTATTCTTGTTCTTGTAAGATAAATAACACACATCTGCCACGTACATATTTGAACACAAACAAACCAGTAGTTTATTTTATGATTTTTTTTACTGGGTCGCCTACTTTTCAATTAAGTAAACTCAAATTGCTTGGGCACGGGGTGCTAATCTCCCCTTTTTCTTGGTATGAATAGGGTTAAGTTGATTGATTTTTGTGCTGTTTTAAAAAAATTTACATTGATGGCATCAAGTGATGGTTTTCGGAAGGAAGTGCTTCAAGATGGCAACAACTACAATGAACTTTTTGGAGAATTTTCTGTGACTAAAATGGTGAAATCTGGACTGAAATGGGCTGAGAAGCTGCACAGAGGATTCAAGAGTTGCAGAGTGGAGTTGAAGTGCTGTGTTTACTGACAGTTGAGTGACTAAGATGACTATGGCAGTGATGTAAATAAAACGTTCTTGCCGAGGGGAAACATGTGACTGGTTGAAAATGAATAATTTCGTGAAAATTGTGGCTCCAGAAACTTGAAAAATAGAAACTTGGAAAATGATGCTAGTGACTCATTAGTAGTATAGTGGGGGGTTTTTTCTTAGATTTTCACTGATGAAGGGCAAAATAAAATAAGAACAAACTGTGACCTGATTTCAATGGCTGTTTGTTTGTCAGCCTGTATGCTTGTTTGTAATAATGATTTGTGGAATTTATATAGCGCTATATCTTGAAAAAACAAATCAAAGCACTTGCACTTGATCTATACAACACAAGCAATCAATAACGATTGATAGTTCGTGATCATTTTCATTTATTTTGCATGTTAAGAATTTACTTTACTTCATCTTGGTGATTCTTTACCACTTGAAGTAGTCATCTTTTTTTTATATTATTGAATAACCGCTGTAGCCAACAACAACCACAAATTCATCACCATCAACAAGAAGAAGTCACACAAGAATCAGATGAAGTAATATGTGTTGTTGTTTTTTTATTGCAAAACTGCACAAGCACAGAAAGTTTCATGCAGATGTGTTTTTATTTCCATTTTTTAATGTGTTTTTTTAAAGTCAGTAGGTCTGAAACTGATGGACACTACTGAAAATACTTGGTATACTGTGGTAAGAGAAACGGAACATGGTAGTAACAGAGTTTTAAGATGACATGACTCTTTTGTGGCAGTAGTGATTCAAATGGGACTTGCCAACTTGCACCCTCCGTATTTGTTCTACATTGATACATGTGCAAGGAGTGCCAAGTTCCTCTTTGCTCTAACCCCTTTTTTTGAAGTGTTGCATACAGTGAAAAATACCACAAAGTGTGATCTTGGTGTTAAAAAACCTAACAAAACAAAATATAGACACATATACAGAGAGACCTGTGTTTTTCATTTCAGCTCTTGTTTGTCATGGATTTTGTTTCATTCAGGTTTTTCCCCCTCCATATTACAGTTCAAATATATTGGGACATCTTACTTCAAAGTAATTCCTGAGCCTGAGAAAACATTACTGTGTGTGAAAATTAATTATTGTTGTAAAAAAACAAAGAAAAAGAAATTATTGTTGTTATTTTCTTTTGGGTTAGCTGATCAATCTTACATCTTGCCAAAATAAGTTTGTGTGTGTGTGTGTGTGTGAAAGTTTGTTTCTTTTCATTGACTTATTTAAAAGCAAAACACACAAAATTGAGATATCTATGGACAAACATCCTTGTAGATCCTAAAACTAAAAGTACGTAAAATAAGCTTTACTTTGATGTAGAGATTTCCACAGATTTTTTTTCTACCATTAAAACAAAGTTTCTTGTTGCAGATGCCAGCGGAGAGAAGTTGGAATTCTTCAATGAATGCATCAAGAAACTGATGGTACTAAAAACGGCTGCTGTACCCAAGAAGCCAGGAGATGCTAAAATGATTATGGTGGTGATGATGATGACGATGGTGATGATGGTTATGGTGATGATGATGATGATGATGATGATGATGATGATGCTATTCCTGACAGTAGCTGTCACGTTGAGAGTAGTTGAAGATCAGTTAAGAACGCAGCAGTAAATGGCATTCTTTTATTGGCTTTTCATCCTGTGCAATATTTTGAAAGTGGTGCTGATTTTCCTCATGCAAGTTTATCATGTGTTACATTGTTACAATGCCCTTTTTAGATTAAGGAACTCTTTTAGCTTCAGGGTCCAAAACTCGTTAGATCCCCACCAGGGATGTTGCTCCTGGATTCCTTTGAGGATGCCTAGACTTCTGCCTTGGGGTTTTTTTAGGGGGGGGGGGGGGGGTCCAAAAGTGTAGTATGCCACCATTATTTCAGAGATACTTCTTTTTGGGGTGGGAGGGGAGGGGGTATGGCCCCCTTTTGCTCCTTTCCAACATCTTGTTGATTTTTGTTGCTCATGAATTTGTCACCTGTCTTTTTTATTGAGACAGTATCGCAAAAGATCTTGGGTTGATTCATGGTACATCTGCTTGGATGGTGATGTCAGAATTGCTTCTGTGTGTGTGTGTGTGTGTGTGTGTGTGTGTGTGTGTGTGTGTGTGTATGGCACTTTTATATCGTTAACAAGGAGGGTGGCAGGATGATTAAGATGTAACTCAGCATGCCTACAGGTGTCATGTTTAGACACCATCCCTGAAGTCGGAATGCGGCTACCTAAATGGGGGTGGGGGCTTGAATCAAAGCGCTCTTAGTTTTCTGTTCTTGATCAACTTGTGATTAGTTTCTGTGTTTTATTCCGTCACATCAGCAATGTCGTATCGTTTTCGCTCATGTTTTCATTATTAGCACTGCAATCGGTTGTAATAAAGTTCTCACTTCATTACTAAAGCTCTTCTGAGTTCTATCCATCAATAATATCGTCAGAACAAGCAGAATTTAGAGGTATTGCTAGCGATTGTACTTTCGAAACGACAACGCCATTTTGTTTTACAGACATTGCATAGTGGCTGAGCGAGGTCACATGCTCCCTTGGGCCAATGAGAAGAAGGAAATCCTCCCTAGTAATGTTTTGTTTATGATTGCTTCCCTATTTTGAACATTTTCATTGGATTAAGTTTTCACTCAAGCTAGAAATAGTGGACACAGTTTGAAGGTCGAGACCCAGAGCTTTCAAATGGTGTGTCGCTCAGGGGTCTACTGTAAATCCGAGGGGATACTGGTCACAGAAAGTCACATCTTCAGGATTTTTTCATCAAAATTGCTGGTCTTCTGCAGTGGTAGGTGTTTTAAATGCGATTTTAATAAGGGGGAAAAACTAACTATCATTATTTTATTGATGTTTTCTGGTGCAGAAATGTTTATCAATTTTATCCAAAATCTCCAAATTGGTACCCGACACCCCTACTACATATTTTGGGCTCTAGCAAAAATAGGCTAGAGATGATATCCGACTCATTTCGAAATGAAGCATCACAAATAGGCACATAGTTTGTCAGCGTTTGGTGGGTACTACCCACCCCATCTGGGATGAGAACACAGAGAAGAAGGGGGAAAAAAAGCCACCTGGGAAGGGAACCCATAGAAAAGAAGAGAAAGCCATTTTTGCTGATGAAATTATGATTGATTGTTCCATATAATCATGTTTGTTCCACAGAATCATGTTTGTCCGGTGTAATCATGTTTCATGTTCAGTAGAAAAACTCTTTTATCCTTGTATGTATGAGCTGAACTGGGAGATGTACTTTTTATTGTTTTTAATTTACCATGATGAAATATGTCAAAGAGAAATAAAGAATCGGCCATTAATAAAAGTGGTTTTGATTCAAATCTACCTTTTTATTTGAGTGGCATCTTTTTGTGCATGCCCATTCCATGTGTGTGTGTGAGCGAGAGAGAGAGGGAGGGAGAGAGAATTGTGTGTACATGTGTGAGAGAGAGGAGATGGAATAGAGACAGGGCAAGTGTGTGTGTGTGACACACACACACACACACACACACACACACACACACACAGGCTGGTTGGCCTGCTGATAATGTAAACATTGCTGACCCTACACACAGCTGAAGTTAAAGCCCCCACCCCCACCCCCACCCACTCTCCCCCTTCACTTCCCTTCCTTAGAGCTGCTGGTCCATCCCTTTCATGAAACCCAACACCCCTTGTCGGTACTCATGGCTTCCTTCTTTCAACAGACAGCTCACTTGCAACCTACAGGGCTCGTAGGGTCCTTGAAAGTCCTTGAATTTTGAAGCACCCTTTTCAAGGTCTTGAAAGTCCTTGAAAATCAGGCATAAGTCTCCAGGTGCTTGAAAAGTGCTCGACTTTTACCATAGCCTAAGAGGAATGAAGAGAAAGAGATGGGCATGGTAAGATCTGGCATAGTACTCTCTGCAAATTCGTAGAAATCTGCCAAAAGTGAAAAAAAAAAAAGGGGGGGAGAGAAGAAAAAATAGGAGAAAAAAAGAAACTTACGAAAGCAGGTCAAGGGAACTAATTCTTCTGTGCCGGTTAGTAATCACTTCCCTTTTCTGCTTTATGTCTCAAGGCAACCCAAGCCTAGGTAGACTTAGCAAGATAACTTTTTTTCTGTGGAAAGACCATGTGTACCAACAGTGGGTGTACTGGCTGTTCCACTTGGGGTCAGAGAGCAATGTTTACACAACAGTCAGCAGGCCACCAGCCTGTCCTTTCTTTACAAGGAGAGACACCCCCCACTCTCTCTCCTCTCTCTCTCTCTCTCACACACACACACAGACACACTCACTGACTCACACACACTCTCTCTCTCTCACACACACACACACACACAACACACCACACACTCTCTCTCTCTCTGTCTGTCTGTCTTCTCTCTCTCTCTCTCTCTCTCTCTTCTCTCTCTCTCTCTCACACACACACACACACACACACACACAGTTCTCTCATCTTTTCACAGCAGGTGTATGGCATCCCGCTGTTTCCATCAGTGTGTTGTGATGTGAAAATCTGTGTCTGCAGCAATACCATCAGCTATCCCCCCTCTCCACCCCCCCCCCCTTCCAACCTGTTATCCAGGAGGATGAATGTTTACGTTGTAAACTATTAGTCTCCTGATAAAGAAACACACAGGGAGTTTTACACATTCTTAGACTTTAAGAACCAGTATGCAGAGAAATTATGAATGAACAGATAGGGTGATCACATAGATTGAATTTCTTTATGCTAAGTGCACACTTGAAACCAACAATTGTTTTTGATTTACCCCAGTTAACTGCAGTAGAAGTGTTGATTCTTGTTATAAAGAAAATTTGCACCAAATGGGTATAGATATTGTTTTTTCAACTGTAAAGTGTGTATACATTGTTAAAATGCAAGCACTATTTGTCGATGGAGGTCCTTGAAAATTGAGAGTGAGGTCCTTGAAAGTCCTTGAATTTTCTTTCCAAAGCTCTGTATGAACCCTGTACCTAGTGATGACTCGAGATGTAAAGCAGTGAAGGGAAGTAATCAGCATGGAAGAGTTACGTCCCTTTACCAGTTTTCATTTTGTGTTGTTTTCCTTTTCTTGAGGGGGGTTCTTTTTACTGATGTCTTATCTGTCATGCCATTTTGCTTGATTCAACAGGACTTTTAAGTATCTTTCAGCAATTGAAAGGACCTAATGATATTTTAAAAGGCCAATTTACTGTATTAAAAAGCCTTTAAACACATATCACTTTATAAAGGCCTCAGCGAACCTTGGACATCAAAAAGAAGAATGTAAGGAAAATCATTTTGATGCAAAGGTGTTGCCATTACCTATGCAGTCATTTGGGAGCAAAATGTCAGAGACCTCAGCTTCTTCAGGGGCCGGCATATTTAGGGTAGTGCCCATCTCCTCTCTCTCATTGCTTTACCTTCCTTGACCCTAGAGAGGTCGGTGCCCCAATACAGCTAGGTAAACTGGGGGACTGTACTGAAGCCAAGGCACACAGTCACTTATCCACTCGGTAACCCTGCTCAATGCTACTTGATCTTTTTTTTTTTTTTTTTTTTGCTGCCTCGTCTTCTGTGACGTCCTCGTACTGCTGTTCCCACGCCACTCATTTCAATCACCCTGCCACAGCCATACCCAGATTCATTGCGTCTCATCCTCGGGATCGGCAGTCCACAGGAGCACATCGATATTAGGCGGCCATGGGGTCTTCAGCCAGAAGGGCCCTGCACTTCTGCTCAGTCACTTTGGTGGTGTTCAGTGGTGCCTGTTCTGATACGCAGGACACCACCTACTAAGCTCCCTACTAACAACAGTATTAGCTCAGTCGCGGAGCCAGACTGAGTGAGTCACCCACCTGAGGTGGCCACCACCACAACGTCCCTCCAACGACCGCCTCCCAGCGAACCTCCAACCCCAAAGGCTTTGGCACAAACTCACCACAGGCACAGAGGCATATGGGGAAACCAAATCTGAGGTCACCATGAGACCAGTGCAATGGGAGCCACCGAAACAGAGGCAATTCTCATTATTGCATGATGATCAATGGTGATGGGGAAAATGTAATGATGCTGCTATGGAAGTGCATCCACTTTGAGACTACTTGACAGGGTTGTACTCTACACTTACTGTCATAATATATCCCGGTGTCAACCAGGCCCAAGAGATACAGACACCTGCAGTGTTGGTCAGGTAATTAGAGCAACACTCTCAAATTCGCAGTCTCCCCACTGAGCCCATAGCACACTCACTCTGGGTAGGAGCCAGCCCGAGTCCAAAAAAACCCTATGACTTATGGGACTCAAACCCACGACCTTCAAGTCCGAAATCCAGGGCGTTAACCACTGCACCAAGGTGGCTGGTATGCTGCTTAATCTTAGCTTGGGGAAAATGAGTGCTCCAACCTCTGAACTATCCCATCATCTATATCATTTTGGTATAACTGACCTCAAGAAAGAATAGGATAGAAAGAAAAAAAAGGAAACCCAAACACTTCACCTGATTTTGAGTACACACCATATTGATTTTTAGTCCTGGTTCAAACATGCTAAAATACTGAAGATACAGAAAACACAAAGAATATCATGCATAAACAGAGAGAAAAAAATCTCTGAAAGAAAAAAAAACACAGAACAACCACACCAAGAGAAAGTAAAGTGCAATGGTAATAAACAGGGCAGCATTTTCATGGCGAGTTCATCTTATTTATTCAGAATTGCACACACCAAATCACCTTTAATCTAAAGTTGCATACTTGTGTGATGGGCCAGATAGCAAGGATAGAGGACAGGGAAAGTAGAGGAACAATGTGCAGCAACCAGGCAAAAGAAGACTCAGGGGAAGACAGCAGCTGGGAGTTGGTGGTCTTTATTTCATCATCTCTCTGCTCTGCTCCTGTGCTCTACTGGACACTAGGCCTATTCTGGTCTAACCCAGTCTACCGTAGTCTGCAAACCTATCTCTCCTAGTCTGCCCCAGTCTGCCTATCCACCCTAACCATCCCTAAATATATACCCTCCGCACGGACTGTAAAGACAGCACCGCGCGGCAGCAGACGATTTGGCCACTTCGAACTTAAAATGGAGTAAATTTGTGTTTCCTTACGTGGCTTCAACAGCGATTATCTCGCTGTCCGCGCAACAAAGCTAAACATATTATACATCAAAATAAACTAGGAAACACAAGCTTTAAAATGCACTAATGCACTTTGCACAACAACTATCTAACTGCGAGCTAAATGCGATTAAAGCCTCTGAGTAGACACACTTTTAACAGGTTTGCACTAAAACTTTCGATAATAAAACACTAAGAGTCCAGCAGAGCCTAATACTTAATGAATATAAAAGGAAGAATATAATCCACAAATTGTATACATATGCATATTATTAGCTAGCAGTGTCCATGAGATGAGATATTAATAATTAAATAGTGATGGGAAAACACAATTCCCGATCTACTGTGCGCGCATCAATCTTGCATCAGCCTTGCTTATGAAGTAGTTCGTAAGATCGAAAGAATGAACATCTCCAATAATACAAATTATCTACATTAACATAATCTAACCTAATGTTCATTCATATATAAACCCAAAATATACCATAAATCGATAATTTAATGTCTGCATTTTATAAAATGCAGTTCGACGAAATTCAAATTCGTTAAAACAAAGAACGAGCCTTAGGCTAAAGCTTTAGGCTAATCATCGTGTTCAAACCCTCGTATGCCTTACGATCTACTACAACTTAAATTAAGTTATGTTTCATTTATCTAAATAAAGTTTATTACACACGATTCTCAATCGCACACTACAATATATAAAATATTTCTTTACTTATAAATTTGAACTGCTTTTGCCGATCGTGAATTCAATGTTCTTATACTGATATGACGAATAGGTGAAAATACTCATTTACGATGAAAATAGAGAATCTTCACTGTGGTCGAGTTGAATCGAGTCAAGATCAGTCCTTCAACAATCATATCCATGAACATGAATAAATAATATGATTTATTAAAGTTGTTATTAAAGATTTTCTTTTCTATATCAGGCTGATCCTTTGTGTTCAAAATGCAAGGTAGAGTTCTCTCCCTTGTTTACAATAAAATATATCTCATCTCATCCCACTAACGATAAAATCATAAAAACAAAATAACATATGAATCATAGAGATCAAAAAGATTCAATCATCACTCACTCACTCTCACTCAGTCCCATGTCCCAAAGGACGTAGGGGGGACATGAGAGAAGACGCAACAGAGATCTTTTTCCATGCTTCACGATCCTGTGTGGCTAGTAGAAGGTGTTGCAGGGGTTGGGCGGTCCAGTCTTTGATGTTGTCAACCCATGATTTCTTTTGGCGGCCTCTTCTTCTCTTGCCCTCGACTGTTCCTTGCAGGATGGTTTTTGCTAGGGTGTTGTGTCTTGTGGTGTGACCAAACCACATCAGCTTTCTCCTCTTTATGGTTGAGAGCAAAGGCTCTTGGGGGCCCACACGCTTTTTGATTTCTTCTTTCACATAGTTATTGGTCTTGTGTTCTTTGTATGATATTTTGAGTAGTCTTCTGTGGCACTTGTTCTCGAAGGCTTGGATTCTCCTCTCTAACTCTGCTGTCAGAGTCCATGATTCACAGCCATATAGGAGGATAGATATCACGAGGGATTTGTAAAGGTGGTATTTGGTGCAGAAGCTGATGTTGTTGCTTCTGATGATCTTCTCGAGTCTGACTAGAGCAGATGTTGCTGTTGCAATGCGAGCTTTCACTTCACTCTTTGATGTGCCATCTTTTGTTAGGATGGAGCCTAAGTATTTGAATTGGCTCACCTCTTCTAGTGTTTCTCCATTCATCTTTATTTCCGTGATGTCATTACTCGCGCTGTTGACCATGATCTTTGATTTCTCTGTACTGACCTCCATGCCGTATGCGCTCGCTCGATCTGTTAAATTGTCTGTGAGGATTTGCAGTTCTTGTTTGCTGCTGCCCATGAGGTCAATGTCATCTGCAAATCTGAGGTTGCAAAGGGGTCTTCCACCAATGGAGATGGAAGTGTGGTGGTTTTGCAGTGTCTCTGTCATGATGTTTTCGAGGAAGAGGTTGAAGAGTACAGGTGAGAGAAGGCAGCCCTGGCGAACCCCAACCGTGGTCTTGAAGAACTCGCCCACGTGATTATTCATAAAAACTGCACTTTCTGCATTCTCGTACAGAGCTTTGATGACTTCAATTAGACAGCTGTCAATGTTGAAGTGCCTGAGTACTTGCCAGAGGCCGTCATGCCATACCCTGTCAAAGGCCTTTTTGAAGTCTATGAAATTGTGGTACAAGTCTTTTTGGTGTTGGAGATGCTTCTCTATCAGAATTCTCAGATTGAAAATTTGTTCCATTGTGCTGCGTTTTGGTCTAAAGCCCGCTTGTTCTTCTGCCAGGAGTTTTTCCGCTTGGTTTTTCAGTCTGTTGAGGACTACCTGCAGCATGATCTTGCTAGGATGACTTATGAGACTGATGGTTCTGTAGTTCTGGCATTGTTTGAGGTTTCCTTTCTTTGGCAGGGGTATTTCAATCATCAACTTCATGTAAAAATACAAATATGTTGTACTCATAACAAACCATAACGCTTTATAAAATGAACAGAAGATCTTATCTGTTCTGACCACACCAACTATCTGTTTAACTGTTTCTAACCTAAACTAAATGCCCAACAAGCTCTCACACATAGAGCTACACAAAACCACCTGGTTACACTTGCAATTGAATTAAAATGTTTTAGCCACACCATAGTTTTGCTGTCAAACTTTTTAATCCTGTGTTGACTGTATCAGTGTATGTTTGCCAGTCAAAGTCATTCATTGTACAAGAATGCATGCCAGTCACTGAGTCAGAATTTTACAAACTTTAGTCTGTAAATGATACAAAATGAACAATCTGGCCAAGACCATGCACAGTGTAATGTTCTCTCTCTCTCTCTCTCTCTCTCTCTCTCTCTCTCTCTCTCTCTCTCTCTCTCTCTCTCTCGGGGCTCTCTCTCGGAATTTTTTTGATGGTGGACGTGTGTTCAAACTGCTCCTCTTAGATGTTGAAGGAAACGACCCTGTTCTTCTTCAAATGTGGAGATTTTTTGCAGCAATGTAGTTCTGTGATGTGTGCAACTGATGGTGGTGTCTGATAAATGATGAGGTCAGTGGTTAAGGCACAATTAACATTTTTATTAATTACTATGATTAAAGAAGGACATATATTCGTGAATGGAAATCAAAATTGTCCAAAAATTTCGACAGTGTAGCATCGTACCGCCATGTGTGTTGCACGTGCAGTTTGTTGTCGAGTAGAGCAGGCCTGTGTTGTAAAGCAGGGACAACACTCCTACATCTGTTCTCAAGAGTTGTTTCCCTTTTGACCTTTGGCCCCCACATGCATTTAATGCACGTGTCAACAGGTGTTGGAAGTGGAAAATAAGTCAGCTAACACAAACATTGTAAGAGGAAGAAATCCAAGTTATTACCCACAGGTATTGCAAGTGGAAAAGAAATGTCTCAACCTGAATTCGTACCACCTCCAGCAAGTTTAATGCAAATGCTTGACTGGCGTCTTACCCAGATTCAACAGGGACTGCATATGCACACAAATGGCATAAAAAGTAGTATTGATGAACAATTCCAAAATCTTGACACCAGAATATCAAGCTTCTTTGAAGAAATCTACACATTGAAGGAATATGTTGTACAACAGAAAAAAGATATTCAAGAAATACGGGAGGACAGGGAGCTCATTCTGGACAGACTGGAAGCTGTTGAAAGACAAGTTGAATTAACAGAACAAGCTACCAAAGCATGTAATGTGAAGTTTATCAATGTGCAAGAACTTGATGGTGAAAATGAATACACAACTGCAAACTGTATCATTGATATTCTAAATGACCATGCCCCTTACATGAACTGGCAACAAGAAGACATTTCACAAGCGTATCGAATCGGAAGACCACGCTCTTGGAGAGGAGAACCACGGCCCATCATTGTCCACTTCTGTAGATGGTCAGACAAGATGGCCATATTGGGAGACCCTGAGCTTCGAAACAACCTCAGAGGGAGTGGCATCAAAGTAGCCTCTGACCTAACTGTGCACCAGCGAGAAACTGTTGATTGGCATCGGGGGCAGGGACAAGTTGCCTTCTACCGACATGGAAAGCTGCATGTCAGGGATAAGCAGCAATCCCCATCATTTTATGAAGGAAGAGGACATCTTGGCCAGCCACCTCGTACCCAAGAAGAACACTGGCCTCCAGTTCAAGATGGCAGACACATCAGAAAGCAAAATACAGGATGTTTCAACAACAACCAGTCTGAAAAGCAAAAGAAGCAACAAAGTAGAATGTATGCTCACCACCAGGAAGAGTATAGCCATGACAATCCTCAGAGTCGACTGCAGTACAGCAGGTCATGGCCAAGGCAACCCCGAGGGAGCATGTCACCACAGCCACATCAGGGTGTCCAGGCAGCAAACAGAGGGAAGCCTGCTAGCTACCCCTACACTGCAATGAGGGACAACAAGCAGAGAGTGCAGAGAAATCCCGCTGTCCAAGCAAGGAGAAAAGAGGAGGGCAGTGTTCCAGTCAGGCCAGGATCCTACTCCTACAGTGAAGCAGCAGAACAAGGGAGAATCACTCAACCCAGCAGAAGAATCATCTTTGTGAAAGATGGGAGCAGAAGACCTCCAATATTGCCAGGTCAAAGCTGCAAATCTGAAGGGTGTGCCTACAGTCAACAGCAAAACAAAAATCACACTGCAGGCACAGTCATAGAATGTGATGTCAGTGACCATGAAAGATACATGCCCAAGAGAAACAGAGGACTTGGTGGGATACGTCATCTTTCTAGTGAAGATCTGCATATGACAGGACAGAAGACTGTGGTTGACAAAACCATAGACAGTGACAGGGATGATTCCAATGTAGTAGATGACAACAAAGAAGACAGTGACAAGGAAGATACAAACACAGTAGATGACAACAAAGAAGACAGTGACAAGGAAGATACAAACACAGTAGATGACAACAAAGAAGACAGTGACAAGGAGGATATAAATACAGTAGAGGACAATGAAGACATACCTGTCAACTATGAGAGCAGTGTCGACATGTCTGACAAAGAAGGTGAAGATGACACATTTAGCAGGGAAGTACACAAACAGCATAAAGGGACTGATGAAGAGACAGAGGAAGACATCATACCTGACATAAACAGAGCAGAGGTTGCAATGAAGAAAGCAACTCTTTGCAGCAATTTAACTGATGACACGACAGCTGACCATACACACAGTGAAAACAACACAGACAGTACAGACATTACTGGACCAACTGGGGTTGTCACTAATGTCACTAATGTCCACAGACTCAGTGCTGATGACATGTCTAAGTGTAATGTACATATGGGCCCATGCAACAAGGACTCCACTGTCACAGGTAACACTGTCACTAGACCAAAACAAATGGTCAGACAGGAAAGACCATCTAGGTCCACAAAACAGGGTCTGCGACCAAGACGAGACACTACTCAAAGTGTGTCCAGACAAAAAGGTCGTAAACTACCTGAAAGATCAAGAAGTCAGTCAAGCATCTCTGATTCTTTCAGCAAACAACATTCTTGTTGTAGCTCGAAAGAACAAGTCAACTCAAATATGCATTCTCGGGCGAAGTCTAAAGGCAATGATGCCTCTAGTGGCACTAGATAGGGACTCGGCCAGGCCATAGTTTGTGAAAATAATCCAGTTGATCACAGGCCTAGCATTGAATGCCCAACTTAAGGATGACAACAACCAATCTAAATGTAAAAAAGTTGTATATAAGTTTTCTCAACTATAATGTGCATGGCCTTTTGCCAAAACTGGAAAACAAAGAGTTTATTAATTTTCTTCTTGCATATGACATTATTTGTTTAACAGAAACTTTTATTGGGACTGAATTTGAGTCTCACATTTTTCATGACTACTCTATTTTTACTGCTAAAGCCAAAAAGTTATCTCATCAGGGGAGATACTCTGGTGGGGTAATTGTCATGGTTAAAAAGAAATTCAGCTCATGTGTTGATACAGTTCATGTTGAGACAAGGAATACTGTGGTTTTAAAAATGCACAAGAATTTACTTGGTACCACTAATGATACTATGTTAATTTGCATGTATATTCCTCCATCTGATTCTACATTTTGGAAAACAACAGAAAATATCTATGGCTTAGAAGTTTTGGAGCAGTGTATATTAGATCTACAGAATGCATATGATGATTTTGGATTGCTGATAATGGGGGATTTTAATGCACGAACCGCATGTGAAAATTACAGTTTAGATGATGACTATGATAACTTGCAGCATTTACATCATTATCCTAGTTCAAAATTGCCCAGACAGTCACATGATATGTATACAAATGTTTTTGGTAATCAGCTCATTGAGTTATGCAACATGTTTGACTGTGTCATATTAAATGGTCTCTGTGATCCAGGTTTCGATGAAAGCTATACATTTATATCACCTTCAGGTTCAAGTGTTGTGGATTATTTCATTGCATCTCTGGGTTTATTTAGTTCGGTTAGAGTTCTATCTTTGCTGGTTAAAAAACTTAACAGAATCTGACCATCTGCCAGTTTGTATGGAGATGGAAACTAATAGCAATTATACAGAAACAACATCTCAACAGACATCAAGCAAAAAAGTCTGTCAGAAGTTAGTATGGGACGAAACTAAGAAAAATGATTTTGTAACCACATTAAATAGCAAAGACATTCAAGAAAAACTTACATTCGCCACAAATGCTTTGGAAAACAGTATAGAAACTGCTTTGGAAATCTTTGTTAAATGCCTAAAAGAGGCAAGTACCTGCATGTCTAGAAAAGTACCCATGCACAAAACCATAAGATCTGAATGGTTTGACGATGAATGTGAAATCGCAAAAAAAGAAAGTAGAGCAAAGTTAAACCACTTTAGAGTGACCAGAAATGAGGAAGATAGGTTGATTTACGTGGAAAAAAGGAAAGAGTATAAACGATTATTGAAAGCAAAAAAACAAAATTACAGGAAAAAGAAAACAGAACTTTTAGCTGAAAACATTGCAGACTCTTCTCAGTTTTGGAAAGAAGTGAAAAGGATGGGATATGGCAATCGGGACATCATTTACAACAACATCAACAATGAAGACTGGTTTTGTTACTTTAAAGAAGTTTTTTGTATGAATGGGGAGATTGTTGAGAGTGAAGATGTCAATGTTGATGTTTTGGATGACGTAGACCATTTTTTGAACAAAGATATATCAGAAGTAGAGGTAACTCATGCTATTGAAAGACTTAAATTAAGGAAGGCAAGTGGGATGGATGGTATTTTGGGTGAAATGTTAAAAAATGGGGGTACAAGTGTGTTAAGGTTCTTGGTAAAACTTTTTAATGCTGTCTTTAACTCAGGTGTTTATCCATCTGAATGGTCCAAAGCTATAATCATACCAATTTATAAAAAGGGAGATCCTGAAAAAACAGATAATTATAGAGGAGTATCTTTACTGAGTATAATATCAAAGTGTTATACCACAGTGTTAAATACAAGATTGTACAGTTGGTTAGAAGATAATGAAATGATTTCTGAGAGTCAGGCAGGTTTTCGTAAGGGTTATTCCACGATTGATCAAATATATAATTTATATGCAATTGTGCAAAAGTGTATGTTAAAGAAAGGTAAGAAATTATATGTTGCTTTTGTAGACTTCAAAAAAGCATTTGATTCTGTACATCATGATAAACTTCTAAAATGCATGAAAAACCAGGGTGTTAAGGGAAAGTTTTTAGCATCTTTGAAATCTATGTATTCTTCATTGCTTTCATGTGTGCGTGTAAATTGTGAACTCACAGAATTCTTTGAATGCCCAGTTGGTGTCAGACAAGGCTGTGTCCTGTCTCCTACATTATTTTCTGTTTATATAAATCAGTTAGCCAACCACATAGATTCAGGGGGGAAAACATGGTATCCAAATGTTACCAGGTCTAATGGAAGTATTTATCCTGCTTTTTGCAGATGATGTAGCGTTATTATCAACAACAGCTGGTGGTCTACAAAACCAGCTTAATATTCTGCACAGGTGTTGTAATGAAATGAAACTAAATGTAAACACTGATAAAACAAAAATAATGGTATTTAGAAAGGGGGGATATTTAGGTCGACATGAGCAATGGTATTTCAATGATAAAAAGTTAGATGTAGTTAATAGTTATTGCTATTTAGGTTTTCAGTTTACAACAATGCTTAGTATGAAGAGAGGCACAAAGCACTTAGTAACTAAGGGTAAGAAAGCAGTTGTACAATTAAATAGAGCATTCCAAAAGTATAAAGAAATGACTACTAACACTTTCTTTAAGATTTTTGATACAAAAATGCAGCCTATCTTGCTTTATTCATCTGAAATATGGGGGTTATCAAAATTAGATCATGTGGAAAAAGTTCATATGATGGCATGCAAACGGTTCTTAGGTGTTCCTGTCAAAACACCAAATAAAATGGTATATGGCGATTTGGGACGATACCCTCTGTATGTGAATTCTTTTGTATCTGTTTTAAGATACTGGTTTAGATTACTGCAAATGTGTACTGAAAGATTGCCATACAGGGCATATCAAATGTTGCTTGAACTAGACAGAACTGGAAAATATTGCTGGGTGTCTAAAATTAGAGAAATTTTATGTGAGACAGGGTTTAATTTTGTTTGGTTGCAGCAAGGTGTAGGTGATGTTAAAGTGTTTTTGAGATTGTTTAAACAAAGGCTTATTGATATTTTCATACAAGAATGGACAGGTACAATAAGAGATCGAGACAGGTACGACTGTTACCGGTCCTTTAAAATACTCTTTGAAAAAGAGAAATATGTTTGCAATATTGATACGTATTGTTTTAGGGTTGCCATATCACAAATAAGATTTAATGTTCTCCCACTGAACGCGAATGCACACCGCTTCAGCAGTTCAATGCAGAAAAAAGCGTGTCCGTTTTGTAGGACAGCAAGAGAAGATGAACAGCATTTTCTTTTTGTTTGCCCTATATACATCAATTTGAGGGACAAATTCCTGAAAGACCTAATTAGAACCCCAATCCACAGATTGCTACAAGTCTCAACTCAACATGAAATGCATAAATTGTCCAGGTATATTTTTCATGCAATTAATCTAAGGAAAAAGCGTTTGATCATATTGTAATTTCTTTTCAAATTGATTGTGTTCAACATAACAATTATGTGGCAAGATTGCATGGTGTATGCTGCTGCTTAAACGATGTTTATTTGTTAAAACATATTGCGTGATGTGTGCTGTAGTTTAAACAATAGTTATCTATTTACACGTAGTCCTGGGTGTGTGCTACAGTTAAAAATGGTAGTCACAATATGGGAAGAAATCCTGAGACGTTGGTATATGTGCTAAACAAAGTGAGGTATGAAGTCTATCAGTTATGGTTGTATGTAATTGTGTGTGTGCGCGCGCGCGCGCGTGCGTGCATGCATGTGCGCCCCGCGCGCGTGTCCGTGTATATATGTCTGTGGAGAGTGTGTGTGTGCGTGCATGCATGCGTGTGTGTGTGGAGAGGTGTGTGTGTGTGTGTGAGTGTGTGTGTTTGTGTGTGTGTGTTTGAGTGTAATAATGATGTGAGGATTGAGATGACAACAGTAATAATGATGAGATGATGGAGAGGATAACTGGGTCAATGATAATGATGATGATAAGGCTATGATATGTATGTGCACTACATTTTGTATATGTATATTGACAGTTAGTATGAGGATATGTGTCATCACCGTACCACGCTACCACCCACCTACTTTATTTTTGTTGCCTGTATTGTGGCCTATGGCCGAAGTACATTAAAGCATTTCAGTGTTCAGTGTTCAGTGTTCAGTTCTTCTCTCTCTCTCTCTCTCTCTCTCTCTCTCTCTCTCCTCTCTCTCTCTCTCTCTCCTCTCTCTCTCTCTTCTACACCACACGTAAATAAAATTTAAAATTATACATGAAAGCATGCTTTTTTACAACAAGATATTTTACATGCTTACTATTTGAGTCACACACACACACACAAAACACACACCACACACACACACCCCAACACACAAAAACACACACCACCTCCACACAACACACTCAACCCAGCAGAAGAATCATCTTTGTGAAAGATGGGAGCAGAAGACCTCCAATATTGCCAGGTCAAAGCTGCAAATCTGAAGGGTGTGCCTACAGTCAACAGCAAAACAAAAATCACACTGCAGGCACAGTCATAGAATGTGATGTCAGTGACCATGAAAGATACATGCCCAAGAGAAACAGAGGACTTGGTGGGATACGTCATCTTTCTAGTGAAGATCTGCATATGACAGGACAGAAGACTGTGGTTGACAAAACCATAGACAGTGACAGGGATGATTCCAATGTAGTAGATGACAACAAAGAAGACAGTGACAAGGAAGATACAAACACAGTAGATGACAACAAAGAAGACAGTGACAAGGAAGATACAAACACAGTAGATGACAACAAAGAAGACAGTGACAAGGAGGATATAAATACAGTAGAGGACAATGAAGACATACCTGTCAACTATGAGAGCAGTGTCGACATGTCTGACAAAGAAGGTGAAGATGACACATTTAGCAGGGAAGTACACAAACAGCATAAAGGGACTGATGAAGAGACAGAGGAAGACATCATACCTGACATAAACAGAGCAGAGGTTGCAATGAAGAAAGCAACTCTTTGCAGCAATTTAACTGATGACACGACAGCTGACCATACACACAGTGAAAACAACACAGACAGTACAGACATTACTGGACCAACTGGGGTTGTCACTAATGTCACTAATGTCCACAGACTCAGTGCTGATGACATGTCTAAGTGTAATGTACATATGGGCCCATGCAACAAGGACTCCACTGTCACAGGTAACACTGTCACTAGACCAAAACAAATGGTCAGACAGGAAAGACCATCTAGGTCCACAAAACAGGGTCTGCGACCAAGACGAGACACTACTCAAAGTGTGTCCAGACAAAAAGGTCGTAAACTACCTGAAAGATCAAGAAGTCAGTCAAGCATCTCTGATTCTTTCAGCAAACAACATTCTTGTTGTAGCTCGAAAGAACAAGTCAACTCAAATATGCATTCTCGGGCGAAGTCTAAAGGCAATGATGCCTCTAGTGGCACTAGATAGGGACTCGGCCAGGCCATAGTTTGTGAAAATAATCCAGTTGATCACAGGCCTAGCATTGAATGCCCAACTATAAGGATGACAACAACCAATCTAAATGTAAAAAAGTTGTATATAAGTTTTCTCAACTATAATGTGCATGGCCTTTTGCCAAAACTGGAAAACAAAGAGTTTATTAATTTTCTTCTTGCATATGACATTATTTGTTTAACAGAAACTTTTATTGGGACTGAATTTGAGTCTCACATTTTTCATGACTACTCTATTTTTACTGCTAAAGCCAAAAAGTTATCTCATCAGGGGAGATACTCTGGTGGGGTAATTGTCATGGTTAAAAAGAAATTCAGCTCATGTGTTGATACAGTTCATGTTGAGACAAGGAATACTGTGGTTTTAAAAATGCACAAGAATTTACTTGGTACCACTAATGATACTATGTTAATTTGCATGTATATTCCTCCATCTGATTCTACATTTTGGAAAACAACAGAAAATATCTATGGCTTAGAAGTTTTGGAGCAGTGTATATTAGATCTACAGAATGCATATGATGATTTTGGATTGCTGATAATGGGGGATTTTAATGCACGAACCGCATGTGAAAATTACAGTTTAGATGATGACTATGATAACTTGCAGCATTTACATCATTATCCTAGTTCAAAATTGCCCAGACAGTCACATGATATGTATACAAATGTTTTTGGTAATCAGCTCATTGAGTTATGCAACATGTTTGACTGTGTCATATTAAATGGTCTCTGTGATCCAGGTTTCGATGAAAGCTATACATTTATATCACCTTCAGGTTCAAGTGTTGTGGATTATTTCATTGCATCTCTGGGTTTATTTAGTTCGGTTAGAGTTCTATCTTTGCTGGTTAAAAACTTAACAGAATCTGACCATCTGCCAGTTTGTATGGAGATGGAAACTAATAGCAATTATACAGAAACAACATCTCAACAGACATCAAGCAAAAAAGTCTGTCAGAAGTTAGTATGGGATGAAACTAAGAAAAATGATTTTGTAACCACATTAAATAGCAAAGACATTCAAGAAAAACTTACATTCGCCACAAATGCTATGGAAAACAGTATAGAAACTGCTTTGGAAATCTTTGTTAAATGCCTAAAAGAGGCAAGTACCTGCATGTCTAGAAAAGTACCCATGCACAAAACCATAAGATCTGAATGGTTTGACGATGAATGTGAAATCGCAAAAAAAAGAAAGTAGAGCAAAGTTAAACCACTTTAGAGTGACCAGAAATGAGGAAGATAGGTTGATTTACGTGGAAAAAAGGAAAGAGTATAAACGATTATTGAAAGCAAAAAAACAAAATTACAGGAAAAAGAAAACAGAACTTTTAGCTGAAAACATTGCAGACTCTTCTCAGTTTTGGAAAGAAGTGAAAAGGATGGGATATGGCAATCGGGACATCATTTACAACAACATCAACAATGAAGACTGGTTTTGTTACTTTAAAGAAGTTTTTTTGTATGAATGGGGAGATTGTTGAGAGTGAAGATGTCAATGTTGATGTTTTGGATGACGTAGACCATTTTTTGAACAAAGATATATCAGAAGTAGAGGTAACTCATGCTATTGAAAGACTTAAATTAAGGAAGGCAAGTGGGATGGATGGTATTTTGGGTGAAATGTTAAAAAATGGGGGTACAAGTGTGTTAAGGTTCTTGGTAAAACTTTTTAATGCTGTCTTTAACTCAGGTGTTTATCCATCTGAATGGTCCAAAGCTATAATCATACCAATTTATAAAAAGGGAGATCCTGAAAAAACAGATAATTATAGAGGAGTATCTTTACTGAGTATAATATCAAAGTGTTATACCACAGTGTTAAATACAAGATTGTACAGTTGGTTAGAAGATAATGAAATGATTTCTGAGAGTCAGGCAGGTTTTCGTAAGGGTTATTCCACGATTGATCAAATATATAATTTATATGCAATTGTGCAAAAGTGTATGTTAAAGAAAGGTAAGAAATTATATGTTGCTTTTGTAGACTTCAAAAAAGCATTTGATTCTGTACATCATGATAAACTTCTAAAATGCATGAAAAACCAGGGTGTTAAGGGAAAGTTTTTAGCATCTTTGAAATCTATGTATTCTTCATTGCTTTCATGTGTGCGTGTAAATTGCGAACTCACAGAATTCTTTGAATGCCCAGTTGGTGTCAGACAAGGCTGTGTCCTGTCTCCTACATTATTTTCTGTTTATATAAATCAGTTAGCCAACCACATAGATTCAGGGGGAAAACATGGTATCCAAATGTTACCAGGTCTAATGGAAGTATTTATCCTGCTTTTTGCAGATGATGTAGCGTTATTATCAACAACAGCGGGTGGTCTACAAAACCAGCTTAATATTCTGCACAGGTGTTGTAATGAAATGAAACTAAATGTAAACACTGATAAAACAAAAATAATGGTATTTAGAAAGGGGGGATATTTAGGTCGACATGAGCAATGGTATTTCAATGATAAAAAGTTAGATGTAGTTAATAGTTATTGCTATTTAGGTTTTCAGTTTACAACAATGCTAAGTATGAAGAGAGGCACAAAGCACTTAGTAACTAAGGGTAAGAAAGCAGTTGTACAATTAAATAGAGCATTCCAAAAGTATAAAGAAATGACTGCTAACACTTTCTTTAAGATTTTTGATACAAAAATGCAGCCTATCTTGCTTTATTCATCTGAAATATGGGGGTTATCAAAATTAGATCATGTGGAAAAAGTTCATATGATGGCATGCAAACGGTTCTTAGGTGTTCCTGTCAAAACACCAAATAAAATGGTATATGGCGATTTGGGACGATACCCTCTGTATGTGAATTCTTTTGTATCTGTTTTAAGATACTGGTTTAGATTACTGCAAATGTGTTCTGAAAGATTGCCATACAGGGCATATCAAATGTTGCTTGAACTAGACAGAACTGGAAAATATTGCTGGGTGTCTAAAATTAGAGAAATTTTATGTGAGACAGGGTTTAATTTTGTTTGGTTGCAGCAAGGTGTAGGTGATGTTAAAGTGTTTTTGAGATTGTTTAAACAAAGGCTTATTGATATTTTCATACAAGAATGGACAGGTACAATAAGAGATCGAGACAGGTACGACTGTTACCGGTCCTTTAAAATACTCTTTGAAAAAGAGAAATATGTTTGCAATATTGATACGTATTGTTTTAGGGTTGCCATATCACAAATAAGATTTAATGTTCTCCCACTGAACGCGAATGCACACCGCTTCAGCAGTTCAGTGCAGAAAAAAACGTGTCCGTTTTGTAGGACAGCAAGAGAAGATGAACAGCATTTTCTTTTTGTTTGCCCTACATACATCAATTTGAGGGACAAATTCCTGAAAGACCTAATTAGAACCCCAATCCACAGATTGCTACAAGTCTCAACTCAACATGAAATGCATAAATTGTCCAGGTATATTTTTCATGCAATTAATCTAAGGAAAAAGCGTTTGATCATATTGTAATTTCTTTTCAAATTGATTGTGTTCAACATAACAATTATGTGGCAAGATTGCATGGTGTATGCTGCTGCTTAAACGATGTTTATTTGTTAAAACATATTGCGTGATGTGTGCTGTAGTTTAAACAATAGTTATCTATTTACACGTAGTCCTGGGTGTGTGCTACAGTTAAAAATGGTAGTCACAATACGTGAAGAAATCTGAGACGTTGGTATATGTGCTAACCAAAGTGAGGTATGAAGTCTATCAGTTATGATTGTATGTAATTGTGTGTGTGCGCGCGCGCGCGCGTGCGTGCATGCATGTGCGCCCGCGCGCGTGTCCGTGTATATATGTCTGTGGAGAGTGTGTGTGTGCGTGCATGCATGCGTGTGTGTGTGAGTGTGTGTGTGTGTGTGTGTGTGTGTGTGAGTGTGTGTGTTTGTGTGTGTGTGTGTTTGAGTGTAATAATGATGTGATGATTGAGATGACAACAGTAATAATGATGAGATGATGGAGAGGATAACTGGGTCAATGATAATGATGATGATAAGGCTATGATATGTATGTGCACTACATTTTGTATATGTATATTGACAGTTAGTATGAGGATATGTGTCATCACCGTACCACGCTACCACCCACCTACTTTATTTGTGTTGCTTGTATTGTGGCCTATGGCCGAAGTACATTAAAGCATTTCAGTGTTCAGTGTTCAGTGTTCAGTGTTCTCTCTCTCTCTCTCTCTCTCTCTCTCTCTCTCTCTCTCTCTCTCTCTCTCTCTCTCTCTCTCTCTCTCTCTCTGTGTTTCTGTTTTCCTTTTTTTTTTATATATTGGTTGAACTGCTGCTGGTGGTGATGCTGGTATGTAGGGGTAGGGAGGGGTTTCTTAGCTTTATTCCCTGATCAGGGCAAGGGCCGGATGAAAAAAAGTATGCAATGCTTACTTACTCTGTTACCCTTGAAAAATAAAGATTATTCATTCATTCATTCATTCTCTCTCTCTCTCTTACACATATACGCGCGTGCGCGCGCGCGCGCGCGCACGCGCACACACACACACACACACACACACACACACACACACACACACACACACACACACACACACACACACACACACACGTGACATATAATATAATATACATGTATGCATGCAATTTACAACAAGATATTTTACATGCTTACTATTTGAGTCACACACACACACACACACACACACACACACACACACACACACACACACACACACACACACACACACACACACACACACACACACACACACAAAGAATTTTACATCTGGAAATAAAAATTTGATTTGATTTGAGTTGACACACGGGGATAGACTGGTGGTTAGAGCATTGTGCTCATGATCTGTTCACCCAGGTTCAAATCCCTTTCAAAGGTTTTTTTCCCCCATGAGTTAACATCAGTGCCGACTCCACTCCCCCCAAAAGTCCTTTCAGTGATGCTATAAACCGATGCTCTGTGTGTAAATGCATGCAGAACATCTTGCACACACGTTAAAACCTGCTCTGCTTTTTGAAAGAGTAGGCCACTGTGTGCCAGTGGGAACGGATGACAAAAATTTACAAAAATGGTAAGCATACAGGGGCTGGGGGGGAAAATAGCAGATGAGTGCTTAAATTCCATAATCTGAGAAATAAAGGAATTAATGTATTATTAGATGAATAAATAAATAGATTAAGAGTAACACACGCGCCGCACACACACACACACACACACACACACACACACACACACACACACACACACACACACACACACACACACACACACACACACACACACACGCGCACACGCACACGCATATGCACACACACACACCCTAATGGTAATACTATTGTAATACACATAAAAACTACTACTTCCAGATTACAGCAATAATATTATATACAGAGGGTGGTTGCATGCTTCTTCAAGTTGTAATGTTTTTGAGCTTATGAATTGTGATGACAGTACTACTTGCAAAGATCTCTGACTTTCTGCTCGGCAAAATATACAGTCATGACTGTATATAGTGTATAGTGTAAACAGACGCTTGCAACTTTGCATACCTACAAAAAAAAAAGCATACTGTATTGTATCCAAAATAATTTGTGTCTATCAGACTTATAGTTACACTCTTATCAGTTGTCAGATGTGACTTTGATGATACACTTGTACTCCTGTATAGTTTAATGATTCCCTGGAGGGGGGGGGGGGGGGGGGCTGTCACTTCAGTGTAAATAGCATCCTCATCTTCTGGAAATTTTGTGCTAAGAATTCCCTTTTTTCCTTTTGCTCTCTTTGTTTCTACCTTGTTCCTTTTCTTTCTGTCACCTTCGTGTTTCTTCAATTCTTGGTCTCTTCACCTGCCCTTTTTTCTAGAAAAACTGCAATAGAAAATAACAATCCCCTCCCATGCTGAAGTTGTAGGCTATGTGCTAAACCTGACTTGTCAGGCACTTAACAGCAGTGAGTACAATGCATTTTCGATCACGATATGACAACTGTTGCTGTCTGATCGTTCAATGAAGTAGTTTGATGATAGTAGTTTTTGTTTGTTGGCAAGCTTGCTGCTGAGGAAAGTCCAGTGACTGGCAGGCAGAACTTAGCACATTATAGTTTATGGTGTAAACTTTTTGTCCTATGAACCCAATAAAGTATATTTGTCAAATGGTATTCACCTTTGCATATATATATAATGTATCCAGAATTTCCATAAACATTTCTCATTATGACCTTGGTTAGACTTAGAGTTAAACTTCATGAATGATATTGAAAATCCACTTTTGTTTCAAAGACTCAAATCAATTTCTGTGATTTCAGGCAAATGGCAAGTCACATCCTCGCATGGGCCAGTCACACACCAAAGCCAAAGTGATGATGGACAACATGGACCAGGTCTTCACTGAAGTCTTGACTGCCTTTGAGATCTGCCCGGAGATCCAGCAGGCTCTGATTTTACTGGGCAGCTCTGGTCACGCCCAAAGAATCGTATTTCATCAAACTCCCACAGCTGTGCCCTGAAGCGGACAATGTTCCCCTCAAATCATCCAAACAAGCACTGTTTCGTCACCTCGTTGCGGACCAGGTGCTGTCCAGCGATGCTGCCCTGGGGCCCACCAATGTCTACGTGGTGTTGTGTGCGCCACGATCAGCCACCCTCAGCGGTTTTGTGCCAAAGCTGGGGTTCAAGATTCCAACGCGGGGCTACTGTCTGACGCTCAACATGATTTGCAACCAGCCCAGTTTCTGCTGCCAAGACCTCACTATGGATGACACCGAGGTGGAAATCTCTGGGATAGAGCCACTGGAGCGCTCTTCTTTTGCAGACTCTTCCCATCCTGTTATGGCAGGGAACTTCAGGACTCCGTCCACGGAAGAAGTGTCCAGTCTTTTGAACAGCAGCGATGATAAGCAGAGAGTGTGAGGGCGTCACATAAGTGGATCGACATGGACCGCGCAACATAAACAAGAGGGAGAGCTCAGCAAAGTTCAGTTTCATACTCCGCTGACTGCGGCTGAGCCTTAGTAGCCTACATTTGGTTTCAGTCTTCCACGGTGATGAAAGGCTACCGAATGTAAAGCGATGTTTCTAGTTTTGCAATACTGTGGTGGAAGCAAATGTGTGACTGTGACTTTAAAACATTGTTTTTATGTGTGTCCTGAGACTTCACAAAATATATGAAATAATTTATTTATTGCCAAGGTCTTGCTCCTGCTCTGTCAAAATAAAAATAAAAAGGTTTTAACACCATGCTGAACGTTCCTTCTTCAAGTTGTTGTAGGCCTGCTTGTATATTATTTCTCTCCCATATTTGTAAACTGTCCATGGAAATGAGCCCTGTTAAATGGAGAGACTTGCTTTACTCAGACTGATCTCATACAAAATTACAATATTCCCATGTGTAATGCGTGTTTGCTTTTTTTTGGGGGGTGCGTTTTGTATGCAATATATGTTTGATCAGTTTTGTATTATTTCTCACCTTGTTACACACTATATAGCATAAACAGTAGCCTACTACTTGACTGTTTTGTAAATATCTTCATTTTTATGATTGCAGATGGGTCTTCACTGTCACTTATACTAGTATATAAAAGAGAAATGTTTTTATTCTTTTTATGAAAACAGTAAGCTTATCATTTTCACCACAGGTGTATAGGTTTCTACTCTAAGTTCTGATGTTCACACTCAGGTCACAATCATTTGAACTATGATGCAGTTTTCTTGGTATCTCTTGGTCATACATACCTGTGCACCTTCCATATTTGTTCCGGAAAAGGTTGGAAAATACGGAAATACGATTTTATTAATCAAAATTTGATTTTTGTCAACAAAAAACCTGAAAATCGAAAACGTCCTCTATCGTTCAGCGATGCCGTTCATCTTGCGTTAGGCCAAAGTCGTCTGCTAGGGACAATCGTTCAGTTACTTGTCTCCCCTTAGGCCCTATAGCCTAACCCATGTGCACAGCATCTCTTTCAAAACAACATGGCGGAAAGTGTAGTAGACTTTCATGGAAAAGCATTTATTTTCTTTAATGACTCATTTTCTTTTGTTTTCAAAATGGACTGTTTCAATGCCTGAGCGCTTGCACTCTTCTTTTACAATTATCACACTAAACAGACCACATGCTGGTACTGTTACTGTAGTATTAGTACTGTCCTCATATATCATATAGTCCATAACTGACCCACTTTTCCACAAAAGATGAAAAGGTGCCTCAAATGGATATGATATTCTGACTTTGATACTGTGGTCATTAGCTCCTCATGAAAAACAAAAGTTTTGCAGGTTTTAGTTCATTTGTAGTGTGTATAATCTTTGTAGAAATCTGACTTATTCTTATGCTGATTTAAAATAACTGTTTTAAGTCATAATTTTGCAGATTGGTTATTCTCCATACAGATTTGTGGCATTCCATTTTTTTCCTTCTTCTTCTTTTTTTGAACACAGGCATGATCAGAAATGGGAATCACTGTGACTTTTCATAAATGAATACAATTACTGCAATGTAGTATGCTGTGGAGATGACCACCATGTGTATGTGATAGCCTATATTTGATATTACAATGTTATATTAATGCAGTCTTTAACACCTACCAAAAATGATGCTGTTGTGGTATCAGTGTTGGTAAGTTTGTTTTTGTTAATGGCTGAAAAGATTATTCCTGTAGAACTAGAAGTTAAGAAATATTTTTTTTAAAAAGAAATGTAAAAAAACAACAGCAGCAGCTACAACCCACCCCCAAATTCCAGGGAGGGGGGGTGAATCCAAAATAATGCAAACTGGAACTGGAACCTCCCCTAGCACCACCACCACTCCCTTTTCCCCCTCTCCCAGTAAAAGTTTGTAAACATTAAAACAGATTAAAAACAAAAGAAAAAAGTAAAGATACTAATATTTTGAAAACATTGATGTGACAGCCCAATATTGTGAGAGTAAAAATGATTTGTTTCACCTTTTCTTTATGTTTAATTTTTTAAAATGTGTGTTTCATGTTATTGTATAAATTTATAGCTATTAAGTATTATTATCTGTGTATTTGATTTTGACTTCACGTTTTCTTTTCATATGTTTGGCTCTTTGATTAGCATTGTAGATGATACTTTTCACTCAAGCAGGAATGGAATATTAGGGCTAATTTTTAATCAATCCTGATGAAATGGAAATTTTTAAGTAGGCAAAGGTTTGTCGAAATTGGATTCACACACAGACAGATGTGGAACACACACACACACACACACACACACACACACACACACACACACACACACACACACACACACACACACACACACACACACACACACACACACACACACACACACACATATTCAGGAAGAACATTGTGGAATAAATTGCCTCCCTTTCTAAAATCAGTTCCTTCAAAACAAATGTTTAAGAAACTTTTGAAGAAACATCTGATGGACAAATTATAAGTCCGCCCTTATGTTCGACACATTTGGCTGCTTTGTTGTTATTCATACCCATGTTATTTTTGTATTTCCATTATTTTGTCTGTATGACTTGAGTTTATGTTACTGTCTTCAGTGTTATCTTGTAAGATTCTGTTTGGATGAAAATCCTCATTTATTTTAGTTTTCAACCACGGTTGATATTTGTCTTTGATTGTTTAAGAAGTCAATTTTCTTGATTTTTTTGTGAGGGCAGGATGAAAAAAAGTTGTGTAAACTTAATCTTTTACCCTCAATAAAGATCATTTTGACTTGACTTGACTTGACTTGACTTGACACACACACACACACACGGAAAACACACACGCGCGCTGGGCACGGAAAACACACACGGAAAACACCCACCCACATGAACAACACACCCACACACACACCACACACCACACACACACACACACACACACACACACACACACACACACACACACAACACCTTATGGGCTGGGTTTTTGTTTGTTTGTTTGTTTGTATTTGTTGGGTTTTTTTTAGGGTGGAGGGTGACACATGTTTTTGGGGGGGGGGGGGGTTGTGGGTTTTTTTTTTTTTTTTTTTTTTTGTTTTTTGTTGGTTTTTTTCCATCTAATATCACTAAGAGTGAACAGACGTAAAATTGAAGACAACAACAACAACAACACACACACACACACACAAATGCAGATTAAGAAACACCAACACACACACACACACACACACACACACACACACCACACACACACACACACACACACCACACACACACACACCACACACACCACACACACACACACACACACACCACACACACACACACACACACACACACACACACACACACACACACACACACGCTCCTTGTGGAATGCTCTTTCCTTTTGTCTTGGTTAAGTGTACACAAACATTTTAATCTGTTGTTTTCTTTCTTACTCATGATTTATGCTATTCATGAAACACTTGTAAAGAGGCACTGATTATAACTGTGAGCCACAGACCCGACAATGATATTGTGGTGTCGTATGACACGCTACTCCCCAAATGCTAGGTGACGCACCAGCTGATACCAGTTTTAGTGTCGGGTGTGTGTGCCAACACCCCCAAGTGCTCATATATTTTGGTTAAGGCTTGTTTAGATGAACTGGACGGTACTTATGGGCCTTTACTGGGCAGCTATCAACAGGCAAAGTTGACTTTGATACAATGTTGACAGCAGTGACTAGGCGTATATGACCTTCGGTCACCCGACTTAGACCTATGACCACCCCCTTAACAGATGGGATAGGTGCAGACCCTCCTCTACTCTACTTCAAAAAAGTATAATTAAACACATTTTTGGGCAAGTTTTAAGCAAAATCTGCACTAGAAGTGTTTGTAGAGACATTATTCTTGCAAAATTTACAATAATCCCAAAACACATTTTGTAGAGATTTTTCATCAAAATTATACAGCTCCCCTTAAAACGGGTGTGTAGCCATCGGCAATGAAAACTACATCCGGTCACGTTTTCCGGTTGATCCGTTCATTTGAGGGGCTGTTGAAGATATGGAAACACATCTGATCAGTATCCGTCAGTATCGTTGTCAGAATTACAAGTGTTTGTGTCATCAGAGCTAAAAAAGCTTACCCAAGAAAGTTGTTATTTCTACTGCCATATCTGTGTGTGTTTTGAAGAGGTAAGATCTTAACTGTTTATCCATCATAGTTTCAGTGTTGATTCTAGGGTACGCCCTTGAGGATTCCCGCATTTTTGTCAACTTTGCCGCAAAATAATGTGACCAGTGGGCCCTAACCCATGCAAAAAAAAACTGTAAATAGCGCACATTTGAACAAACAGTGCGCCCTCATAACTGCCGTTTGTACAATTTCAAAATAAGGCTACATGCGTTTGTCATTACTTTGATACCCCATGGATGGCAAGATTCACTGATAAGGCCTACAGTTGTCACAATCATCACAAAGCGGCTGGTCTGACTTCTTTTCGCTACATATTTACGTCATTACGCCATTTTCAAAGGAGCATATCCCGCCTGAAACAAGTGACCTCATTGTGACATAAAGATGGTTAAGAAGATAGCAGAAGCCCCCGTGACCCAGCAGGGTTCAAAGCTGGTAGATCAAAGAGTTTTCAAGGCGGTTTTTCAGATCTAGCTAGACAAGTAGCCCTGGCTTGAGAAGAATGATGACGGCATGGGTAGACTATCCCGGGTTTATAAAAAATGACGTTGACCTCTCTCTCTCTCTCTCTCTCTCTCTCTCTCTCTCTCTCTCTCCTCTCTCTCTCTCTCTCTCTCTCTCTCTCTCTCTCTCGATTTAAATTACAGATCGTTTAAAAGTATTTTTGAAAAAGAGCAATATATAAACTCTATTGATGTCTACTGCTTTCGAGTAGCAATTACACAAGCAAGATGTAACGTTCTACCTCTTAATAATAATGTATACAGGTATAATGAAAATGCTCAAGAAAAAATGTGTCCTTTTTGTAAAACAATAGTTGAAAATGAAGCCCACTTTCTTATGGAATGTTGCATGTACACAGACTTGAGGGAAAAGTTCTTAAGCAAGTGCGTCAATGTGCCATTACCAGATCTGCTCAAAGCAACAAATAACGAGTACAGGCACAGTTTTGTCTAGATATATTTTTCATTCTATTAACAAAAGGAAAATATTGTTGACCCAAATGTTTTCTTGACTAGCTGTTATCGATCAGATATATACTTAATATGCATGTTTTATTAGACATCATTTTTGTTCTTTTGTAGCTGTATCATGGTTGATTTCAGGTTTCAGTCATGAAATGGAATAATTGTGGGTTTTTTTTTCTTTTTTTCTCTTTAATCGTTGATAATAGTTACTTGTTTATGCATTTGCATTGCTAATAATATGAATGAATCCATTGCCGAACCCCAAGCCCAACAAATGTATTGTGGTCCAAGGCCAATGTACATTAAATCATTTCAGTGTTCAGTGTTCAGTGTTTTCTCTCTCTCTCTCTCTCTCTCTCCTCTCTCTCCTCTCTCTCTCTCCTCTCTCTCTCTCTCTCTCTCTCCTCTCTCCTGTCTGTCTGTCTGTCTCTGTCTCTGTCTCTGCTGTCTGCTCTCTGTGTCTGTCTGTCTGTTGTCTGTCTGTCTGTCTGTCTGTCTCGTCTCTCTGTCTTCGTCTGTCTGTCTTCTCTCTCTCTCTTCTCTCTCTCTTCTCTCTCTCTCTCTCCTCTCTCTCCTCTCTCTCTCTCTCTCTCTCTCCCCACGAACTGCAAATACCAGACCCAAACTGAACAAAATGATAACCTATTCTCCATACTTTGATGATGAGGATGATGATGATAATGATGATTATGTTGTTTGTGATGTTCATGATACTACTTCCGATGGCACAAGCTTACAAAGAAATTCAAAAGATAAATACACTAACAGCTTTGGAAGATCTTTATTAAACCTATGTTTCTTATTAAACTGTATCATTGTGAATGGATGTTGCTATAGTGATTCTCAGGGTGACTATACATATGTCTTCCCACATGGCTGTAGTGTCATTGATTATGTAATCATATCAGAAGATTTGTTTTCACGGAAGTGTTGTGATTTGTTTGTTAGTGATAGAATTGATTCCTGGCATTTACCAGTAGAATTTAAATAGATGAATGTTTGTAAAAAAAAAAGTGTTAGAAATGAACCTCATGATGATATAAATACTGGTGAAGAACGGATCATATGGTCTGAAGATTATGTATTCAAATATAAAGAAGAGCAACATTCACAAGATTTTAAAGAAGGTATAAGAGATGCCTTGAAGAAAAGATAATGGAAGAACAAGCTGGTTTCAGAGCAGGGTATAGCACAGTGGACCATATTTTTACATTGTATGCAATTGTTCAGAAGTTTTTGCTTAAAAATGTCAAACTGTATATATGCCTTTGTAGATTTCCAAAAGGCCTTCGATTCAGTAAACAGAAGTAAATTGTGGTATAATTTGAGGAAAACTGGTGTTAAAGGTAAACTGTATTGTGCTTTAAGAAGTATCTATGATAATGTTTTTGCATGTGTACATGATAAATGTTGCTATTCTGATTATTTTGACTGCCCAAGAGGTGTGAAACAAGGCTGCTTGCTAAGCCCTATATTGTTTTCCTTTTTCATTAACGAATTAGTCACTGAGGTGTCCAGAACAGGGAAGCATGGTATTCAGTTAGTCCCTGGTATGGAAGAAATATTTCTGTTATTATTTGCTGATGATGTTATTCTGTTGTCAAGTACAGTTGTTGGACTCCAAAATCAACTTAATAGTTTGAAAAGGGAAGCTGATCGTTTGCATCTAACAGTTAACCTAAAAAAGACAAATATAATTGTATTTAGAATGGGAGGACATATAGCTTTAAAAGAAAAATGGTTTTATGGAATTGAGAAGTTAAGGTGATAAATTCGTATAAATACCTAGGAATGCTTTTCACAACTAAAATGAGTCTTACCAGTGCTTTGGCAGAGGGTTGTAGAAAGGGAGGAAGGGGAAGGGGGTAATAGAAATTATGAGATCACTAAAAAGGTTAACATCATCGGACCCATATTTATTTTGGAAATTATTTGATTCACAAATTGAACCAATCTTGACGTATGCAAGTGAAGTCTGGGGCATAGAGACTGAAAGTAAGCAAGTTGAAACAGCGCATACTTTTGCTATTAAAAGATTTTTAAATGTCCCCCTTCATGCCTCCAACAAACAAGTATATGCAGAGACTGGCAGATGTCCACTTCATATTAGAACAGTGATTAAAATGTTATAAATATTGGCTAAAATTAGTTCAGCTGCCTATGTCAAGAATATGCCGTCAGGCTTACGAAATGCTTGTCTTACAACATGATTCTGGCCATTTGAATTGGGTATCAAATGTGCAAAAGAAACTTACAGAGAACGGATTTGGTATTGTATGGTTAAGTCAGGGTGTAGGGTATGAGTCGACTTTTATTTATGAATTTAAAGACAGGCTTATCTCTTGTTTCAAACAAAATTGGCATTCAGATATGGAGGATAAAGATAAATATAGATGGTTCCACTCATTTAAAAGCATTTTTCAAGCAGAGAAATATTTATCGTGTGTAACAAAGAAATGGCACAGAGATTGCCTGGCAAGATTTCGACTCAGGGTATGTGGTTTAAATAATTGTAAACAGTGGTTCTTAACCGATTATGCTGATGTAAACTGTCCGTCTTGTGAAGAAAGCACCGAAGATGAAGTCCATTTTTTGTTTCATTGTTCTGCCTATAGTCATATACGAGAAAACTGTACCATACTGAAATTGTTCTCTGGTGTTCCTGATGAAAGCAAAATTGCAATTATTCTTTCACATAACGATGAAAACACAATTCG
>CM060320.1:42765742-42780742 GCA_030674155.1 Stramonita haemastoma | reverse complement strand
AATTAAAACTTTAACCCCCCCCCCTCTTTCTCCCCCCCCCCCCCCACCCCCCTTCTCCCTCTTACTTTCTTGTGTCAGAAAACCATTTTATGGACTAGCTGCAATATATAAGGTGTATATTTAATCCTGTCTGCCTACATACCCTCCTGTTTGTTTTGTTTCTCGTCCTTAAAAAATAGCAGAAATTAGAGTAGTAATGGTATTATGAGTAAATACTACTTAATTAATACTTGTCCCCTTTCTTATGAAAGGGGGGGGGGGGGGGACAGAATATATATTGGACAGAATTTTGCCTAAAGGAAGTATCAGAATCAAAAGATATGCAAAAGGTTTGGAAGAAGATCAATAAAATGAAAAATGGATTTCACTTACCAGCTTATCCAATAAAATTAGAAAACAATAGTTTCCCAAGCACAGCAGAAAAAGCAGAAGCCTTTAATACAAAGTTTTCTGAAAGTAGTTTGACTTCAGAATTGTCTCCTGATGTTAGACATAAAAGACAAGAAGAAGCTGAACTAGTAAATATGGCAGAACCTCCAGTAGATAATCTGCATTATCTAAACTCTGAAATTCAATACAATGAATTTGTTGAAGTCCTTGAATCTTTTAGAAGTAACAGGTCAGCAGTTGGTATTGATTGCTTGTCTTATCAAATGTTAATTAATTTGCCCGAGAGTTGGAAAAAGTACTATTTTCATTTCTCCAAAAATGTTGGATAAATGGCACTCTTCCTAATGTCTGGAAGCAGTCGATTGTAGTCCCAGTTCTTAAAAGCGGCAAATCTCAATCAGCATTAAGCAGCTACAGACCAATTGCCCTCACTTCTCATGTTGGAAAAGTACTTGAAAAAATAGTTCAAAAACGTCTATGGCATTATTGTGAAAAAAACAATATAATTCCTATAAACCAGGCTGGTTTTCAAAGAGGGAGATGTACAACTGATCACCTAGTAAAGTTGACCCATGATATTAAAAAGCAGTTTTCCAAACAAAAGAGTACACTAGCTACTTTTTTTGATGTTAGGAAAGCATACGACAGGGTTTGGCATACAAGGTTATTATACAAATTGAAAAATATCGGCGTTAGAGGCATAAATGTTTCAATACTTAAAGGATTTTCTGTCTGAAAGATCAATCTGTACCAAAGTGAATGGTGTATATTCAGACTTTAAATCTGTTGATATTGGAATACCCCAGGGGGCAATTTTGGCACCATTATTATTCTCTATTTTAATTCATGATCTTCCTCAGGCATTGTCAAAAAATACGACTATTGTTCAGTATGCAGATGACATTGCCATGTGGATCAACAGTTCTCTTAAAAAGAATATGAAAAGTAGAGTGATAAAATATGTTAAAAAGATTTATCAGGTTGAACTGAATAAACTTAGTAATTACATGAAAGAGAATGGATTGGAGTTATCTGGAGAAAAAACTTGTCTAGTTCTTTTTAACAATGGGAAAAAAACCCAAACACTACCGTTATTAACACTTGATGGGGTCACACTTCAATACAAACAAGACGCCAGATTCTTGGGAGTTCATTTAACTAGCAATTTTAAACTGGAAAATGCATATTGAAAATTTGATTTTAAAAGCCAGGAAACGATTAAACTTCTTAAAGATTGTGAGTGCTCACCGTGGAGTCAGGAATACTAAAACACTCATGCATCTTGCTGTTTCATTAATTCGATCTAAAACTCATTTCTGGTCAAGAAGTGTATTTTTTCTGCTCCAAATTATCTCTTAAAAAAGTTGCAAATGTGTGGATAGCAAAGCAAATAAAATAGCTCTAGGAGTGCCGATTCATGCCAGAAACATTAAAAACTTATACAGAAGCTCATTACTTCCACTTTCTGAGCAAAGAATGTTATTTTGTCTCTAAATATGTCATTCGAAGTCTTGCTATTTCAAATTCTGTTCGCGATGAAATATTTATTAATCAAAAGGATTATCCAAAAAGAGCTAGGAATATCTCTTTTTTGCAGCCAATAAGAAATTATACTGAAAACCCTTTGAAGGGAAAATAATATCGATATACCCAAACGTAACCAGTTTTACCATAGTTCCCCAGATTCCACCATGGGAAACATAAATAATGCAAATTTTGATATTGATTTACACAGAAACAAAAAAGGACACTAATCAAAACCTACTCAAAACTGAGGTTCAAAATCATATAAATTGTCAGAATTTAAACCACTTGAAAGTATACACGGACGGATCTGTCTAAATCGGGCATGTGCGGGGCTGCATTCGTTATACCCCACTTAAAAGTAAAAAGACCTTTTTGTATTGGAAAAGGTTTTACAAAAATTCACTTCTGAATTGTTCGCAAATTCTTATGGCGCTAAATTTAAATATTTCAAATATTTCTCCTTGCGATTTACAATGTCCTTTTTTTGTGTTGATCAAAATCAGTTTTTACTGGCTTTAAAACATTTGGGACTCTAAACTGAGAAATTATGTTATTTTTTAAATCAATTCCTTGTGCATTCCTCTTGCTTCTAAAGGTATTGGGATAACATTTTGCGGGTGCCATAAACATTGCGGCCCTTTACTGGAATGAATTGGCAGATTCTCTGGCAAAACGCGCGGTGCTCAGAATGTACAATGACATAATGATTAATAGTATAGGTCTGCGTTTATCTTCATTTGAAATTATTTCAATTCTTGCAAACTCTGAAATATTCAAAGTTTTTTAGATTTCACTTAAAATCGTTTGTGTTGCCCACAAAATATAGAAATTATAATTCATAAATTACGTCTAAATGCTTGGAAAACTAAATATTCAAAAGATGTTTTCTGTACTTGTTCTGCATTTTACATTCCACCATATACTGTTTGATTGCCCTGTGCTCATTGCCTCGTATAAAAGCAAAGGGATAGATCTAAAGATAAAAATACGGAAATTTTCAAAAGTGTTCTGTATGATTCCGAGTCGCATGTCCTAATACAGTTGCAGCAAGTATTTGCCAGTCACCAGTAGGTCCGTTTTTCTATAAATGAAATTGTATAAACTTATCATCATCCATTATTTTCTTTATCTTTTCACTTTTTTCCCCTCATCCCCTTTTCAGTGCATTCTTAACGTGAATGTACCATTGTCTAAATCACCTTGTAGGGGAACGGACATTAAACCAATGAGAAAAGAAGAAGAAGAAGAAGGGGGGGGGGGGGGGGGGGGGCAAATTCCCTCTTTGTTTTTCATTTTTTGGGGGCCCTTGGGCCCCCTTTTTGGAAATCCTAGAATCAACACTGTAGTTTGCTTCTTGTTCTTCTATCCCGTAGTTCATTTAGACGGTAGGGGCACCAGCAGGGGTGGGAATTGTCCGCGCAAACGCAAATTTCCGTGTTTTTGGAATCTACTTCCACGGGAAAAAAAATCTGAACGGAAAAAAATAAAAAATTGGGGGAGCAAAAATATTTGTGCACCGGCTGTGGAATCTTGGAATCGCCTACTGTTAGCCAAAGCGCTGGAGCTTTAAACGGGCTTGTTTGCAAGCTGTGTCTGTCCACAGAAGGTCCGTACGCCTAATGTTCCGAATGCGTGTGGGGTGGGAACGCAATCTTTGAACGCAGTACCAGAATTGACATTCAGTGTTCATTCTAAGGTGGGCTTTTGCGGGGTTCCCCAGCATTTTTTCAACTTTGCTGCAAAATAATCTGACCAGTGCGCCCAAGGCTAATGGACACACAGCATGTATTTGAACAAACAGTGCATCATTGCAACTGCCGTTAAAAAAAACTCTAAAATATAGAGCTGCATGAATGGTCATTAAGTTTGATACCCAAGGGATGGCAAGAATCACTGCCCAGCTGGTCTGACGTCATTTTCCTATTCGTTTAGGCATTACTCATTTTCAAAGAAGCCTGAACTCCTGACACACAAATGACATCATCGTGACAGATCTATTGAGTACATCTAAGCAGAAGATGCCGTACCCAGCAGAGAGCTGGTAGACCAAAAGTTTTCAAGAAAGGTTTTCCAGATCTGGCTAGACAAGTAGCCGGGCTTGAGAACAGTAAATTACAGCATGTAATGTTGGCTGTGTATAAAAAAAAAAAATGGAAAGAACAATTCCTTCACTGAAGGACTTAGAGCATCACACAAAAACGATGATCACCAGGAAGCTGTACCAAAATTAATTCTTCAGAAAGACATCCATCAGTTAAGAGACTCCTCATCTCTCTCTCTCTCCTCTCTCTCTCTCTCCCCTCTCTCCTCTCTCTCTCTCTCTCTCTCTCTCCCCTCAACTCTCTCTCTTTCTCTCTCTCTCTCTCACACTCTCTCTCACTCTCACTTCTCTCTCTCTCTCTCTCAACTCTCTCTCTCTCTCTCTCTCTCTCTCTCTCTCCTCTCTCTTTCTCGTCTCTCTCTCTCTCTCTCTCTCTCTCTCTCTTTTCCCCAAGTAGTCCAGGCGAAATTGAGATAACCTTGTTCTGAGACATATATTAGGGTTTTTTTGTGATTCTAAAAGGGTTTTTGGGGTGCTGAATCCAAATCCGTTGGAGGCCAAGTCGTAAATGTTGGGCATTTAGTTATTACGTAATATCCAAGATGGCCGCCACGGATTCAGAGAATTTTGAAAGTAAAGGATATTTGACTTCTAAAATTAAAATTTAAAATTTGTTTCCTAAGGCATTATTATTGATTAAATAACTGAACTGGGTTCATATTTCCTTAAATGTGCACTTTTATGCTTTAGATTACGCATTTTTGCGTATTTTTTAACGTAAATTTCCTATTTTCAAGGCAGACAAAAGATGCTTCCCTGGTTATAATAGGCATGCAGACTAGATAAAGCAAAAAATTAAAACAAATAGAAAAAACATACAGGCAATCAAAACAAAAAAAACCAAACAAAACTTATTCCAGTTATGAATAATTATTGGTTGCATGCGCAGGAAAATATGATTAAAAAAAATCAGGTACATACGTCCAAATCCGATCAGCTCTCAGCTCTCGCACAGATCTACTCCACTTCATCATTTTCGGGGTCTCTGAATGACAATTGTCATGGGGGTTTTGCACATAAAATGTCCTTTGCACTTGCAGAATTCCGTGCAGGTCAGTGCTAATTTGGGGGCAGGTGCACATGGTTGTACTGCATCCAGTCTTGCAGGTGCAGGCTGATGAATTCAAGACCTTGTCTGGTGCTGGTAATTGTCCCTGCAATCCATGCTGTTGAATGAGTGTGGACCCAAACAGTTCCCAGCCACAGTTCAGAGGACTGATGTCTGGAGTTGTTGGATGTCCTGCTGCTTTCCACAGGGCCACCGATAATGGGCTCGTAAACAGTGTGCTTCAAAGGCTGGTCTTGTTGGTGGCAGACTATTTCATTTGGGGCAATGTGTCGTTTCCCTTTTATTTTTCGCCTGAATATGTCAGCACGCATGGTTTCCAGATCTGTTCCTTGCTCATGGTTGTACAGCATGGCAAACAAAATCTAGGCTTGGATGTATGATGTCCCCCTTCTCTGCTGTCAGATCCCCAAGTCTCAAGAATCCATCAAATGAAGCAAGCTTCTTCAGCACAGTTAGCTTGCCAACACCAGAAAAGGAGGACACAGTGTCACAACCATTGAGTGCATGAGCACAGAGAAGGTTTTGGCATGATCTTTGCGTGTGCTCTGATGACTTCATTCACGCTAAATAATGGATTTGCCTGAACTGCATGACTCCAAGGTCAGAAGAAGGTCTTCAGGTAACCCATTAGTTCTGCAATACAAATGGTGGGCCAAAATCACAAGGACATCTGTGTCGTCAGAAATCACCCTGATGGATTTGTGTCCATGCCTTGCTTCTTGGAAGCATTGATGTGCCATCAACACATCAGCCCCCTCATGGTGGACAGCTGTCTGTACTGGACCAACACCCATGCACACTGGCTTCAGATCTGGCCAGTGGTGATGATCTTCTTTCCCTCCATTGGTTCCATGACCACTCAGTTTGTCTGCAATCATTATTGATGACTTGCTGCTTGTTGGCTGTCACATTCAAGACCAATGTTTGCTTTGGGAAGAGGTGTGCTCTCACTGAGGGTTGGTATAGCCGGCTGAATGCTCTCTGTCGCCCAGCACGACAACACCTGACTTGGTACTCATTTCGTGGTAGCGGACAAACACCCACCACTGCAAACTGTGTAGCAGCTTCAGCATAGCGGAGAATGGTAGCAACAGCTGCATTTACAAAATCTGACACTTTGCAGGCTGGCCAGGCCACGACACAGTCCACAGTGCAGCACAGGCATCCAGGATTGACAACCACTGGAGGGTCCAGACGATTGTTCCAGTGCAACCACAGCTTGTTCTTCATGCCAGACTTGTTGTTGGCGCAATCCCCCCTTGCCCTCAAAAAGTGATGTGGGTGAGGGCTAACCTCGAAAAAGAAGTTTCCAGGGAGATAGTTTTTCCTCGGACCATGATTCCAAGAACAGGGAATGTCCAAAAGGCCTTGGGGGCTTTTTTTTTGTTACGGCGCCATTGTCTTGAAGCCCTTTAAAATTTCATGGGAACCAGTGGCCCAGGTGCCTTTCAAAATCTCGACATTGCTGGGACCCAATTTAAAACGCTTCAAAACTTCGGAGGGTTTACTACAACATTGCCAAATAGATATTTGAATCCCTTTTAAAGGGTGTTTGCTGATGCAAACCCACCCAACACAGGGTTGACGGGGCCTCTTTTAATTTTCTCTCAGTCGCAACATCTTCTCTACAGGCATAATTGCGTTCTTCTTTTTTGAGAACCCCAAACTGTTTTTCCATTCTTTTTCCTCCCTCATCTCTTGGACCCGTGAAAGGATTGTTTCATTGTGCTGTGAGAGTTCCCAGGCAGCCAGTGTTGACTCCCTCCGGTGGCTTTCCAATGATCCCAAGGTCCATGGCCATGCCAGTATTTTGGTTTCAATGAAGGGGGGTCAACCAAAACCCCTTCGGGAGTCCTGCTTAAGGCATTAAAAGTTCTCCAAAAAAGGGCCCCTTTTTGGACAGCCAGGATGCAGAGGAGATTAACGCAATATTGAGCCTTTGGGCGGCGTAGTTGAAGTGACCAGCAGAAAAAAAAGTATGCCCCTCTAATTTTCCAACTGCAAACAAGGAAAGGGGCCAGTCACCCTCTCTCTCTGCCCTGACGAATGCCATGATGATAAACCAGAGGTTCGATGGGCCTTGAAAACCCACAACTTGTTTGTTTTTCTGCCATCAGACATTTTGGGACAAGACTGCTTTCAAATTTTCCATTGTGTGAGTTGGAACTGGATTGCAAAGTGGTGAGCAATTCCTCAACAACAAACCTGAGGGCCCTGACATTCGGGGATATTTCTTTCGGGCAGCTTGGGAACTCCAGCAAATTTTGTTTCGTGGGGGGGCTCAATCTGCCCCCAACCCCCCACCCCCCCCATGAGTGCCCAATCCCGCCAATGAAGTATGAGCATATGCATACCTCCCAAACCTGGTAAAAAAAGTCCCTTAAAAACAGCTCCTTGTTACCCATGTAATATGCCCAGGCCATTGGTTAACTGCGGTCATTTGTGAAAACAGTCCCCTTCTGTCCAGCCATAGATGCGACGTTGTCCTTCTACCATACCCGTTTTCATTGTGTCTGCTTCTGCTGGAGGCATGCCCCAAAAAAAGGAGTATACATGAGGGCTTTTTTTTTGTCCTGGTCTTTGGGCCCATTTTCCGGCCGTTTGGGTATTGTATCCGCCGAATTCAGGGACAAAAAATGTCATTGATGAGGCATTGAAAAAATGCAAGATCTTCTTTTGCCACTCGATTCAGAGACACCTTGCCTAGCTAGAAATGGCAAGGGAGGGGACGATTTCGACTGTATTCTTTGGCATGGAGGCTCCTTTCTCCATCATATCGCTGTACTGAACCCTCCCCCAGCTCAATTTTTCTGTCTTACCTATGTGCTTTGAGGCGCTTGATGATGGCATATTTTGCCTGTTCAATTCACTGTATTGGGCCCCATGATTTGCTTGTGTGATAATCATAGCAAACCATGAGTTGACTTTTTTGGCCATTCTGTGAGGGAAAACTCCGCATCAAAATTGCAGCAAACCAACCTGCACCCTACCTTTGGGCACGCAAAAATGCACCATGTGTCGTTCTTCAGGGCCCTTGGGAGTTGCAGATGAAATTTTGAACCTTCGGAATTCATCCCTATGTTGAAGTCACCCAAAGGCATGCAATTCATCAATCATTTTTCGTGCCTGTTGAGTAGAACACTGGGGTGCCAGCGAAGACTTGTTGCCTGATTAGTGACAGCACTTGCAACGATGTGGCAAACAAGGCTTCTTGGCGTGTTGGAATCCCGTCTTCTGGGGTATTGCTGCAAGGGTGCTAGCATGTAGGACTGCATTCAACCAAAACTTTTTTTCTTTGAAACGTGTGCGTATTATCAAAAACCTGCTTTTGGGACATCACTCTTAACATTCTGCTAACAGAAAACAGCCTTTGAAGTTTCAGTCATTCTCCATATCAAAGAAAATCGCATATTCGTTGAAAAACTTGCTCTAAAAAAACCCGAATAGAACAACCCGGTGATGACAAGATTTAGGCAAATCAGGTGAGAGCTTTTTGTGGATAATCTTCAGAAGTGATCTCGTTTAATTTTTTGGTTTTTCCTCCTAACCCAAGGTAGAAATCAGAAGTTTCAATTTCTGTTCACATACGTGATTTGTCCCGAGGCATTTGATTGATTAGTTTTTTGCAGTTTCTTTTCATCATCTTCAGTGTACTGTGGACGGTAATTGGTGTAGAATTTTTCAATACAGTCCTTATGGACCTTCCATCCTCACGTCATAACACTGAGAACCGATTCACCCTACATTCAACTTCTTTGCCCCCATTCCTTCCCCGTGCTTTTCAGCGCTTAGAATTTCCCGTTTTTTATGTTTTTCCTCCAGGCTTCAGTTCCAGGGCGACACAAAATTGCCTTTCGCCAACGGTCCGGTGTTTTTTGTCAACCCTTTACATCCATTTGTCACCACAAAAAAAACAATGTTTTCCCCGAAACTAAAACTAAATTCATTGCCACGTTTCACCCCCACTTGTTCTTTGGATCAGTTTTTAATCACCTCAACTGATTGTCGTTTCTTAAAATCTTCCAATGTGAAACCTTTTGAACAGTAACTTTGAAAAACCCCTTATTTTTGTGGGACATAAAAAGTCCGCATCTCAGCAAGCTTTCAAAATAAGCCATCTTTCGGGAGGCCCACTGGGCATCGTGGGAGACCGTGGGTTTTGAGGACTTTAATTTAATGGGATGTTTTTTTTTTCCCCCCCCCAAAAGAAGACTCCCTCGTCTTAAAAGGGGAAAATTGGGGCATGATACAGAAAAGTAAATAAACATTGCTATCAAAAACAAAAACTAATTAAAACATATATTCATTTTTAAAAGAGAATATTGTTTTTTTGTTTTGACGGAATAACTTTCCCCACACACACCACACACACACCAAAACACACCACACCACACACACCCACACCACACACCCAACACCAACACACACATACAAGATGAGAAAAGGGTGTTTTCGGGGGCAGCGTTTGTCCCCCCCCTCTTGAAAATTTTGAGAGACCCCTTTCCCCTTTTGGAAAAAAAGATCTTTTTTTTTAGTTTAAATTTTCTGTTTCAATAGCTTTGTATATCTTCTAGATTTTCTCAAAAATATTTTCCAATACTTTTTTGTTTTGGTTTATTCCCTCATTTTTTCTTTTTTTTAAAAAATTTTACTAAAAAAATGAGGCAAGAGCCATAATGAGATTTGTATCGGGGTTTTTTTTTTTTATGTTACGGGGAAAAAAATATTACTTTTGCGGGGTTCCCCTTTCATTCCCCGGATTTAATGAAAAAGGGGCCCAAAAAAGGGAAAAATGTGGGCAAAGCTTTTTAAAAAAGGTTTACAGCATAAAATTTTCCCCTTTTTTGCCCGGGAGGGTTTCAGCTGTTGAAAAGGGGGTGTGGAAAATTCAAAAAAAAAATAGGGGTTTTTTTTTTTCGGGGTTTTTTCCGGGGGTGATGACAAAATCATTTATTACTTTGGGGAATATTAAATTTCGAAAACCCCTAAAAATTTTTAAATTTTTGTTCCCTTATTTTCAGGTTTTAACTTAATGTTTTTTAAAATCTAAATTTTCAAAAAAAGAAAAGTATCGGGGTGAAACAATTCCCCCAAGCTCATTTTCCCCTTTTAAAAGATTTCGAGATCTAAAATCTTTTTTTTTAAAAAAAGGGGTGAAAAAAAATTTTTGTGCATTTTTTAAAAAAGTGAAAAAATTTACTTACCCAAAAAAAAAAATTTATGAAAAGTGACAATTGTAAAAATTTCACCCAAAGTAAAACGTACCTAAAAAAACCAAAAAAGCCAGTCCCCCCTCCGCTGCGAGGGGGGGCTATTCCATTAGACGGGGGTAAAATAAAACCCCGCGGGGGTTTCCCGGCATGCAGCTGACAAAATTTATGAAGGGGTTCCCCTGCGGCGGGGTTTTGGGGGGGGGCCCCCAGCCTTTTGTCCCCCCCAGCGAAGCCAGGGAAAAATTTTTTGGGTAGGGATAAATAAAACTTTTTATATCAAGAGTTGGCCCCCCAAGTTCCCCCAATTGGCCCCAACGGAAAATTTAAACAAAGACCCCATTAAAAATTTTTAAAAACCCCTTTAAAACAAAAAAAATTCACAAAACAAGGTTTTTTTCCCCCAAAATTTCAAATACCTCAAAACTCGGAAATTTTTGGGGGATGGGGGAGGGGGGGGAGGCAAAACCCCTTTAAATTGGCTTTCACTTTTTTTCTATCTAAATCTAAATAATATATATATCCCTTTCCCCCAACCCCCGAAAAAGGTTAAAAAACCAAAAAATTACTTTGAAAACCCCCTCCCCTTCCCCCCCCCCCTCCCTCCCTCCCTCTCTCTCTTTTTTCTCTCTCTCTTCTCTCTCCCTCCTCTCCCTCCCCTCTCTCTCTCTCTCTCTTCCCCCTCTCCCCTTTTCTCTTCCCCCCCCCTCTCCTTTTTTTTCCCCTGGGGGAAAACAAAAAAAAAAGACTAATATTGGATTTCCCATCTTTTTTTCCCCTTTTAAGTTCTCTCCAACTTTTAAATGGGCATACAAAATTGACTTTGACCCCCCTCTCTCTCTCCCCCGGGGGAAAAATAAAAAAAAAGGCGTCCAGGGGGGAGTGCATGGGGGGGCGTGGCTTTTAAAATGTGTGTCCAAAAGTCCCCTTAAAAAAACTTTTCCCCCTTGGGGGCTTTGGTGGGGAAAGTTTTTAGGGGAAAAAACCTGTGCAAAAAAAAACATCAAAATGGTGGACTTGGTGGTGTGGAGGACTGCAATTGGAAAATTTGCTGTTTAAAAAGGGTGGGGTCCGGGTGTCAGGGTCTAAAAAAAGATGTCAACTAAAACTGCACAGGGGGGGAAAAACACTGACATGGTGACATACATATCGGGGAGCTGAAGTCATGGGGGCTTTGTGTGCTGTGCCCCCGCGGGTTTTTTTTTTTTAAATGTCTCCCCCAGGAATTTGGAAAAATTTGTGTCATTTTATGGGGGTTTTCCCCGGAATAATTTCCGTTTCAAGAGGGACAGCGGGGGCAGATTTTCCCCATGTGTGGGGGCAAATGACAGTTCCCCGTGTCCGCTGGATTGCACGCGCCCCGGGGTTTTCGTGGCCTTTTTTAATGGGCCGTACGCCCCCTTTTTTCCCCCGCAGGGGCTGTTTTTTAAGCGGGGGGATAAAAAACCCAAACCGGGGCCAAATAGGGATGGACCACGGAGAAAAGCCCAAACAGTTACATTTCCGAATACAGCAACTTATAGCGATCTGATGAATAAATAATGAAATATACAAACAGTTTACAGAACAAACAGCGCACAGGAAGTTTAGGCAAAATTAAGAATGAACTTCTGCAATGAAACAACAGTGGAAGAAAAAAACTAAGGTGTGACAGACTGGAAAAAGACCAAAGAAGTTAAAGGGGACAATCACAGACATTACAGAAGACATACAGCAGCTGTTTGAAGAAAGAAATGAAAGACAGAGAAGAGGTGCAACACTGAATGATACCATCAGGAGCATGAAGTCAGAGATCGAACAACTAAAAACGGACACGGACAGACTGGAAGACTTCTCAAGAAGAGACAACTTACGCTTATTTTGGCACACCCACAACATACTGCCAATAAACCATATGACTCCTGTGCCCAGTCCGTCATCGACGTGTTGAATAGTTGTGGATGACCACAAGACCTGGACTGTGGATGACATAGCCCAAGCACACCGTACAGGGCAGGCATGTGGGGACAAACCCAGGCCTATGATCGCCAGTTCAGTAGATGGAAAGACAAGAGAACATTTTGACTGGGCAAAGATCTAAGGCAGAAGCTACAAGACACGGTGTCAGGGTTGCCAACGACCTGACCAGATCCCAGGTGCAGATGGTGGCTGCAGCACGCAGGGAGGGGGAAGAGGGCGTACTTCCACAGGGGGCAGATGGTGATCGGGCCCAGCCTTCCAGACCCCCGATCCTACGCAGAGGTGGTGGAGAGCGGGGGTGCACAGCAGTCCTCCACCCCTGTCCCCTCCTCACAGTGCAGTCAACCCGGGGATTCCCCTTTCCTCACCCGGCAGAGGGGGTATGACGTCGAGGGTGGCGCCACGCCTGGCAGCCGACAGAAGACAAGGAGCGGCAGGCCCCCTTCTCCCTCCTCCTCTCGCTCTGGACAACGGACAGCACGGGACCACTACAGGCATGACGTCACCAGAGGTAGTTACGGGGTGGGCGTTTCATAGCAACCACGGGGCAACTCCACGAGTGTGAACACCATAGCTCAGCGCCGGTTGGCGGGATTCCCCCCCTGTGACGTGGCATGTCCTGCTGATGGTGAGGGGCGTGGGGCATGTGACGGGCCTCTGACCTACCAAACAGACGGGGATGCGGGATTTCCTGCGTAACCCACCGTGCCAGTCGTCTGCTCGCAGCAAAGCCGCCAGTGACAACATAAACTGTCGCAGAAGTCAGCGCCCTAGCAGCTTGAGGAAGAGCTAGGACAGGCCCGGCCATCCATGCAATACACAGTTTTGAAATATAACGTAGAAAATTTGTACAGTAAATTAAAAGATGTATCTTTTATAAACTATGTAAATAAGTTCGATTTTGTTTGTCTCACAGAAACTTTTCTTGACTCAAATTTTTTGATTACAGTGGTGTTTTTCTTGATTATCTAAAATTTTATGTCCCAGCTCAAAAGTTTTCCCATCATGGAAGGAATTCTGGAGGAGTACTTTTATTAGTGAGAAAGACTTTAGAAAAACCATGTTGAAGAAATTAAAATAGCCTGTGACAACACTATTGCTATTAGAATAAACAAATGTTTTTCTCAATTTAGATAAAGATGTTATTTTTTATAGCATGCAATGTCGTGCCAGAAGGTGGTCGTATTTCAATGAAAAACTAATCAACGATATTTACTTTATACTCTCTTGTTCAAAAACATTTGCTTTCCAGTAAAAAATTAGATGTTGCTTTTTGTGGACTTTAGAAAGGCCTTCGATTCTGTGAAAAGAAATATATTGTGGAATGTACTACGAAAAAACGGTGTAAATGGTAAACTTTATTTTGCCCTTAGAGCTATTTACGATTTAGTTTTTAGCGTGTGTGTCGTGCAGGGAACAAATATTCCAATTTTTTTTTAATGCCCCAAGGGAGTGAAGCAGGGTTGTATTTTAAGCCCGCAAAGTTTTCATTTTTTAGAAATGAACTTGCTATTGAGATATCTGAAAAAGGAAAGCACAGTATTCAAATAATTCCTGGAGCAGTCGAGGTATTTTTATTACTTTTTGCTGATGATATTATTCTTTTGGTCTGAGACTGTTATCTGTTTTACAAAATCAATTAAATATCTTAAAAAAGGAGGCAGATCATTTTGATTTATCAGTAAATATGGATAAAACAAACATTATTGTTTTTAGAAATGGGTGGACATTTATCAGTTTGTGAAAAATGGTTTTATGGAAATGATGAAGTCAAAAATAGTCAATAGTTATAAATATTTAGGGATGATATTTTCAACAAGGCCTAAGTCTAAATTTTGCATGGGAAGAATCTTGTAGGAAGGGAAAAAAGGCGTAATAGAAATTTTAAAAAACATTACGGAAGCTTAATACCAAAGACTGTTCCCTTTTCTGGAAATTGTTTGACACACAAATAGAACCTTTGCTTACTTACGCTTCAGAAATATGGGGATTTAAGGTAAATACACAAATGGAAAAAGTTCATACCGTATGCCATGGAACGTTTTTTCAATTACCAATACATTCATCTAACACTGTACTTTATGGAGAGACAGGAAGATATCCTTTATATGTAAGAACTTTTGTGAAATGTATTAAAAAATTGGTTAAAATTGTTGAAACTTCCACAAACACGTTTATGCAGACAGTCGTATGAAATGTTGATTATGCAGATGGAGCTGGGTAAGAGAACTGGGCTTATCAAGTGAAAAGAGTTTTGTCGGAACATGGCTTTGGGATTGTGTGGATGTCTCAGGAAGTAGGTTAATGAGCGTCAGTTACTTTCTTTCAGAATTTAAAGATGGCTTATTTGCTCTTTTAAACAAAACTGGCACTCAGATATGGAAAGTAAAAATAAATATAGCTGGTTCTTTTCTTTCAAATCCGTCTTTCAGACGGAAAAATATCTAAAATAATAAATGATAAATGGGCACAGGATTAATTATTCTCATTTCAGGTCAAGAATTTGGGTTTTAATGCTAACAAAAAGTTTTTTGGTTCCAGGACTGAGACATCCATACAGTTACCATGTCCATTATGTGGTCATAAATGTTGATGATGAAGTTCATTTTCTGTTCCAATGTAAAGCATATGAAGTTATTCGTAATAAACATACTTTTCTAAGTCTACAATCTGCAGAAATTCCAGATATCATTTCTATTTTGTCATCTGAAAATGAACATGTGATTAAATCTGTTGCTAAGTTT
>CM060320.1:42750742-42760742 GCA_030674155.1 Stramonita haemastoma | reverse complement strand
TATGAATGTTTTCTCTTCATATATGAAATGACATTTTGCCTGTATTGTTCTGTTCTGGCATCCAGGTAATGATACTGTGGATGGGCACAGGATGTTCTTTCTACAGAGTTATTTGCCTATTTGGCATGCATATATATATATATATATATATATATATATATATATATATAATATATATATATATATATATATATATATAAATATAATACAATTTTTTCATACATTGAAGTGTTCATTATCTTTTATGAGAAAATGGAAATATATATATATATATATATATATATATATATATTGTTGGAAACCTGAAGATGATAAATTAAGCAGAATAGACGGTGTCTTCAGCACAACCAGGTTTTATTGGTCCTAAAGAATGAAATTGTTACGGTATTTTTATCATGTAATGTTTTTTGTGGTGTTTTTTTTTTTCCAGCTAGCTGGAGGTGAAAGTATGAGAGTATCATCTGGTGATAATCAGGAATTAAGAATGAGTATATCATAAGACATTACATGTTTAAATTTTTCATACATTGAAATGTTCATTATCCTGTAAGAAAGAAAGTAAAAAATAAAGAAGTTATATATCATAATTTATATCTCTCTCTATATATAGATATATATCATAATTTATATCTATATCTATGTATAGGGTAACCTGTGACAATTTCGACCCCCAAGCAAATTCAACTACCGGACTGGGTAGCGACACTAAAACTCAAATCTTTCCTTCTCTTTCAAGAAATAGATTTTTCAGGCCTATATTTTCTAAAGAGGAATTCTTAATAATGAAAATGATGTAGCTTTGGAAGTATTTACTGGAAGTGTGCATCAATAATGTTAGATGAAATCACGACCCAAGTCACGGCGTCTCGCTGGCGGCCATTTTGAACTGAAAACGAATCTCGCTGGCGGCCATTTTGAACTGAAAACAATCTTCCGGCAAAATTTTCTTCTGCTTTATAGTTTTGATCAAAGTTTCTTTTTTGTCAAGTAGAAGCTAGCTATGGAAAAGACTGTTGTATGAATCATTAATCTGTGTAAATGTGGCTAAATCTATGCTTTAGGGTAAAAGATTTAAGAAAAAAAGATAATTGTATGTGCCTGTCATGAAAAAAAGTACTCCAAGCAAATCCCACCAAGCACTCATAGTCATAACTACGACAGAAATAATCCAGCTGTTGATTTATATATTTCTGTTGATTTAAGTAATAATAACACTAAAAATGAATGCCTGTGTTTGTATAAGAGTATATCTAAGAGTAGCAGGTGCTACTGACTCGTAGTGACGTATGTGTGTACATCCACAGGTATTGCATCCACAGGTATTGCGTGCAGCGAAAGTCACTCTATTTTTATCTTCTGTCACTTCATATACTCTCTGGACCCTTTCTTTAATCTCTTTTAGTCCAATAAACACAAACAAACCACAAAAACAGACTAGAATATTTAAAACCCACTCGTTTTCAAGTACGACTTTGTTCCTCTTTTCCTTTGGTCGAAAATGCCTTTTCACCACGGTCGAAATTGCTTGGTGCTGGTCGAATATGTCACGGGAACACAGAGATTAGTTTTAGGTCAGTATCTAATGAATATTCATGAGCTTATACCACTTGGCAGAGTCAAAGTACTGTAGCACTGTCCCATTTGGTCGAAATAAGCACAGGTTACCCTATTTGTTTATTGGTCCTAAAAAATTAAGTTGTTTCAGTCTTTTTATCATGTAATGTTTCTTGTGGGTTTTTTTCCAGATAGCTGGAGGTGAAAGTAGCAGTATGGAGGCATCCTCATCCTCCAGTAAGAAGCAGGAATTTGGGGTGAGTATATCATTACATGTCTACAGGGTTCTTACAGTCCTTGAAAATCCTTGAAAGTCCTTGTATTTTGAACATCTTTTTTCAAGGCCTTGAAAGTCTTTGAAAATCAGGGCATATACCTCCAGGTGCTTGAAAAGTACTTGAATTTTACTTTTACCAAAGACTATGAAGGATAAAGAGAAAGAGAGAGAGATTGACATGGTAAAATCAGGTATGGTACTCACTGCAAATTCGTGGAAATTTTATAAAAGTAAAAAAAGAGAAGAAGAAAAAATAGGAGAAAAAAGAAATCTACAAAAGCAGGTCAAGGGAACTAACTCTTCCATTCCGGTTAGTAATTACTTCCCTTTGCTTTAGTTTATGTTACAAGACGATCCAAGCCTAGTAGGCCTAACAAGATAACTTTTTCTGTTGAAAGACCATGCGTTGAAAGACCATGCATACCAACAATGGGTGTCAAGTTTCATGATAGGGATAGACTAGCAGCTCTAATATAAGGCAGAAAGGGAGGGGGGGGGGGGGGGGGGGGCTTTCACTGGCTGTTCCTCTTGGGGTCAGAGAGCAATGGTTAAATTAAATACAACAGTCAGCAGGCCACCAGCCTCCCCTTTTTCATGGAGAGTTCCACCCCCCTCTCTCTCTCTTTCGCCCTCTCTCTCTCTCTCTCTCTCTCTCTCTCTCTCTCTCTCTCTAAATATTATTTTTCGGTAGGGTTTTTGGGTTGTACTTGCTGTTGGCTTGCTGGGGGGTTTTTTGTTTAAAAAAAAAAATTTTTTTTAGCTTGTCTGTTTTTTGTTTAAGTCTGGTTGTTTTTTGTTGGGTTTTTTTGGGTTTTTTTAGGGTGGTGTTTATTTTTGTTTTTTCATTATTATTATTTTTATTTATTTGTTTCTTTGTTTGAATTTTGTATCTTTTTGTTTTGTTTGTTTGGTTTTATATATATATATATGAAGGCACTTTACGGTAAAGTGAGACCACTTTTGAATGACTGGTAAACGGGTTAAACTGAAAAGCGAGTGATCGCACAAGTGTGTGGCGAGAGAGGGCGGGAATACTTAGAGAAGATGAAAGAACAGATTTGAGTGAAAAATGGATTGGTGTCAGTTCACTGGAAAGTGCCCTCGTAGTTATGTCAAAGGTCTATCTGGTGACTAAAAGGAAGCAAAAATGTTGACTTTGCAGCCAAACAGGAGGGACCACAACGAGCTTGAAAAAAAACGCAGACTGCAGCTCGATGACAGCTACGATCAGCTGAGAAAACATGTGAAAAGACATGAAGGGAAGTGCAGTGTGAGTAAAAAGTTTTAGATGATTTGTCTTTTGTTGATTTATCTGTTCTTTTAGTTTGAGGATAATGAAGTAAGCTGGAAGTGTGTGTGTGTGTGTGTGTGTGTGTGTGTGTGTGTGTGTGTGTGTGTGTGTGTGTGTGTGAGCACGCGCGCATGCACGTAGGTATGCACACGTGTGAGAGACTGAGAGTGAGTGACTCTGTGTGTAAGTGTGTGTGTGTGTGTGTGTGTGTGTGTGTGTGTGTGTGTGTGTGTGTGTTCATGGTCAGAAGAGCTGCAAAGAAGTAAAAAATTTAAATTTTATTGCAATTACAAAAATGTTTTAAGAGATAAAAGTACGTTGGTGAGTTGCCATAGAACATTGTGATTTCATTATTTAGATTCAACTGTATCAACCATTCTTTGCCGATTGAAACAGGATGAGTCAATAGCATTCCGCGCGAAAATTGTCTTTGTAAACAATGTAACATGAAAACCATAGGAGATGAGTGTCACTTCATAATGGACTCATGAGTGTCCAAAGTTTTCTGAGCTTTGGAAGAATGACCTACCTTATGAATATTTGTATCCAAGATCCATGTTGACATTTTGTAATTTGTTCTCTTCTGATAAAAATGTGTTATTAAAGCTTAGCAAATTCATACTTAAGAGTAAAGTTGTATGACATTAATGAGAAGGTTAACTATATTTTTATTTCTGGAAATGGTGTGTATGAACGTATTCTATTAATGCAAATTATATATGTTACAGTTGATTTTGTTTTCTGAAATCCTCCATGCCCCAAGAGGGGTCAAAGGCAAATTAAGTCTTGAATCGTGTGTGTGGTGTGTGTGTGTGTGTGTGTGTGTGTGTGTGTGTGTGTGTGTTGTAAATATTTTAAGTATGTTTTGTGTTGGGGTTGTCAGTATTTTAAGTATGTTTGGTGTTAGAGTTGTCAGTATTTTAAGTATGTTTTGTGTTAGAGTTATCAATATTGTAAGTATGTTAAACAGTTTTGTGTAAGGGTTGTCAATATTTTAAGTATGTTTTGTGTTAGGGTGTTCATGGTTTTAAGTATGTTTTGTATCAGGGTTTTCGTTGTTTTAAGTATATTTTGTGGGGGTGTTGTCAATATTTTAAGTGTGTTTTGTATTAGGGTTGTCATGGTGTTCAGTATGTTTTTATTTTGTTTTAGTGCTGGGTTTTTTGGGTTTGTTTTTTTAATCTTTTTGCCATTGTTTTTTATTATTTGTTTCGTGTAAGGGCTATCACAGTGTTAAGTATGTTTTGTATTTTGTGGTAGGGCTGTCATCATTTTAAGTTTGTTTTGTATTTTGTGTTATGGTTGTCATGCTTTTAAGTATGTTTTGTATTTTTGGTTACGGTTGTCATGGTGTTAAGTATGTTTCATACCTTGTGTTAGTGCTGTGTTTTTGTGTTTGTAAAATTCTTTTTGTCATTGTTTTATTTTATTATTTGACTGGGTCGTGTGGTTTATTTGTTTGGGATTTTGTTCTGGGTTTTCAATATGGTTTTTTTTTTTCAAATCTTATATAATATATCATAAGGAATTAATCTGCAAATCACAGTTTCTGCAGTTTGTGTGAGATCAGTTTGAGAGTATAGTTGTCATTAATGCAAAAAAACCCCACTGTAACTTGTACCATGCTTGTGCTTTGCTCAAAAATGCATTATTCATTCTGTGCATGCTCTCCTCCATGTCTGTTGCGTGTCATCATTTTTTTTTTTTGATAAGTAAGCAAAAAACCTCAAAACAAGCATATGTTCTTTTTTATTTTTCAACAGTTAGTTTTTCGTCAGCATTCGTTTAGACTACTGAGTTTTGACCTTGCATCATTCATCTGTTCTGAAATGTATGCTGAAAGTGAGGATGTGTCCAGTGGTGTATGAAAACATGTTGAAAGAAATAATGATGTTGTAATGTGCAGGGTGGCAGAGATAAGACTCTTGAGGTGGCCAACAGACTGGCGATGAAACAATTGGATCAGCTAGAAATGACGCGGCATAAAGCTCAACAAAAGATTGAGGCCATACAGGCAGAAGCAGCAAGTAAGTTTGGTTTGGGGAGATGGGAGGGGGGGAGGTTCCTTGGCTAGAGGTCTAAGGTCTGCCAATGGGGTTATGAGCATTTTTTACCAACCATTAAGGTTACGGTGTTTACTGCACCTCAATATGCTGTGTCCTGTTTATAAATATGACAACATTTTAAAACACATTTCATACCACAAATGAGACTTTATCATTTTCGTTATGATGTCACAGAGACGGCAAATGAGACACTTTTGTTTGCAATGGGTACTTACGTTTCGGCACCTCTCATGAGAGTTATCAGCCCTACAGGGGTTATTTCTGATTGTGCAATGTGCACAAACATGGATAGAATGTTTTAGGGCCGACTAAACCAGTGTCAAGGCGACAAGTACTACCCCCAAAGTTTCGCGACTACGAACTTCTTTTTGAGTGGACAGTGAGTCCCCATCCTGCAGAAGAAAGTTCTGATGAGTTTGTACCAAATGATGAAGGCAAAACTTCAATTGAAATTGAAAATGAAATAGAAGAAGAAACTGAAGAGTTGGCTGCTGATCCACAACCATCAACCTCAAGTGGAACAGGTCAAAGTTTTGGAGGGCCGTGGATGGGGGGGGGGGGGGGGGGGGTGTTGTCAAGTGCACTACCTGTTTCTGTTTGTTTATGTACTAATTAAAATAGTTATTATAGAAAAAATTCACTTTTGAGTTGGTATTCTTGTTCTTGTAAGATAAATAACACACACTCTGCCACGTACATATTTGAACACAAACAAACCAGTAGTTTATTTTATGATTTTTTTTACTGGGTCGCCTACTTTTCAATTAAGTAAACTCAAATTGCTTGGGCACGGGGTGCTAATCTCCCCCTTTTACTTGGTATGAATAGGGTTAAGTTGATTGATTTTTGTGCTGTTTTAAAAAAATTTACAGTGATGGCATCAAGTGATGGTTTTCGGAAGGAAGTGCTTCAAGATGGCGACAACTACAATGAACTTTTTGGAGAATTTTCTGTGACTAAAATGGTGAAATCTGGACTGAAATGGGCTGAGAAGCTGCACAGAGGATTCAAGAGTTGCAGAGTGGAGTTGAAGTGCTGTGTTTACTGACAGTTGAATGACTAAGATGACTATGGCAGTGATGTAAATAAAACGTTCTTGCCGAGGGGAACATGTGACTGGTTGAAAATGAATAATTTCGTGAAAATTGTGGCTCCAGAAACTTGAAAAATAGAAACTTGGAAAATGATGCTAGTGACTCATTAGTAGTATAGTGGGGGGGGGGGGGGGGGGGGGTTTCTTAGATTTTCACTGATGAAGGGCAAAATAAAATAAGAACAAACTGTGACCTGATTTCAATGGCTGTTTGTTTGTCAGCCTGTATGCTTGTTTGTAATAATGATTTGTGGAATTTATATAGCGCTATATCTTGAAAAAACAAATCAAAGCACTTGCACTTGATCTATACAACACACAAGCAATCAATAACGATTGATAGTTCGTGATCATTTTCATTTATTTTGCATGTTAAGAATTTACTTTACTTCATCTTGGTGATTCTTTACCACTTGAAGTAGTCATCTTTTTTTATATTATTGAATAACCGCTGTAGCCAACAGCAACCACAAATTCATCACCATCAACAAGAAGAAGTCACACAAGAATCAGATGAAGTAATATGTGTTGTTGTTTTTTTTATTGCAAAACTACACAAGCACAGAAAGTTTCATGCAGATGTGTTTTTATTTCCATTTTTTAATGTGTTTTTTTAAAGTCAGTAGGTCTGAAACTGATGGACACTACTGAAAATACTTGGTATACTGTGGTAAGAGAAACGGAACATGGTAGTAACAGAGTTTTAACCCTAGTAGCGCTGTTCCCGGATTACTCCGGAGTGACGTAGTAATGCTTTCTGGCGGCTCCCGGAATATTCCGCGATGACGTCGGTGATCGTAATTGAAGGCTTTCTTTCGCTTTCAAAGGTCATCCAATGAACGTGAAGGCCATTGTAGGGCCGCAGAAATGGGTGAAGGTTGTCCGCAGTCGCAAGCAACGAGGATTCTGATTGGTTTAGAGGTGTATTTTTATTTTTTTTGGACGAACGTCGATCGCCTGAAAACAAAATGGCGGCAAAGTGTTTGCGCTCGTATCACTCGAAGTATTTTTCGAGTTTTTTGACGATATTGACGGCGATGAGGAGTTTTAGAGGCTGGATTTGGTTGAATTAAACGATAATAGAGACGATAAGGTAAGGATTGTGAAATATTTTTGAAAAACTTCGGAAAAATTGATCGCGATCGGACTGAATCGAGCGGCGCTAAGTTTTGTCCAAAGCACTTCATAGCTACCGGGCGATTTCGATGTCATACATTGTTTTACTTTATTTTAACGCAACACGGCTTCGAAATAACTGTTTTTAAGTCATTTCTATATGCTGTCGAGTACTTCGCATCACACGAAATCAAGCGATTGTCGTATTTTCGTCATAGAACGCCGCCAGTTCGCACGAAATAAGTGTTCACCGCCATGACGATCGCGATCGTGTCGATCATTTCGCTGGACTTTTCCGAGTATTTGACGACCGATAAAGCCACGGAAGCTCTTTATTTTTTCAAAACTTATGTCAAGAGACAGTATTTATCGAATCATGACATTTTTGCACCGCAACAACATTGCATATCGTGTTAAAATCAATCTGGGTCACCGACATCGCAACAGTGATTGGTAGTGCACGCGCAGTTTTTAAACTTTATTTATTTTTTACATTATCATAAACACTACATGCTGCTATAAAATTTCACTCTTTTAAAAGCTTGTTATCTAAGCTTTCCAGTGATTTACAACTTTACACACTTAGTTTAGTTTTACATATCAATATCAGAGTTGTTTGACCACCACTACTGCAAATCAACAATGGTCATGTTTAATTCAGCCAGCAGTCTAATGTAACCGCTGCGTTATTAAAAGCGCTTACTAGGTTAAGATGACATGACTCTTTTGTGGCAGTAGTGATTCAAATGGGACTTGCCAACTTGCACCCTCCGTATTTGTTCTACATTGATACATGTGCAAGGAGTGCCAAGTTCCTCTTTGCTCTAACCCCTTTTTTTGAAGTGTTGCATACAGTGAAAAACTACCACAAAGTGTGATCTTGGTGTTAAAAAACCTAACAAAACAAAATATAGACACATATACAGAGAGACCTGTGTTTTTCATTTCAGCTCTTGTTTGTCATGGATTTTGTTTCATTCAGGTTTTTCCCCCTCCATATTACAGTTCAAATATATTGGGACATCTTACTTCAAAGTAATTCCTGAGCCTGAGAAAACATTACTGTGTGTGAAAATTAATTATTGTTGTAAAAAAAACAAAGAAAAAAGAAATTATTGTTGTTATTTTCTTTTGGGTTAGCTGATCAATCTTACATCTTGCCAAAATAAGTTTGTGTGTGTGTGTGAAAAGTTTGTTTCTTTTCATTGACTTATTTAAAAGCAAAACACACAAAAATTGAGATATCTATGGACAAACATCCTTGTAGATCCTAAAACTAAAAGTACGTAAAATAAGCTTTACTTTGATGTAGAGATTTCCACAGATTTTTTTTCTACCATTAAAACAAAGTTTCTTGTTGCAGATGCCAGCGGAGAGAAGTTGGAATTCTTCAATGAATGCATCAAGAAACTGATGGTACTAAAAACGGCTGCTGTACCCAAGAAGCCAGGAGATGCTAAAACTGATTATGGTGGTGATGATGATGATGATGACGATGGTGATGATGGTTATGGTGATGATGATATGATGATGATGATGATGCTATTCCTGACAGTAGCTGTCACGTTGAAGAGTAGTTGAAGATCAGTTAAGAACGCAGCAGTAAATGGCAGTCTTTTATTGGCTTTTCATCCTGTGCAATATTTTGAAAGTGGTGCTGATTTTCCTCATGCAAGTTTATCATGTGTTACATTGTTACGATGCCCTTTTTAGATTAAGGAACTCTTTTAGCTTCAGGGTCCAAAACTCGTTAGATCCCCACCAGGGATGTTGCTCCTGGATTCCTTTGAGGATGCCTAGACTTCTGCCTTGGGGTTTTTTTAGGGGGGGGGGGGTCCAAAAGTGTAGTATGCCACCATTATTTCAGAGATACTTCTTTTTGGGGTGGGAGGGGAGGGGGTATGGCCCCCTTTTGCTCCTTTCCAACATCTTGTTGATTTTTGTTGCTCATGAATTTGTCACCTGTCTTTTTTATTGAGACAGTATCGCAAAAGATCTTGGGTTGATTCATGGTACATCTACATCTGCTTGGATGGTGATGTCAGAATTGCTTGTGTGTGTGTGTGTGTGCTGTGTATGACACTTTTATATCGTTAACAAGGAGGGTGGCAGGATGATTAAGATGTTTGTCTGCCAACAAAGTAAATAGTGAAGTTTAAGGTTTGATTCCCAGAACATCCTGCGCACATGTTTAAAACCTGTTCCGTCCTTTATAAAAGTAGGCTATTGTGTGCCAGTAGGATCTGATGACAAAAAAATAAACAAACTCAGCATGCCTACAGGTGTCATGTTTAGACACCATCCCTGAAGTCGGAATGCGGCTACCTAAATGGGGGTGGGGGCTTGAATCAGAAGCGCTCTTAGTTTCCTGTTCTTGATCAACTTGTGATTAGTTTCTGTGTTCATTCCGTCACATCAGCAATGTCATATCGTTTTCGCTTATGTTTTCATTATTAGCACTGCAATCGGTTGTAATAAAGTTCTCACTTCATTACTAAAGCTCTTCTGAGTTCTATCCATCAATAATATCGTCAGAACAAGCAGAATTTAGAGGTATTGCTAGCGATTGTACTTTCGAAACGACAACGCCATTTTGTTTTACA
>CM060320.1:42728242-42745742 GCA_030674155.1 Stramonita haemastoma | reverse complement strand
GCGCATTAGTCTGATCTTGGAGTTGAGTGAGGTAGCTTTATCTTTCCAGATGGTGTACAGTTTTGACAGTGCTGTTATTGTCTGTGCAATCCTGCATACAACCTCTGGCTTGGACCCCTTGTCTGATACAATGGCCCCCAAGTACATGAAGCTTTGAACCGTTTCCAGCTTCTGGTCATTGACCCTGATATCAGTGCTGATGCCCTTGGCGTTATTGGTTGGTCTTCTCTGCACAGATTTCCATGCCATATGTTTTCTAGTCCTTATTCAGGTGTTCTGTCAGACTGGCAAGCTCCTGTTCTAATACTGCTAGTCTCATGTCATCTGCGAAGCGAAGGTTAGTGATCGTTCTGCCACCAATGCTGACTGATCCTTTATGGTATTTCAGTGCATCAGCCATGATTCTCTCAAGGAAGATGTTGAAAAGAGTGGGTGAGAGTAAACAGCCCTGCTCTTACTCCAACTGTTCAAAACCACTCTCCAATGTTGCTGTTGTAGTACACTGCACTGGTGGCCTTGTTGTACAGCTCTTTGATGACTCTGATCAGGTTTGCATTGATGCTGTGCAAATTCATGGTTGCCCACAAAGCTGCATGCCACACCCTATCGAATGCCTTCTTAAAATCAATAAATTAATTTATACTGGTAGAGGTCTTGTTGCTGTTCTGTTGTGCTATGCCCTGCTCTGAAACCTGCTTGTTCCTCAGCAATGATGGTCTCTGCTTGTGGCTTCAGTCTGTTCAGTATAATCTTCAACATGACCTTGCTTGGATGGCATATGAGGCTGTTTGTGCGGTAATTCTGGCACTGCTGAAGATTTCATGGCCAGAAGAAAAGGAAAAGTGCGAATTTAAAGGCGGTGTGTAGCCATATTGCGCACGCATCAGAAATGAGAACAATATCCGGTCATAACTAGGCCAACAGTTAGCAAGGCTGTCGTGAACATGTGCTCAGTTTCGTCTTAAGGTTTACAAGTTGTTTGTTTAATTGGAGCAAAAAAACTTGCATGCGGAAAAGTTGTTCTTTCTACTACCATATCTACTGTGTGCTTTGAAGAGGTAAGATTAAAACTTAACTGTTAATAGTGGTAGATTTGGGCTTCTACTAAGTTGCTCCAGGGGACTAGGCTAGATGTAAAAAAGCACACGAGTGCTTATTCATTATCCTCGAAATAAAAGAATAATTTGCCTTGCCTCCTGCATTAGGCCTTCCAGGTACCCCATGTGGGACATATGTCACGTCACGTAGGGCTCTGTCTGTTTAAGTAACCCTCGTGTTGTTGAATTCTACAGAGCTAAACTTTAAAACTGCCTGGGGATTTTGAATTCTTTGAAAGTTAGCCTATCTACCCCCATCAGACTTAGTTTACTCCTAAGACAATTGTAGTCTGTGCATGACGGATCTATAGCCTAGTGGTTAGAACATTGCCCTCGCAACCAGACGACCTGGTTCGAATCTGGTGCAATGGGATTTTTCCCCTGGAGTTAACATCAGTGCAGACACCACTACCCCAAAAAGTCCTTGGATGAGATTATAAACCGAGGCCGTGTGCAAACGCATGCAGGATATCTTGCGTACATGTTAAATCCCGTCTGGCTTTTTGAAAGAGTAGCCCTTATGCCATTGTCAGTTGTGCGCTGGTGGGAGCAGATGACAGAATTTACAAAACTTTATAGGCACCGATACTAGATCTATGTAAAAAAAGCTTAATTCCATACCCTAGCCTTGATGTTAAAGAATTTAAATAGAACCGACTTAAAAATATGTACCATTTTCTTCCAAAATTTCTGTATGTACCTTGTGCACTAATACTAGTGAGTCATGCATCATGAAGACATGCATATAAATTATAATATATATACATGAATGATACTGTGCATGTCACATGTGGGCATACACCCTCCCACCCATACACACACATTCTGTTACTGTGTTAGGCAGACTGTATCAGTGTAGAAAAGGCAGATTCTTATGTTCTCTTTTAGTTTTGTTTTGTTGGGGTTTTTATCCTCCCCCCCCCCCCCCCCCCCCCCCTTTTTAAATTTTGTTTACCTGAGCTGCATTTCAGCATTTGCAATACCCGTTTTTCTCATCTTCCATCTGTCTAGAGCTCACTGCCCCTCCCCTGGCCAGCTTCTGTCACTATAGCCAGTATAGGCTATAGTTTGTCCTTTTAAAAAAAAAAAAAAAAATTTTTCCTCCCCTGCCTTCCCTTATTTTCTGTGTTTCTAATAGTCTGCATTGTTACACTTTTCTAGTATTCCCACTCTTGGGTGGACACATGCCCCCCCCCCCCCCCCCCCCCCACACACACACACGTGATACACACATACAGACACACACACACACACAGAGTGACATACCCCCCCCCCCCCCACACACACACACACCCACACAAACACATACACACGCACACACACACATACCACACACAAACACAAACACACACACACCACACACACACACACACACACACACACACACACACATACACACACACACACACACACACTACACACACACACACACACACACACACACACACACACACACACACACACACCACACACACACAGGCGGTATAGCCTAGTGGTCAGAACATTGCTCTTGCAATTTGATAACCCAAGTTCGATTCCCGTTTAAGGGGATTTTTCTTCTGGAGTTAACATCAGTACTGACTCCACTTCCTCCAAAAGTCTTTCGGATGAGACCATAAAACCGAGGCCCTGTGTGCGAATACATGCACAACGTCTTGTGCACACGTTAAATCCTGTACTGCTTTTCGTAAGAGTAGGCCATTGTGTGCCGGTGGGAAGGGATGACAATATTTACCAAACTGCATACACACACCGTGACATGGGGACTGGATGTAAAAAAGCATATGATTATGAATCCTTATTCCATTAGCCTCGATATAAAAGAATAAAAGAAAATGAATTGTAAATAAATGAAACACCACACATACAATGATTGATACATGTATCCACAGCTTCTTTTTTTTCCTCGGCTTAAGCTTCAAAAAGCACACCGATGGTAAATATAATTTTTATATATATATATATATATATATATATATATATATATATATATATATATATATATATATATTAATATATGGGTATATATAGAGAGATAGATAGATCTAGATAGATAGATAGATAGATAGATAATATATATATATATATATTATATATATAGTAATATATATATATATATATATATATATATATATATATATATATATATATATATATGACCATTTTTTTTTATCCCCACCATTTATTCATATTTATTTATTTATTTATTTATTTATTTATAAATACCACGTTATGTCACAGCAGATTTCTCCACATGAAATTTGGGCTGCTCTCCCCGGGGAGAGTGCGTCACCACAAGAGCAGCGCCTACCCTTTTTTTTTTTCCTGTCTACAGTTGTATTTGTTTCCCTGTCAGAGTGGCAGTTTTCTACGCAAGTTTGCCAGGGACAACCCTCTTGTTTCCGTGGGTTCTTTAACATGCGCTAAATAATGTGTAACACAAAGAACCTTAGTTTATCGTCTCATCTGAAAGACTAGCACCCAGACCACCACTTATGATCTAAGGGATCCATGGGGGAAAAGTTTTGGGGCCAAACGGGATTCGACCCACTGCAAACTGTGACCTGGACTTTTCGCTTTCTAGACAGGCACGTTACCTCTAGACCACCGATTTACCACATTCCAATGTGGGGATGGATGGTGTTTAAACATAATTTGTGTGCTTGTATTTTTAAAAAAATTTTGTCAGCCATTCGTACCGGCACGAAATGGCCTACTCTTCCGAAAGGCAGAACAATTTTTGGTGGTGCGCAAGATTTATTTGTTAAGTCTGAACGTATTATGGATAGATCTCTTGACCATCCCACCACCTTCCTTCTCACACACACACACACACACACAAAACACACACACACACACACACACACACACACACACACACACACCACATCACACACACACACACACACACACACCCCACACACACACTTTGCTCTCTCTCCTCTTACACACACACACACACACACACACACACACACACACACACACACACACACACACCACACACACACACACACACACACACTCACTCACTCACACACACACACACACTCACACACACACACACACACACCACACACAACACACACACACACCACACACACAACAAAGGAAAATAGCAAGCTTTTTATGTTTGTGAAAGCAGCAATCCTTAATGAAAGCATGTACTGATCTAGCACAGCCAAGGAATCCCCCCCCCCTCCCCCCCTTTATTTTTGGTACCACCTTAAAATAAATAATGATGATGATGAAGAATACATCAATGATCAACTGATCAAGAGCATTGTCTTATGAATACTATTTTAGCTATCAAAATACAGTTTTTTGCCTGTCCAAATTCTATTTCACAATTGCTGGGGTAAGTGGGTCTCTGTCTGAGGTCATGAATATTTCAGTGTTATCTCCATTGTGCTGGAACTGAATAGATATACTTCTAGATACTTTAGACAATCATCTTGCCAATCTGAGTCTGCCACATAGAAATATTTTTAAAAAATTACCCCTTGTAGAACTTTGTAAACAAACCCCACCTTACACTTACAGGACTGAAAGATGTCCAAAAAGCCATACAAATTGATAAGCATCCCCCTAGTGGGGATGCTGGGAGCTCTTTCAGTATAACTAGCATTCAACACCTTCTGGAAATTATGTGCTAGAAATTGCCTCTTTCCTGTCTCTCTTTCAATTGTTTGTTTTCCCTTGCCTTTCTGTTTCTTGCAGTATTTTGTGCAAAGGTTCCTAGACCCTTCTCCTGGCTTTTCTGAGCAAATCTTAAAAATAGTGTCTTTTCATACATGTTGTGTTATAATTTATATCATTTATAATGACATTTTGCTGCTGTCTACCTCTGTGAAATATCTAGGTGCTGTTATTAACAGTAGTTCACAGTTAGTGAGTTACACACTGTCTATCAGTATCACATACAAAGATTCGTCAGCCAGACCTGCCAATCCAGCTACTATCATCAATAGCAATTATGATGCATCGATGCAACATCCAAGCTTGTCGCACCTCTGATTCTTTGGTTTAAATTCTAAAATAGGTTTTATTCATACAATGAACATGGAACAAGTATGACGCGATGAACATAATCAGCCTAGCAACCACAAGCAAGTAGCTCATAGTATTATATAGTATTGTGTGTGTGTGTGTGTGTGTGTGTGTTATATATATATATATATATATATATATATATATATATATATATATATATATATATATATATATATATATATATTATACATACATACATGTTTACTTATAATACTGTGCTCAATTACATCAACATTCACATAGCCTGTGGACTGAGGATGTGACATACCGAATCTGGGTATGACTGGGGATGGGGAGATTGAAATGAGTGGCATGGGAGCAGCAGGACAGAAATGTTATAGTATAGAAGATTGGGCGGGGCAACAACCCCACCCCCACCTCCACCCTGGAACAAAGCAACAACAAAAATTGCACCATCACCAGTGGGCTGGTTGACTTTTGTTGGGTTTTTTTTTTGTTTTTTGGGGGGGTGGAGGGGGAAGCAGAGATATAATTATATTGTGCACATCAAGTTGTAGAACTTAATGATCTTCTATAGATCAGATACTTTGTTTCCTTAATCTGGTGACAATAAGATAGGTCTCTTTGTCACAGTTTGTGGTTTATTTTGAATAAGTTCTTAATGTCTGCATTTTTAGATTTTGTGATTCTATCAGTTTAAACATTTTTTTTTTTTCTGTATAGTTTTGTCAGTCTGTGTTGGATTGTTCTTTGAACATGTAATCTATTGATTCTTTGTTTTGCAAGTTTGTTTACTTATGCTATATTTCTGGTCTAATTAACAACCTTTTTTTTTCCCCCTATCTAAACAGGGCAAAAAAGAAAAAAATGTCTAACGAAGACAGTATCGTCGATGTGGATGGCTATTCATCCTGCAGTGAACTGGTAAGAAATTGTTGACTTTTGGATTGTTCACTGAGACTGAGAGACAGATGTATGTGTGTGTATTATGTAATAGATATTCTAAATGCTACGTAAAATTTGAGTGCTTCAGATAACAGGAAAGAAATCTATATTTTGTCAGTGACTATATTTTGTCAGTTGATGCAAGTAATAGATTTTCAAGCCCTTTTTTTTTCTTTTTATATCAAGGATAAAGGAATAAGCACTCATTTGTTTTTTTACATCCAGTCCCCGTGTGTATGCAGTTTTGTAAATCTTGTCATCTGTTCCCACCGGCACACAATGGCCTACTCTTTAGTCTTATGAAAAGCAGAACAGGATTCAACGTGTGTGCAAGATGTTCTGTGTGCGTTCGTGCATGGGGCCTTGGTTTATAAATAGTCTCATCCAAAGGACTTCTGGGGAGAGTGGAGTCAGCACTGATGTTGACTCCAGGGGAAAAATCCCCTCGAACAGGAATCAAACCTGAGTCGTCAGATTGCGAGCGCAATGTTCTGACCACCAGGCTATCCTGTCCCCGTATTTCTTTCTACATGTATGATGAAGCCTATCACAGAAGTTATAAGCAGGTAGAAACAGTGAAATTAGATAACATAGAGATTTCATGTGGTTGTGTGTGTATACGTGTGTGTGTGCATGTGTGTGTGTATATATATATATATATATATATATGACATAAAGTGGTGTGAAATAAAAATTAAATTAAAATGTGTGTACACATGCATGCGTGCGTGCGTGTGTGCATGAGAGAGAGAGAGAGAGAGAGAGAGAGAGAGAGAGAGAGAGAGAGAGAGAGAGAGAGAGAGAGAGAGATGGATGATGCATCCAATTCCATTCCCTGCAACATGATAGTAGTTAATTTTCCAGCAGTGATTTTGCTGCTACCCATCAGAATCAGCAAAGTTCGACATGATAAATTTGGATTAGGAGAAGCCGATTGCCATCAAGGTAAAAGAGAAAATGAAGGATGACTTTAGTTATCAAGCTCAGATGTTTTTATGCTCGTTTGGTTTGGTTTGGAAGTGAAATGCTTGGATTGTTTCCAGGGTTCAAATGATGAGGGAATTGAAATTGACGTTGAAGCTGATAACTCTGACCAAAATGAGGCAGGAGCAAGTGGAATCAGCAGCCGTTACGTAAGCATCTTATTCTTAGTAATAGTACAATGAGTTTGATATGATGATGAGGTTTGAAATGCTAGACAAGGCATACTTCACTTGCCCAGTTCTCAAGCTTAGTATTGCTATGTCTTTTGATAGTTTTATGGTTATACTCCATCACTTCTGGTGATGCTTTTAGCGTAGACAGCATCCCCACCTCCTGGAAATTATGTCCTTAGATTATCTCCATTTCTATCATCTTTTTGTTTCTGTGTTTTTCCTTACCTCTCTATCGTCTCTCTTGGTTATTATTTTCTGCCTTCCCAGTCCACCCTCTTGCCATTCCTTGGGCAAATCCTATATGAATGTTTTCTCTTCATATATTAAATTTAACCCTGGTGGCGCGGTTCCCGGTATGGTACGGTATAAACGTAGTCCAGCATTTCTGGCGGCTACCAGTATATCAGGGTTCGCGATAACCGGTAATTGCCGGTATTTTACCGATTGTAAACAGGGAATACCGAAAATTTTCGAAGCAGCCGGTACCGCGTACCGATTCTGCTTGCCTGTGACCGATTAGATTTCCGTCTAAAAAAAAAAGTCTCAAGTGACATTTTCTGACAGTCAGTCATGCGCCTGTACTGTGCTTACCGCACCTACCCCTTCCTACCACCACCCCTTCCGACGAACATCTTTGGCGCCAGCATGATTAGCCTAGCACGCAGAACAGCAAGCTTTACTGTGAAAGAATAGAGCTTCGCGCTCTTCTCGGCATGACAGTAACTTCCATTCACAATGAGTAAATGGGGCCTAGATTTATCTATTCTTTATTCTTTTAATCTTTTATATCGAGGATAATGGAATAAACACTCCTGTGCTTTTTTACATCCAGTCCCCATGTGTATGCAGTTTTGTAAATGTCATCTGTTCCCACCGGCACACGATGGCCTGCTCTTACGAAAAGCGAAAGCGGAGGGTCTTTGACTATGAATTTGCGCGTTGCTTTGAGAGAGGAGAGTCGAAAACAAAATCTAAATTGAACAAAAGATCTAGATGAGCGCTAAGCATAGAAACAAGAAAGAAGAATGTAAGTCTCACGAACGGTGCCATGCAAAACAACAGACTGACACAGACGGTGACACAGGCGCTAGAAAAAAAATCATATTTCCTGCGTGGCTTCATGCCCAAGAAGCGAGTGGCAGCAGCGCGGCAGTCAAAGTCTGAGAGATTTGCGTTCAATTCAGATTTAGTTTTGCTGCCGAACAATTCCCCCCTCCCCCTCCCCCTCACTGAATAGTTTCGTTTTGTTCACAGTACATACCGGATTTTATTTTCTGGGGACCGATTTTGGGAGAGTTGGTCAAGATATCTCTGAAATGGCAACTCGCAGTACCGGTTTTAAAAAATCCTAGCGCGAACCCTGGTATATACCGGGATGACGTCGGTGATTGTAATTGAAGGCTCACTTTCGCTTTCAAAGGTCACCCAATGAACGTGAAGGCCATTGTAGGGCCGCAGAAATGGGTGAAGGTTGTCCGCAGTCGCAAGCAATGAGGATTCTGATTGGTTTAAAGGTGTACTTTTTTTGTTTTTTTTTAACAAACCTCGATCGCCTGAAAACTAAATGGCGGCCAAGTGTTCAAATTCAATTAACGTCTTTTCACAAATTGTGATATCAGACGGCCTAGTGTTTGCGCCCGTATTACTCGAAGTATTTTTCGAGTTTTTTGACGGTGATGAGGAGTTATAGATGCTGGATTTGGTTGAATTAAACGATAATAGAGACAATAAGGTAAGGATTGTGAATTATTTTTGAAAAACTTCGGAAAAATTGATCGCTATCGGACTGAATCGAGCGGTGCCAAATTTTGTCCAATGCACTTCATAGCTACTGGGCGATTTGGATGTCATACATTGTTTTACTTTATTTTAACGCAACACGGCTTCGAAATAACTGTTGTTAAGTCATTTCGATATGCTATCGAGTACTTTGCATCACACGAAATCAAGCGATTTTCGTCATAGAACGCCGCCAGTTCGCACGAAATGAGTGTTCACCGCCATGACGATCGTGATTGCGTCAATCATTTCGCTGGACTTTTCCGAGTATTTGACGACCGATAAAGCCACGCAAGCTCTTTATTTTTTCAAAACTTATGTCAAGAGACAGTATTTATCGAATCATGACATTTTTGCACCGCAACAACATTGCATATCGTGTTAAAATCACTCTGAGTCACCGACAACACGACAGTGATTGGTAGTGCATGCGCAGTTTTAAAACTTTATTTATTTTTTACATTATCATAAACACTACGTGCTGCTATAAAAATTTCGCTCATTTAAAAGCTTGTTATCTAAGCTTTCCAGTGATTTACAACTTTACACACTTAGTTTAGTTTTACATATCAATATCAAGGGTTGTTTGACCCCACCCAACTGCAAAACAACAATGGTTGCTGTATAATTTAGCATGTAGGTCATACTACTAATTCTGTGAAGTTAGCGGAACCATGACATTTGCCACAGTTATTGTTTAGTTCTTGCAGCCAGGTAATGATACTGTTATTTGACACACACACACACACACACACACACATACACACACATATATATATATATATATATATATATATATATATATATATATATATATATATATATATTGTACATTGAAATGTTCATTATCCTTTTTTTTAAAATACGTTTTTGGAAACCTGGGGATGAGAAATTAAGCGGAATAGGTGGTGTCTTCAGGACAGCCAGGCTTTGTTGGTCATAAAGAATGAAATTGTTACAGTATTTTTATCGTTAATGTTTTTTGTGGGGTTTTTTTTCCAGCTAAGTGGAGGTGGAAGTATGAGGGCATCCTCTGATGATGAGGAATTAGAGGTGAGTGTATCATTACATGTTTGCATTTTGTATCTGTATACCACTTACTAAAACAGTGTGACTCCTTCAGTGGTAGAGGTCAAATTTTTCTTTTATTGCTTAAAAAAAAAGGGCAGACAGATAACAGTAGACATCCACCCACCCCCTCCCACAAAAAAATCACAAGAAAAACAATAAAGAACACATGTATACACACAAAAGAAGCAAACAATAAAGAGCAGGCATTTGGTTCTCAACAACAGATATATAATACAAATTTTGACCATTTATTTTTTGTTTGGGGCTTTTGTCAGTGAATCCATGCCCCTGAAAATGCTAATTTATTCTCTCGTGCAAATCATACAATAGTTAGTTATCATAAACTGATCAGGGCAGTGGTCTCCCATGCTTTTCTTATATATATGAGTCATTCTTTGCTTTTGGTCACTAAAAGAGGTCCTAGGACCTCAAATTTCAAAATCATTGGATGGATTTTAAAGTGGGCAGTTTAAGTACATCAAGGAAAGGAAAATTAGCTGCAGAAGAAATAAAATTGATGGCATAACCCGCTTTTCTGTTATTTCTCATGGAAGGTGATGGGTGTCAAAATGTAACCGTGTTACACTGCTACACCAATTTATCCATAATGTCTCTGATTTTTATGAAATGACAATATACATGGGCTTACCTGTTAGTAATACATGTTAGTAGTACTGACAAGCAAGATTTACGATATTGGAGGTTTATGTGCATTTTCAGCTAATGAAGATTTTTGCGACACCGTAACACAGTTACACCTTAACCAAAACAGTTTTTTAAAAAGAGTTGTAAAATAGAATATTTACTATTACCATGTTATATATTTGTTTACTAGCTTTTTAAGTAAAATGCACAGTGCTAAAAGTACTGAGAACAATTTTGCAGTAAATAAATCAAAATAAACTTAAAACATAACTGTGTTACACAAGACACGAACACAGAAACAAAGAGCACAACATCAAGGAAACCTTGATAATTTTATTGAAACAGTTAACTCGTCTCATTCTTTTGCTCACAAAGGCTTTTAACTCATTCAGGCACCTCAAGTCAAAGTTTCAATGTTTAATTCAACTGTTAGAAAGTTGTTGTTTTTGTTTTTATTCTAAAATAAATGATCTGATGCACTGCGTTTCACGCTACACAACGAAGCACTAGGAATTTGTGTCAGTTGCTCAGCACTGCTGTTATCATTTTTCTTACTCTTTTCATGTTTCATATTCATAAAACAGGTGTTACTCTCAAATAACAAAGAACAAAACAAAAAAATGCATTGCATCATGGAAAAAAAGTATGATCATTCAACAAACTGAACCTGCGTTACACGTGACACTGCACGGAATCAAAGTTTTTTCAAACATGTGGACAAATCTTCCTTCACTTCACATCATAAAGTGAATATAAGTTATTAAGAAACATTATTCATGCTGGTAATTGCTATTAAGTTGGATTACATGCTGATTTTACTAGAAAGTTGACAATTGACCTCTGAACCGTAACTGCGTTACGCTATGAAAATGAGTGTGACACGATACAAACTATTAAGTCATTCTCGCCTCTTTCTGGGAATTTCTGCTTGAAATGTCATGAGTCCATGCTGTCTGGTGGATGAATTTAGCAGACATTCACTGGCGATTGTTGCTGGTGTCATTTGCCAAGTACGGGATTTTGAAAATTCAGGCATAACTGTGTTACATTTCGACACGAAAACTTCAAAATTGTATCGAGGATGTGTTTAAACATTCTTATGTTAATAAATGCCTTTAATCATCTCATTATGATGAACTTTAAGCCTTTCCATGACCATCTTTAGCCAAGTGATCACTACAGCAAAGCAGACGATCCAAAGTTTTCGTTGGGCTCTGTTACGCGACTCGTAACGCAGTAACGGCTTACTTTGGACGTCTAAATATAAAAGTTGAAAAGTTAAGTGCAATATTTTTGTACAGGATAATGTTGAACAATGTATTCTTTTGTTAGTAAAAAAGAAAATATAAGGTTTATTTGCACTGAAGACTTGTAAACTGCTTATGTTGAACACTGCATATGCATGTCCCCTTTTCAGGTGCTATTTTTGGACTGTTTTTTCCCATTCGATTGCAATTTCTCCAAAACAGGCCAAACAAACAAATATCCCTTGATACTGTAATTTCTTTAACCATATTAGGATGTTTTTATTCATATTGCATTGAAAAGAAACAACTCTTATGAAAATAAAATCCATCTATTGTAGATCACCCCAAATAGTGACCAAGAGCAAAGAATGACTCATATATATATATATATATATATATATATATATATATATATATATATATATATATATATATATGTGGTGTGTGTGCACTTTCAAATGTGTTATTTTGTGTGCATTCGGGGGTTACATTACAAATGCCATGGACACAAGTTTCTCTTACTACAGAGATGAAAAGATCTTTATATATATATATATATAAATATAAATAGAAAAGTGAGTGATCGCACAAGTGGTGTGGCGAGAGAGGGCGTGAAAACTTCGAGAAGATGAAAGAACTGATTTGATTGAAAAATGGATTGGTGTCAGTTTACTGGAAAGTGCCCTCGTAGTTATGTCAAAGGTCTAACTGATGACTAAAAGGAAGCAATATGTTGACTTTGCAGCCAGACAGGAGGGACCATCACAACGAGCTTGAAAAAAAGCGCAGACTGCAGCTCGGGGACAGCTACTATCAGCTGAGAAAACATGTGAAAAGACTGAAAGGGAGGTGCAGTGTGAGTAAAAAGTTTTAGATGATTTGTCTTTTGTTGATTTATCTGTTCTTTTAGTTTGAGGATAATGAAATTAGCAGCAAGTGTGTGTGTGTGTGCGTGCACGTGCACGCAAGCACTCACATGTGCACACATGTGAGAGAGAGAGACAGACAGACAGACAGAAGACAGAGACAGGAAGACAGACAGACAGAAAGAGTGAGTGAGTCAGTGAGTGAGTGTGTGTATGTGCAGGGTTCGCGATAACCGGTAATTGTCGGTATTTTACCGATTGTAAACAGGGAATACCGAAAATTTTCGAAGCAGCCGGTACCGCGTACCGATTCTGTTTGCCTGTGACCGATTAGATTTCCGTCTAAAAAAAAAAGTCTGAAGTGACATTTTCTGACAGTCTTGTCATGCGCCTGTACTGTCCTTACGCACCTACCCCTTCCTACCACCACCCCTTCTGACGAACATCTTTGGCGCCAGCATGATTAGCCTAGCACGCAGAACAGCAAGCTTTACTGTGAAGGAATAGAGCTTCGCTCTCTTCTCGGCATGACAGTAACTTCCATTCACAATGAGTAAATGGGGCCTAGATTTATTTAATCTTTATTCTTTTAATCTTTTATATCGAGGATAATGGAATAAGCACGCCTGTGCTTTTTTACATCCAGTCCCCATGTGTATGCACTTTTGTAAATGTCATCTGTTCCCACCTGCACAGGCTCTTACGAAAAGCGGAAAGCGGAGGGTCTTTGACTATGAATTTGCGCGTTGCTTTGAGAGAGAAGAGTCTAAACTAAATCTAAATTGAACAAAAGATCTAGATGAGCGCTAAGCATAGAAACAAGAAAGAAGAATATAAGTCTCACGAATGATGCCATGCAAAACAACAGACTGACACGGACAGTGGCACAGGCGCTAGAAAAAAAATCTTATTTCCTGCGTGGCTTCGTGCCCAAGAAGTGAGTGGCAGCAGCATGGCAGTCAAAGTCTGCGAGATTTGCGTTCAATTTAGATTTAGTTTTGCTGCCGAACAATCCCCCCCTCCCCCACCCCCTCACTGAATAGTTTCGTTTTGTTCACAGTACTACCGGATTTTATTTTCTGGGGACCGATTTTGGGGGAGTTGGTCAAGATATCTCTGAAATAGCGATTCGCAGTACCGGTTTTAAAAAATCCTAGCGCGAACCCTGTATGTGTGTGTGTTTGTGTGTGTGTTTAAAAATAAAACACAGCTAAATCAACTGTTTTCTTTTGGGGGGGGGGGGGGGGCGGGAATTTTTGCCAAAAAAAAGATTTGATAGATAGCAGCTCTGTAGGCATTGGCTTTCATGGTTTGGAATAATGTGTACTGTACCTATAAAGAATAGAAGCTTATTATTTTTCATATGTTTTGTGTTAGGGTTGTCAATATTTTAAGTATGTTTTGTGTTAAGGTTGTCATTGTTTTAAGTATGTTTTGTATAAGGGTTGTCATGGTGTTAGGTATGTTTTGTGTTAAGGTTGTCATGGTTTTAAGTAAGTTTTGAATTTGTGTTTAGGGTTGTCAATATTTTAAGTATGTTTTCTGTTGGAATTGTTTCGTCAGGTGGGTGGGCTTCAGTGGCTCTCACAAGCGGGGGGCATCATGCTTGGCTCGCAAATGCGAGTTACTGGCTGGCCCATCCTGGGAGCCACTGCGCCCTCCTCTACTGGTAAAATGTAGCCCAGTACTACCTGTCACATTCGGGCAGATGGGACTCGTTAGCCCAGTAAGGCAACTCACCTAGGAGAAGGAAAACTCTGACCCCAAACCTCCACTGCCTTGTTGATTGCCCATAGGGAGATTGGCTTCGAGAGTAAACCCTGAGGAAAAATCCAGAGATGGAGTCCTTAAGGCGGTCCACTTCTGATTTCAGTAATGTTCCAGCAACTTCTGCAACACTGCTGGTGTCCAACTGTATCAGCTTCTACTGTTCCTTTAGATCCATCATCAGTGTGGAGTGGGGGGGGGACCTGCTATCTGGTCAACAGCCTGTCCTCCATACCATCATTCCCAGGCTCACGCCCTGGAGAGGTCATTCCAGCCTAGCCTCACAGTGTGGAAAGAACACGGGAAGCAGCAGTTACCGGTTATAAGCTGCAATGCTCGACTGGCGTAGAGCGCCACGCCAGGGGTTGCTTCCGGCGGTGGGAGAGATCCTAGGATTTCACTGGACAGCTACTGCCCGCCTCAAGCTGGGCAGCCCCCAGCCAATAAAGTGTTGTCCCGCCACAGTCTGCCTTCCTCAATGGGTGCTTGGGGATTAGGATCAAACCGACAAGCAGACAGCAAGACCCGCACCAGGCAAGAAAACAAGAACCATGAGAAACAGGTGCCCAGTCCTAAAACTGGGAAGCTGGAACGTCTGAACATAACAACCGGACTGTTCCAAGACCTCCAAGGCATCAGTGATGCAAGAAAGTCAGCCGTCGTCAACAATGAGCTGCTAAGACTGAAGGTGGACATAGCTGCTCTGCAAGAGACCCGCCTCGCAGACACAGGAACCCTCAAGGAGAGAGACTTTACTTTCTTCTGGTACGAGAAGAGCGTGGAGGACAAAGAGAGCATGGAGTGGGATTTGCTGTCGGGAACACTCTACTGAAGATGGTTGAACCAGGAGACAAGGGATCCGAACGCCTGATGACAGTCTTGTCTCCATACCTCCGAGGGCTTCGTCACTCTTGTCAGCGCCTACGCTCCCACCCTTACATCCAAAGCAGAAGCAAAGATGAGTTTTATGCCAACATCAGCAACGTCATCAAGAAAATGCCCCCCAAGGAACATGTCATCATCCTGGGAGACTTTAATGCTCAAGTGGGTGCCAATCATGTCGCATGGCCTTCGTGTCTTGGACACTTTGGAGTTGGCCATCCCCGCTCAAAGCATTGGCATCAGCTGGACATGATCCTGATCTGACATACCAACATTAAGTCTGTCTACATCACCCGCACATACCACAGCACAGACTGCATCACTGATCACTCTCTCATCTGCTGCATGATCAGGCTTCATCCAAAGAAACTCCAAACAGAAAGGTAAACATCGCATCAATACCACCACTGTGCGTCTTCCAGAGAAAGTTGAAGAATTTGCCAAGTCTAAGAAACTCTGACAAACACCAGCGCTGCTCAGCCTCTGAGAAATGGAACCACCCCTGGGAAGCCATTCAGAAAACAGCCTTTGCAATCTTTGGGAAAAAAACCTCCAAGAACAATGACTGGTTTGATGCCAAGTCTATCGAGCTGTCCTCTGTCATTGACACATAGCGTGCTGCCCTTGCGGAATACAAGCGCTCCCCTAGTGTGAAATCCCTGCAAGCACTCAGAGCAGCCAGAAACAAAGTGCAACAGACTGCAAGACATTGTGTCAATGAATACTGGCAACAGCTCAACACCTCCATCCAGTCTGCAGCTGCCTCAGGCAACATCAGAGGAATGTACAAAGGCATCAAGACAGCTCTAGAGCCAACACAGAGCAAAACCGCCCCACTCAAGACCGCCAATGGGGAGATGATCACCGACAATAGCAGACAGATGGACAGGTGGCAAGAACTCCAATGCCTCACGGACAGGTTTTCCCAGGCCTGCAAAGACTTTGGACTGACAATCAGCCTGACATAGACCAGCATGCGGAGCCAGGCCGTGGCTACTGCACCAGCCATCTGCATCAATAACTACCAGCTTAAAGTCATACACCAGTTCACATATCTGGGATCCACCATCAGTGACAACCTGTCCCTTGATTCTGAGATCAACAAGCGCATCAGCAAGGCTGCTATGACCTTAGAACACCTCACTACCCGCGTCTGGAGAACCCAAAGCTGACAATTTCCACCAAGATGGCAGTGTATAATGCCTGCATCATTAGCACTCTCCTTTATGCCAGCGAAACATGGACAACTTACAGGAGCGCAAACTGAACTCTTCCACCTGCGCTCTCTCCGTCGCATCCTCAACATCCACTGGAGAGACAAAGTTACCAACGCTCAGGTCCTTGAGGTTGCAGGTCTTCCCACAATGTACACACTCCTCAGACACGCAGACTCTGATGGCTTGGTCACGTGCAAAGGATGGAGGATGGACGCATTCCTAAAGATCTCCTCTATGGCAAACTTGCCTCCGGCAAGAGAAGCCTTGGCCGCCCCCCAACTGTGCTACAAAGACGTCTGCAAGCGTGACATGAAAGCCCTGGACATCAACACAGAGAACTGGGAGGAGGTAGCAGCTGACCGCAGCAAATGGCGCAGTGTTCTCCACAAACAGCTGAAGTTTGGTGAAGAAAAGATCCACACTGCAGCAAACGAAAAGAGAGCCAAGCGGAAGGCATGTACTCCTGCATTGGACTGACCAGCCACAGCCGGCTGAACAAATGACCTCTTCTGGCATGAATTCCATAGTCGCCACCGACTGACGGAGGCCTACTACTGTGCTGGGGTTGTCAATATTTTAAGTATGTTTTGTGTCAGGGTTGTCAATATTTTAATTATGTTTGGTGTTTTGTGTTAAGGTTGACAATATTTTAAGTATGTTTTGTGTCAGGGTTGTCAATATTTTAAGTATGGTTGGTGTTTTGTGTTAGGGTTGTCAATATTTTAAGTATGTTTTGTGTTTGGGTTATCAATATTTTATGTATGTTTTGTGTTAGGGTTGTCAATATTTTAACTATATTTGGCGTTAGGGTTG